>OX451218.1:0-432489 GCA_949628195.1 Phasia obesa
ATAATCTTGGCAAAACTTGAATATTATATTGTATATATTTTTTTAAACTTTTTTAAATAACACTTTTTGGTATGCTATGCTATAATTTTGGCAAAACTTGAATATTATCATTTATTATTAAACTTTAAATTATTATTAACGAAATTTTTGGATAATATTTTGTAAAATTAAATTTTTTGGTGACAAAACCACAACCGTATGGTTTGAATAACACAAACTGTATGAGTAGAATTATTTTGGCAAAACTTGTATATATTTTTTTAAACTTTTTTAAATAACACTTTTTGGTATGCTATGCTATAATTTTGGCAAAACTTGAATATTATATTGTATATATTTTTTTAAACTTTTTTAAATAACACTTTTTGGTATGCTATGCTATAATTTTGGCAAAACTTGAATATTATATTGTATATATTTTTTTAAACTTTTTTAAATAACACTTTTTGGTATGCTATGCTATAATTTTGGCAAAACTTGAATATTATCATTTATTATTAAACTTTAAATTATTATTAACGAAATTTTTGGATAATATTTTGTAAAATTAAATTTTTTGGTGACAAAACCACAACCGTATGGTTTGAATAACACAAACTGTATGAGTAGAATTATTTTGGCAAAACTTGTATATATTTTTTTAAACTTTTTTAAATAACACTTTTTGGTATGCTATGCTATAATTTTGGCAAAACTTGAATATTATATTGTATATATTTTTTTAAACTTTTTTAAATAACACTTTTTGGTATGCTATGCTATAATTTTGGCAAAACTTGAATATTATATTGTATATATTTTTTAAACTTTTTTAAATAACACTTTTTGGTATGCTATGCTATAATTTTGGCAAAACTTGAATATTATCATTTATTATTAAACTTTAAATTATTATTAACGAAATTTTTGGATAATATTTTGTAAAATTAAATTTTTTGGTGACAAAACCACAACCGTATGGTTTGAATAACACAAACTGTATGAGTAGAATTATTTTGGCAAAACTTGTATATATTTTTTTAAACTTTTTTAAATAACACTTTTTGGTATGCTATGCTATAATTTTGGCAAAACTTGAATATTATATTGTATATATTTTTTTAAACTTTTTTAAATAACACTTTTTGGTATGCTATGCTATAATTTTGGCAAAACTTGAATATTATATTGTATATATTTTTTTAAACTTTTTTAAATAACACTTTTTGGTATGCTATGCTATAATTTTGGCAAAACTTGAATATTATCATTTATTATTAAACTTTAAATTATTATTAACGAAATTTTTGGATAATATTTTGTAAAATTAAATTTTTTGGTGACAAAACCACAACCGTATGGTTTGAATAACACAAACTGTATGAGTAGATAGGATCAGAGCTAGTTTAAATAAGGGAGAATACAAATGCATGACTTCGTTTTTGTTTAGTCCCGTTTCACACTTGCCTATTTTGTTTCTGTTACACATGCATTTGTTGTTGGGAGAGGTACCATGTTTCATGTACTTGAAACTCTGCTGCGACTCTCTATTGTTGTTTGCTCTTTTTTATACATTCATGACGCTCACCAGAAGCATTGAAGGAATGTCAAGAATGTTCAAATGTTTTCGGAAACAGAAACACACACACACTTGCAACCACCACCAGTCGCAGCGGCGCCACAGAAGAATTTTAGCAGTAAACAGTTTTAGGAATGCACAAATGTTTTGAAAAACAAAACACACACAGCCAAACAACCGTTAGTTCACGCACAATCAGAAAATACCAGCTGCAATAAACCCCAGTAAAGCGCAATTGTTTTACAAAAACAAAACATTCGAAGACAAACAGCAGACAGTTAGTTTATGCACAAGCAGTAAATACCAGCTACAATATACAACAGTAATGCTCAATAGTTTAACAAAAACAAAACACACGCAGCCGCAGCGGCGCCACAGAAGAATTTTAGCAGTAAACAATTTTAGGAATGCACAAGTGTTTTTAAAAACAAAACGCACACAAGCAAACAGAAAACAGTAAGTTCATTTTTTTTTACAAAAACAACACACAGAGAGTCGCATCGGCGCCATAGAAGAATTTCAGCAGTAAACAATTTCAGGAACAGCGTTGCCGTTTTTGGTTCGGACGCAAATTTTTAACTCTATCGCTTATAAAAACCAAATTAAGAAATAAACTGGAAGTAAATACTATCAACAGTATTATGTCTTGCAAAGAAATTATTGAAATAAATAATCCACACTATGTGTGGTAAGCAAAAAGAGACATACCTAATCAAATATAAAATAATTTAATTTTAAGTGCTAATGAAATATTTTACCTAAATATTTTTTATAATTAACTTTCTTTGTCCTACAAATGATCTCAAACAGATTAAAAAATTTGTTGATATTAATGTATTTAATACACGCCAATAATTATATAAAATGTGTTATGTTTCATTATTCTTTTTTAACAGTAAATGTAAAATACATACACAAAAAGACTGAATAAGTTTATTTTAGTTCTCGGCATTTTAAATGTAAATGTTTATAAATTTCATTATATAATTTTTTTCATACCTGAATTATTTTAATCAAATAAATTATGTTTCAAACCTTTATTTTAGTTAATAAAATGTTTTTAAAAACATTAAAAACCGATACATATGATTTTGGTCCATTTTTGGGAAAAATTTGGTCAAACAAAATTTTCCAACGGCAACACTGTTCAAGAATGCACAAATGTTTTGAAAAACAAAACACACACAGGCAAACAACCGTTAGTTCACGCACAATCAGAAAATACCAGCTGCAATAAACCCCAGTAAAGCGCAATTGTTTTACAAAAACAAAACATTCGAAGACAAACAGCAGACAGTTAGTTTATGCACAAGCAGTAAATACCAGCTGCAATATACAACAGTAATGCTCAATAGTTTAACAAAAACAAAACACACGCAGCCGCAGCCGCAGCGGCGCCACAGAAGAATTTTAGCAGTAAACAATTTTAGGAATGCACAAGTGTTTTTAAAAACAAAACGCACACAAGCAAACAGAAAACAGTTAGTTCATGTTTTTTTTTACAAAAAAAAACACAGAGAGAGTCGCATCGGCGCCATAGAAGAATTTCAGCAGTAAACAATTTCAGGAACAGCGTTGCCGTTTTTGGTTCGGACGCAAATTTTTAACTCTATCGCTTATAAAAACCAAATTAAGAAATAAACTGGAAGTAAATACTATCAACAGTATTATGTCTTGTAAGCAAAAAGAGACATACCTAATCAAATATAAAATAATTTAATTTTAAGTGCTAATGAAATATTTTACCTAAATATCTTTTTATAATTAACTTTCTTTGTCCTACAAATGATCTCAAACAGATTAAAAAATTTGTTGATATTAATGTATTTAATACACGCCAATAATTATATAAAATGTGTTATGTTTCATTATTCTTTTTTAACAGTAAATGTAAAATACATACACAAAAAGACTGAATAAGTTTATTTTAGTTCTCGGCATTTTAAATGTAAATGTTTATAAATTTCATTATATAATTTTTTTCATACCTGAATTATTTTAATCAAATAAATTATGTTTCAAACCTTTATTTTACTTAATAAAATGTTTTTAAAAAACATTAAAAACCGATGCATACGGTTTTGGTCCATTTTTGGGAAAAATTTGGTCAAACAAAATTTTCCAACGGCAACACTGATCAGGAATGCACAAATGTTTTCAAAAACAAAACACACACAGGCAAACAACCGTTAGTTCACGCACAATCAGAAAATACCAGCTGCAATAAACCCCAGTAAAGCGCAATTGTTTTACAAAAACAAAACATTCGAAGACAAACAGCAGACAGTTAGTTTATGCACAAGCAGTAAATACCAGCTGCAATATACCACAGTAATGCTCAATAGTTTAACAAAAACAAAACACACGCAGTCGCAGCGGCGCCACAGAAGAATTTTAGCAGTAAACAATTTTAGGAATGCATAAGTGTTTTTAAAAACAATTCACACGCAGGCAAACAACAGTTAGTTCAAGCACAAGCAGTAAATACCAGCTGCAATAAACCCCAGTAATGCGCAATTGTTTTACAAAAACAAAACATGCGCAGACAGTTAAGCGGCATTTAGACGGTCAATCGCGGCTTGTCAGCGTGGCGTGATGAGAGAGAGTGTTTAGCTCTTACATGTTCAAGCGAAGATTGTCAAACATCATTTATACAACAGACACTGAGCAGTGAGGTTGTTATTGTAGATGGCGCATGATTTAGCTGCTGCTTTATTAATTGATTAATTATAGGAAGACGACAATAAAAAAAGAGTAGTAAACGAATTTGGACAATGGAATTATTAGAGAATGGAATTATAGAGAATTATAAATAACGACATCATGACTATATTTTTTTATTTATTCTTCAGTTTCTAATCAATTATTTAAAAAAAATTTATTGAAAAAATACAAATATTCTTTATATTATTTTTGCAAAAGAACACCTTTCGGCAATATTGTATTTCTTATTATCTGGTCAGAGTTATGCCTCATTAACATCTCTTTATTTCGTACTGTGTGAAGGAATAGGAAAATGTAATAATGTATATAATATTTTATTTATACAGAAACAAAATACAAAGTTTCGAACAGTTCCGTGTAATAAATTTACTCCACAGTTATATGTTCTCTATCATGAATACTTGTCAGTATTTTACTTTCAATGCAGCGTGAATCCCTCCTTATTGTGTCTGTTTAAGGTTTAATCAAATCTATCTTAATTTTAAGAACAAGTAATAACTTAGAAGCTGTCCTAACACGCAGTCTTGACGAGCCATTGATTTGTTCAACCATTGAACAATTTCATGTGTTCCCATTAAAACCTATCGTGAACACCATCGTTGTCGATGTTATGTTCTTGTTCAAACAGCATTGTTCGAACATTTGTTCGCACAACGAGTCTGCCGTCTTGCCGTCTTGCCGTCTAAATGCCGAATAAAAATCAAAAATTTTTGATATTTTGTGTTTCCCGTCACGCCATCAAGCTCGTCTAAATGCATGTTTGTCAACCACAGTGTAAATTTCATTTGTATTTTTGTAAGCCAGCAGTAAAGATGTCTTGGCTAGAGCGCTTGTTTTTAAGAGAATTTATTGTTTTTGCATTTGGGTTAGTTTTTATGTATGGTATTCTATGTAAAGCGCTTTTATTAGAGTTTATTTTTAAAATATTTCATTTACATAATTATTGTGCGTGTTTATATGGAAATGTTGATTGCCAAAATTCAAGTTAAAAAATGGTATGTGGACGAGTTAGCAAAAACCCGCGCTGACAAGCCGCGATTGACCATCTAAATGCCGCTTTAGGAATGCACAAGTGTTTACAAAAACAAAACACACACAGGCAAACAGAAAACATTTAGTTTATGCTCAAGCAGTAAATACCAGCAGTAATAAACCCTAGTAATGAGCAATTGTTTTACAAAAACAAAACACACAGTCGCAGCGGCGCCACAGAAGAATTTGATCAGTAAACAACAGACAGTTAGTTTATGCACAAGCAGTAAATACCAGCTGCAATATACAACAGTAATGCTCAATAGTTTAACAAAAACAAAACACACGCAGCCGCAGCGGCGCCACAGAAGAATTTTAGCAGTAAACAATTTTAGGAATGCACAAGTGTTTTTGAAAACAAAACGCACACAAGCAAACAGCAAACAGTTAGTTCATGTTTTTTTTTTACAAAAAAAAAAACACACAGAGAGTCGCATCGGCGCCATAGAAGAATTTCAGCAGTAAACAATTTCAGGAACAGCGTTGCCGTTTTTGGTTCGGACGCAAATTTTTAACTCTATCGCTTATAAAAACCAAATTAAGAAATAAACTGGAAGTAAATACTATCAACAGTATTATGTCTTGTAAGCAAAAAGAGACATACCTAATCAAATATAAAATAATTTAATTTTAAGTGCTAATAAAATATTTTACCTAAATATTTTTTTATAATTAACTTTCTTTGTCCTACAAATGATCTCAAACAGATTAAAAAATTTGTTGATATTAATGTATTTAATACACGCCAATAATTATATAAAATGTGTTATGTTTCATTATTCTTTTTTAACAGTAAATGTAAAATACATACACAAAAAGACTGAATAAGTTTATTTTAGTTCTCGGCATTTTAAATGTAAATGTTTATAAATTTCATTATATAATTTTTTTCATACCTGAATTATTTTAATCAAATAAATTATGTTTCAAACCTTTATTTTACTTAATAAAATGTTTTTAAAAAACATTAAAAACCGATACATATGGTTTTGGTCCATTTTTGGGAAAAATTTGGTCAAACAAAATTTTCCAACGGCAACACTGTTCAAGAATGCACAAATGTTTTGAAAAACAAAACACACACAGGCAAACAACCGTTAGTTCACGCACAATCAGAAAATACCAGCTGCAATAAACCCCAGTAAAGCGCAATTGTTTTACAAAAACAAAACATTCGAAGACAAACAGCAGACAGTTAGTTTATGCACAAGCAGTAAATACCAGCTGCAATATACAACAGTAATGCTCAATAGTTTAACAAAAACAAAACACACGCAGCCGCAGCCGCAGCGGCGCCACAGAAGAATTTTAGCAGTAAACAATTTTAGGAATGCACAAGTGTTTTTAAAAACAAAACGCACACAAGCAAACAGAAAACAGTTAGTTCATGTTTTTTTTTACAAAAAAAACACACAGAGAGTCGCATCGGCGCCATAGAAGAATTTCAGCAGTAAACAATTTCAGGAACAGCGTTGCCGTTTTTGGTTCGGACGCAAATTTTTAACTCTATCGCTTATAAAAACCAAATTAAGAAATAAACTGGAAGTAAATACTATCAACAGTATTATGTCTTGTAAGTAAAAAGAGACATACCTAATCAAATATAAAATAATTTAATTTTAAGTGCTAATGAAATATTTTACCTAAATATCTTTTTATAATTAACTTTCTTTGTCCTACAAATGATCTCAAACAGATTAAAAAATTTGTTGATATTAATGTATTTAATACACGCCAATAATTATATAAAATGTGTTATGTTTCATTATTCTTTTTTAACAGTAAATGTAAAATACATACACAAAAAGACTGAATAAGTTTATTTTAGTTCTCGGCATTTTAAATGTAAATGTTTATAAATTTCATTATATAATTTTTTTCATACCTGAATTATTTTAATCAAATAAATTATGTTTCAAACCTTTATTTTACTTAATAAAATGTTTTTAAAAAACATTAAAAACCGATGCATACGGTTTTGGTCCATTTTTGGGAAAAATTTGGTCAAACAAAATTTTCCAACGGCAACACTGATCAGGAATGCACAAATGTTTTCAAAAACAAAACACACACAGGCAAACAACCGTTAGTTCACGCACAATCAGAAAATACCAGCTGCAATAAACCCCAGTAAAGCGCAATTGTTTTACAAAAACAAAACATTCGAAGACAAACAGCAGACAGTTAGTTTATGCACAAGCAGTAAATACCAGCTGCAATATACAACAGTAATGCTCAATAGTTTAACAAAAACAAAACACACGCAGCCGCAGCGGCGCCACAGAAGAATTTTAGCAGTAAACAATTTTAGGAATGCACAAGTGTTTTTAAAAACAAAACGCACACAAGCAAACAGAAAACAGTAAGTTCATTTTTTTTTACAAAAACAACACACAGAGAGTCGCATCGGCGCCATAGAAGAATTTCAGCAGTAAACAATTTCAGGAACAGCGTTGCCGTTTTTGGTTCGAACGCAAATTTTTAACTCTATCGCTTATAAAAACCAAATTAAGAAATAAACTGGAAGTAAATACTATCAACAGTATTATGTCTTGCAAAGAAATTATTGAAATAAATAATCCACACTATGTGTGGTAAGCAAAAAGAGACATACCTAATCAAATATAAAATAATTTAATTTTAAGTGCTAATGAAATATTTTACCTAAATATTTTTTTATAATTAACTTTCTTTGTCCTACAAATGATCTCAAACAGATTAAAAAATTTGTTGAATTACTTTAATCAAATAAATTATGTTTCAAACCTTTATTTTATTTAATAAAATGTTTTTAAAAAACATTAAAAACCGATGCATACGATTTTGGTCCATTTTTGGGAAAAATTTGGTCAAACAAAATTTTCCAACGGCAACACTGTTCAGGAATGCACAAATGTTTTCAAAAACAAAACACACACAGGCAAACAACCGTTAGTTCACGCACAATCAGAAAATACCAGCTGCAATAAATCCCAGTAAAGCGCAATTGTTTTACAAAAACAAAACATTCGAAGACAAACAGAAGACAGTTAGTTTATGCACAAGCAGTAAATACCAGCTGCAATATACCACAGTAATGCTCAATAGTTTAACAAAAACAAAACACACGCAGTCGCAGCGGCGCCACAGAAGAATATTTGCAGTAAACAATTTTAGGAATGCACAAGTGTTTTTAAAAACAAAACGCACACAAGCAAACAGAAAACAGTTAGTTCATGTTTTTTTACAAAAACAACACACAGAGAGTCGCATCGGCGCCATAGAAGAATTTCAGCAGTAAACAATTTCAGGAACAGCGTTGCCGTTTTTGGTTCGGACGCAAATTTTTAACTCTATCGCTTATAAAAACCAAATTAAGAAATAAACTGGAAGTAAATACTTTCAACAGTATTATGTCTTGCAAAGAAATTATTGAAATAAATAATCCACACTATGTGTGGTAAGCAAAAAGAGACATACCTAATCAAATATAAAATAATTTAATTTTAAGTGCTAATGAAATATTTTACCTAAATATTTTTTTATAATTAACTTTCTTTGTCCTACAAATGATCTCAAACAGATTAAAAAATTTGTTGATATTAATGTATTTAATACCCGCCAATAATTATATAAAATGTGTTATGTTTCATTATTCTTTTTTAACAGTAAATGTAAAATACATACACAAAAAGACTGAATAAGTTTATTTTAGTTCTCGGCATTTTAAATGTAAATGTTTATAAATTTCATTGTATAATTTTTTTCATACCTGAATTACTTTAATCAAATAAATTATGTTTCAAACCTTTATTTTATTTAATAAAATGTTTTTAAAAAACATTAAAAACCGATGCATACGGTTTTGGTCCATTTTTGGGAAAAATTTGGTCAAACAAAATTTTCCAACGGCAACACTGTTCAGGAATGCACAAATGTTTTCAAAAATAAAACACACACAGGCAAACAACCGTTAGTTCACGCACAATCAGAAAATACCAGCTGCAATAAACCCCAGTAAAGCGCAATTGTTTTACAAAAACAAAACATTCGAAGACAAACAGCAGACAGTTAGTTTATGCACAAGCAGCAAATACCAGCTGCAATTACTTTAATCAAATAAATTATGTTTCAAACCTTTATTTTATTTAATAAAATGTTTTTAAAAAACATTAAAAACCGATGCATACGATTTTGGTCCATTTTTGGGAAAAATTTGGTCAAACAAAATTTTCCAACGGCAACACTGTTCAGGAATGCACAAATGTTTTCAAAAACAAAACACACACAGGCAAACAACCGTTAGTTCACGCACAATCAGAAAATACCAGCTGCAATAAATCCCAGTAAAGCGCAATTGTTTTACAAAAACAAAACATTCGAAGACAAACAGAAGACAGTTAGTTTATGCACAAGCAGTAAATACCAGCTGCAATATACCACAGTAATGCTCAATAGTTTAACAAAAACAAAACACACGCAGTCGCAGCGGCGCCACAGAAGAATATTTGCAGTAAACAATTTTAGGAATGCACAAGTGTTTTTAAAAACAAAACGCACACAAGCAAACAGAAAACAGAAAACAGTTAGTTCATGTTTTTTTACAAAAACAACACACAGAGAGTCGCATCGGCGCCATAGAAGAATTTCAGCAGTAAACAATTTCAGGAACAGCGTTGCCGTTTTTGGTTCGGACGCAAATTTTTAGCTCTATCGCTTATAAAAACCAAATTAAGAAATAAACTGGAAGTAAATACTTTCAACAGTATTATGTCTTGCAAAGAAATTATTGAAATAAATAATCCACACTATGTGTGGTAAGCAAAAAGAGACATACCTAATCAAATATAAAATAATTTAATTTTAAGTGCTAATGAAATATTTTACCTAAATATTTTTTTATAATTAACTTTCTTTGTCCTACAAATGATCTCAAACAGATTAAAAAATTTGTTGATATTAATGTATTTAATACCCGCCAATAATTATATAAAATGTGTTATGTTTCATTATTCTTTTTTAACAGTAAATGTAAAATACATACACAAAAAGACTGAATAAGTTTATTTTAGTTCTCGGCATTTTAAATGTAAATGTTTATAAATTTCATTGTATAATTTTTTTCATACCTGAATTATTTTAATCAAATAAATTATGTTTCAAACCTTTATTTTACTTAACAAAATGTTTTTAAAAAACATTAAAAACTGATGCATACGGTTTTGGTCCATTTTTGGGAAAAATTTGGTCAAACAAAATTTTCCAACAGCAACACTGTTCAGGAATGCACAAATGTTTTCAAAAACAAAACACACACAGGCAAACAACCGTTAGTTCACGCACAATCAGAAAATACCAGCTGCAATAAACCCCAGTAAAGCGCAATTGTTTTACAAAAACAAAACATTCGAAGACAAACAGCAGACAGTTAGTTTATGCACAAGCAGTAAATACCAGCTGCAATATACCACAGTAATGCTCAATAGTTTAACAAAAACAAAACACACGCAGTCGCAGCGGCGCCACAGAAGAATTTTAGCAGTAAACAATTTTAGGAATGCACAAGTGTTTTTAAAAACAAAACCCACACAAGCAAACAGCAAACAGTTAGTTCATGTTTTTTTTTTACAAAAAAAAAAACACACAGAGAGTCGCATCGGCGCCATAGAAGAATTTCAGCAGTAAACAATTTCAGGAACAGCGTTGCCGTTTTTGGTTCGGACGCAAATTTTTAACTCTATCGCTTATAAAAACCAAATTATTGAAATAAATAATCCACACTATGTGTAGTAAGCAAAAAGAGACATACCTAATCAAATATAAAATAATTTAATTTTAAGTGCTAATGAAATATTTTACCTAAATATTTTTTTATAATTAACTTTCTTTGTCCTACAAATGATCTCAAACAGATTAAAAAATTTGTTGATATTAATGTATTTAATACACGCCAATAATTATATAAAATGTGTTATGTTTCATTATTCTTTTTTAACAGTAAATGTAAAATACATACACAAAAAGACTGAATAAGTTTATTTTAGTTCTCGGCATTTTAAATGTAAATGTTTATAAATTTCATTATATAATTTTTTTCATACCTGAATTATTTTAATCAAATAAATTATGTTTCAAACCTTTATTTTACTTAATAAAATGTTTTTAAAAAACATTAAAAACTGATGCATACGGTTTTGGTCCATTTTTGGGAAAAATTTGGTCAAACAAAATTTTCCAACAGCAACACTGTTCAGGAATGCACAAATGTTTTCAAAAACAAAACACACACAGGCAAACAACCGTTAGTTCACGCACAATCAGAAAATACCAGCTGCAATAAACCCCAGTAAAGCGCAATTGTTTTACAAAAACAAAACATTCGAAGACAAACAGCAGACAGTTAGTTTATGCACAAGCAGTAAATACCAGCTGCAATATACCACAGTAATGCTCAATAGTTTAACAAAAACAAAACACACGCAGTCGCAGCGGCGCCACAGAAGAATTTTAGCAGTAAACAATTTTAGGAATGCACAAGTGTTTTTAAAAACAATTCACACGCAGGCAAACAACAGTTAGTTCAAGCACAAGCAGTAAATACCAGCTGCAATAAACCCCAGTAATGCGCAATTGTTTTACAAAAACAAAACATGCGCAGACAGTTAAGCGGCATTTAGACGGTCAATCGCGGCTTGTCAGCGTGGCGTGATGAGAGAGAGCATGGCACAATAAACAAGGTAGACTCGCGGCGAAAAAAGAGTACAACTCTGTAATAAAAATACGTACATTTTGTTGTTGTATAAATAATTTTTGGCTGTCAAAATAAAAAATGTTAGTACATTTTGACACTGCAAGATGGTGACAACAATTAGTCAGCTGAGCTCTCGAGTTTACCTGTTATGAATTCGCCTTGGAGAGAGAGTGTTTAGCTCTTACATGATCAAGCGAAGATTGTCAAACATCATTTATACAACACACACTGAGCAGTGAGGTTGTTATTGTAGATGGCGCATGATTTAGCTGCTGCTTTATTAATTGATGAATTATAGGAAGACGACAATAAAAAAAGAGTAATAAACGAATTTGGACAATGGAATTATTAGAGAATGGAATTATAGAGAATTATAAATAACGACATCATGACTATATTTTTTTATTTATTCTTCAGTTTCTAATCAATTATTTAAAAAAAATTTATTGAAAAAATACAAATATTCTTTATATTATTTTTGCAAAAGAACACCTTTCGGCAATATTGTATTTCTTATTATCTGGTCAGAGTTATGCCTCATTAAAATCTCTTTATTTCGTACTGTGTGAAGGAATAGGAAAATGTAATAATGTATGTAATATTTTATAAATACAAAGTTTCGAACAGTTCCGTGTAATAAATTTACTCCACATTTATATGTTCTCTATCATGAATAGTTGTCAGTATTTTACTTTCAATGCAGCTCGAATCCCTCCTTATTGTGTCTGTTTAAGGTTTAATCAAATCTATCTTAATTTTAAGAAAAAGTAATAATCTTAGAAGCTGTCCTAACACGCAGTCTTGACGAGCCATTGATTTGTTCAACCATTGAACAATTTCATGTGTTCCCATTAAAACCTATCGTGAACACCATCGTTGTCGATGTTATGTTCTTGTTCAAACAGCATTGTTCGAACATTTGTTCGCACAACGATGTCTGCCATCAAATGTTGTTTTTAGTACGAAAGTTTGACTTTAAAAGAACGCCATCTGTTGATCCAGCTTGCAAATCCTATTTGCTGTTCTATAAGCATTCAAACAACATTGACGACAAACAGAAAATTATGTTTCGTCGGAACATGCACATCGTACGTTTTCTCCACACAGAAAAAAGTAAACAAATTATTGTTCCTTATTCTGTCGACGCTTTGTTCATGTGCAAACTAATCCATGGCTTGTTATGACTGTGAGTAAGTTAAAAGAAAACATTCCTTTATAATAATTACAAAATACCAATTGAATAATATTTTTGCTAACTCGTCTACATACCATTTTTTAACTTGAATTTTGGCAATCAATATTTCCATATAAACACACACAATAATTACGTAAATGAAATATTTTAAAAATAAACTCAAATAAAAACGCTTTACATACAATACCATACATAAAAACTAACCCACATGCAAAAACAATAAATTCTCTTAAAAACAAGCGCTCTACCAAGACATCTTTACTGCTGGCTTACAAAAATACAAATGAAATTTACACTGTGGTTGACAAACATACATTTAGACGAGCTTGATGGCGTGACGGCAATCACAAAATATCAAAAATTTTTGATTTTTATCCAGCCCGGCTGAAAAACTCGAATTTTGGTCATTTACATGAGCTTGTTGGCTTGCCATCACGCCGCGCTGACAAGCCGCGATTGACCATCTAAATGCCGCTTAAAATTGTTTACTGCTAAAATTCGCTGCTGCGACTGTGTGTGTTTTGTTTTTTTTTAAACAATTGCGCATTACTGGGGTTTATTACAGCTTGAGCATAAACTAACTGTTGTTTGCCTGCATGTGAATTGTTTTTAAAAACACTTGTGCATTCCTAAAATTGTTTACTGTTAAAATTCTTCTGTGGCGCCGCTACGACTGTGTGTGTTTTGTTTTTGTAAAACTATTGCGCATTACTGTGGTTTATTGCAGATGGTATTTACTGCTTGTGCATAAACTAAAGCGGCATTTAGACGGTCAATCGCGGCTTGTCAGCGTGGCGTGATGACAAGCCAACAAGCTCTTGTAAACGACCAAAATTCGTGTTTGTCAGCCGGGCTATATGAAAATCAAAAATTTTTTATATTTTGTGTTTGCCGTCACGCCATCAAGCTCGTGTAAATGCATGTTTGTCAACCACAGTGTAAATTTTAATTGTATTTTTGTAAGCCAGCAGTAAAGATGTCTTGGCTAGAGTGCTTGTTTTTAAGAGAATTTATTGTTTTTGCATGTGGGTTAGTTTTTTAACCGACTTCAAAAAAAGAAGGAGGTTATCAATTCCTCTGTGTGTTGCTTTTTTTTTGTATGTTTGTGCCTTCAGAACTCGGTCATTTCTGAACCGATTTTAAAAATTTTTGCGCCATTAGAAAGGTTATGGCTGCAGATTGGTCCCATTTTAAAAACAGTTTAAAAGTTTAAAAATTAAAGGGTGTCCCCATACAACATACATGTTTTTTACGTGTACTATGAACTTTATAGGTCACCCATTTAAAATTAGAAAAAAGTGCGTATCACTATAGCTCCCAATAACAAAAAGTAATTAAAAAATAAATTAAAAATTAAAGGGTGACCCCATAGGTGACGTAATTTCACCTTTATGGTCCTACCTTTTGAACCGTTATAGACAAACACTTGAAAGTTGCACAGAATGTTCGTTACTATGTCTGTTATAATAAGTATAAATATTTAAAATTAGAAATTAAAGGGTGTCCCATTAGTTGGTTTATTTTGATATATATTTGGCTAAACTTTTGAACCGTTATAGACAGACAGTTGAAATTTACAAAGAACTTGTATTGCTAACTCCGCTAAAATAACAAGTGTAAAATATGAATTTGGAAATTAAAGGGTGTCCCAATAGTTAATGTAAAAGTGATATATATGGCCAAACTTTTCAACTGTTATAGATAGACAGTTGAAATGTACAAGGAACCTATATTGCTTAGTCCGCTATTAGAACAAGTATAAAATTTGGATAAATTAAAGAGTGTCCCCAGTATTGATGTAATTTGACCTTTATGTCCTCATCTTTGGAACCGTTATAGACAAACACTTGAAAAATAGACAGAATGTTCACTACTATGTCTGGTATAACAAGTATAAATATTTAAAATTGAAAATTAAAGGGTGTCCCAATAGTTGATGTAATTTGATGTATATGGACACAAAGTTAAATTTTACAAAGAATCTGTATGACAAAGTTCTCTTTAACAAAAATTTATATTAAAATTTGAATTTAAAGGGTGTCCCAATAGGTGACGTCATTTGATATATATGACCTTATCTTTTAAATAGTTATTGACAAACACTTAACAAATAGACAGAATATCCATTACTATGTGTGTTAAAATAAGTATAAATATTTAAAATTATAAATTACAGGGTGTCGTAATAGTTTATGTAATTTGATGTATATGACCAAACTTTTAAACCGTTACAGACAGACGGTTGAAATTTACAATAAACCTGTATTGCTACGACCGCCATAACAAGTATAAAATTTGAACTCGGAAATTACAGGGTGTCGCAATAGTTAGTGTAATTTTATGTATATAGCCAAACTTTTGATTCGCTGTATATAGACAGTCGTTTGGTATTGGTTTGACCTGAAAAAACACAGAACCCTGGGGTCTTGTGCCCCTATATACTCCGGAAGTACTGCTCCCCCGGTAGAAAATCGACTGATATTTGTTTTAGATTATTAAATTCAAAAATTAGTTTTTTTATCTGAATTGACAGTTTGTGCAATGACTTTTAAAAAATCCCGCTACAATCTTCCTCGAATATAATATAATCATTGTATAATTACCGTCTTAAAGAAACATGATTTTAAGTTTGTCTGTTTTGAAGTCGGTTTTTTTTGCAAGAATTATAACCGACTTCAAAAAAAGAAGGAGGTTATCAATTCGTCTGAATGTTGCTTTTTTTATGTTTGTGCCCGCATAACTCAGCCATTTCTGAACCGATTTTAAAAATTTTTTCTTTATTTGAAAGGTAAGGCTTACAGATTGGTCCCGTTTTAAAAACAGTTCATTATTTTAAAAATTAAAGGGTGTCCCCATACAACATACATGTTTTTTTCGTGTATTAAGAACCCTAAAGGGCACCAGTTTAAAATTTTAAAAAATTGGGTATCACTATAGCTTCCACCAACAAAAAGTAATATAAAAATAAACTTAAAATTTAAAGGGTGTCCCCATATGTGACGTAATTTGACCTTTATGGGCCTATCTTTTGAACCGTTAAAGACAAAACCTTGAAAGTTTGACAGAATGTCGATTACTATGACCTTTATAATAAAAAGGATAAATATTCCAAATTAAAAATTAAAGGGTGCTTCAATAGTTCATTAAATTTGTTGTATATACCCATACTTTTGAACAGTTGTACACCGACCGTTAAATTTAAAAAAAAAACTTTATTACTAAGTCCGCTATAACAAAAAGTAAAAAATTTGAATTTGGAAATAAAAGGGTGTCCCAATAGTTAATGTAATTTTATGTATGTGGCCAAACTTTTGAACCGTTATAGACAGACAGCTGAAATTTACAAGGAACCTGTATTGCTAAGTCCGCTATAACAGGTATATAATTTGAATTTATAAATTAAAGGGTGTTCCCATAATTGATGTAATTTGACCTATAAGGCCCTATCTTTTGAACAGTTATAGACAAACACTTGAAAATTAGGCAGAATTTCCACTACTTTGTCTGGTATACTTGCAATTATAAATATTTAGAGTTATGAATTAAAGGGTGTTCCAATAGTTCTGTAATTTTCTGTATATGACTAAACCTATAAACCGTTATAGACACACAATTGAAATTTACAAAAAATCTATGTGGCCAAGTCCTCTATGACAATATGTCTTTAATTTAAAATTGTAAATTAAAGGGTGTCCCAATAGGTGATGTTATTTGATTTATGTTACCTTATCTTTGAAACCGTTATAGACAGACATTTTATATTTACGCCGAACGTATATTACTATGTCCGCTGTAGTAAAAAGTATAAAGTGGGAAATTAAAGGGTGTACCTAAAGTTAATGATATTTGATATATATGACCTTATCTTTTGAACGCTTATAGATAAACATTTAAAATTTTAACAACGCTAATATCTCTATGTCCACAGTAAAAAGTGCAAAAAACTTAAAGGGTGTCCTCATAGCTGACGCAATTTGACTTATATTGACTAGTCTTTTGAACCGTTATAGAAAGAGACTTATGGAAATGAGAGAGTGTCCCTATAGTTAATGAAATTTAATGTATGCCTTATCTTTTCAGCCGTTTTAGATAGACAACTGAAATTTACACATAATGTGTATTACTATGATCGCTATTACAGCTATAAAAAATTAAATGGTGTCCCCATAAAAGACGGTTGTTGGTGATAATAGCTTAACTTTTGAACAGTAATAGGGAGATGCTTGAATTTCACATAGTCTTTACTTCTTTTCCTGCTAACTTTGACGCATTTTGTTTATCTTTTATTTGGTTTATATATAGTTCTCACAGATTACTTCTTACATTTTTAGTTTAGAACTGGTACCCAGCTATCTGTTTTGAAGTCGGTTTTTTTTGCAAGATTATTATGTATGGTATTGTATGTAAAGCGTTTTTATTAGAGTTTATTTTTAAAATATTTCATTTACGTAATTATTGTGCGTGTTTATATGGAAATATTGATTGCCAAAATTCAAGTTAAAAAATGGTATGTAGACGAGTTAGCAAAAATACTATTCAATTGGTATTTTTTAATTATTATAAAGGAATGTTTTTCTTTAACTCACTCGCAGTCTTGACAAGCCATGGATTTGTTTGCACATGCACAAAGCGTCGGCAGAATAAGGAACAATAATTTGTTTACTTTTTTCTGTGTGGAGGAAACGTACGATGTGCATGTACGAAATAAAAAGAGATTTTAATGAGGCATAACTCTGACTAGATGCTAAGAAATTCAATACTTCCGAAAGGTGTTCTTTTGCAAAAATAATATAAAGAATATTTGTATTTTTTCAATATTTTTTTTTTAAATAATTGATTAGAAACTGAAGAATAAATAAAAAAATATAGTCATGATGACGTTGTTATAATTCTCTATAATTCCATTGTCCAAATTCGTTTATTACTCTTTTTGATTGTCGTCTTCCTATAATTCATCAATTAATAAAGCAGCAGCTAAATCCTGCGTCATCTTAAATAACAAGACACTGCTCAGTGTCTGTTGTATAATGATGTTTGACAATCTTCGCTTGATCATGTAAATGCTAAACACTCTCTCTCATCACGCCATGCTGACAAGCCGCGATTTGACCGTCTAAATGCCGCTTAACTGTCTGCGCATGTTTTGTTTTTGTAAAACAATTGCGCATTACTGGGGTTTATTGCAGCTGGTATTTACTGCTTGTGCATAAACTAACTGTGTTTGCCTGCGTGTGAATTGTTTTTAAAAACACTTGTGCATTCCTAAAATTGTTTACTAAATTCTTCTGTGGCGCCCGCTACGACTGCGTGTGTTTTGTTTTTGTAAAACTATTGCGCATTACTGTGGTTTATTGCAGCTGGTATTTACTGCTTGTGCGTAAACTAAAGCGGCATTTAGACCGCAAATCGCCGGGAAAAAAAATTTCCAACGGCAACACTGTTCAATAATGGTTATCTTTCTTTGTATCATGAATATAAACTAAAACTCCACCAACCAACAGCGGCGCACACGAGAAGTATTGAAGGAATGGTCAAGAATGTTCAAAATGTTTTCGTAAACAAAAACACACACATTGGCACCACAACCAGTCGCAGCGGCACTACAGAAGACTTTTATCAGTAAACAGTTTTAGGAATGCACAAGTGTTTTTAAAAACAATTCACACGCAGGCAAACAACAGTTAGTTTATGCACAAGCAAAATACCAGCTGCAATAAACCAGAGTAATACGCAATAGTTTTACAAAAACAAAACACACGCACAAGTATTTTCAAAAACAAAACGCACCTAGGCAAACAGAAAACAGTTAGTTCATGCTCAAGCAGTAAATACCAGCAGTAATAAACCCCAGTAATACGCAATTGTTTTACAAAAACAAAACACACGCAGACAAACAGTCGACAGTAGTTTATGCGCAATCAATAAATGCAAGCAGTAAACAGCAAAATACAATTCGTTTAGTATAGGAACGCAACAAACGATGGTAATGATATTTCAATACAAATTTGACATACATAAGTTACAGTTCAACAATAATGCCCCTAAGATAAAATTTATTTTACTTTCTTGTCGGTTTGTATGTATCGTGGTAGAAAAATATGAGGTACAGTCATTCCCTCTTTATTTTGTGACAATTAACATTTGACAAAAATAACCGTTTAAATTGTGCTACCATATCGGTTATTATACATCCCCTGTATTTGTTCTTAATTTGAATTTTGTTTTAACACAACATATTGTGAAAAATAAAAAAAAAAAACAAAATAAAGAAATAAATACATACATACATATGTATATACATATATCAGTTTTGTAGAATTTTAGAAAAGCTAAGAAATTGAAAAATCAACACCAAATAACAATAATTCTTGCAAAAAAAAACCGACTTCAAAACAGACAAACTTAAAATCATGTTTCTTGAAGACGGTAACTATTGCGACACCCTATAATTTCCGAATTCAAATTTTATACTAGTTATAGCGGTCGTAGCAATACAGGTTCATTGTAAATTTCAACCGTCTGTCTGTAACGGTTTAAAAGTTTTGTCATATACATCTAATTACATAAACTATTGCGACACCCTGTAATTTATAATTTTAAATATTTATACTTATTATAACAGATATAGTAATGGACATTATGTCTAATTGTTAAGTGTTTATCAATAACTGTTTAAAAGATATGGTCATATATATCAAATGACGTCACCTATTGGGACACCCTTTAAATTCAAATTTTAATATAAATACTTTTTAAGGAGGACTTTGTCATACAGATTCTTTTTAAATTTTAACTTTGTGTCCATATACATCAAATTACATCAACTATTGGGACACCCTTTAATTTCCAATTTTAAATATTTTTACTTTTTGTAATACCAGACATAGTAGTGAAAATTCTGTCTATTTTTCAAGTGTTTGTCTATAACGGTTCCAAAGATGAGGACATAATGGTCAAATTACATCAATAATAGGGACACCCTTTAATTTATAGATCCAAATTTTATACTCGTTGTAATAGCGGACTAAGCAATATAGGTTCTTTGTAAATTTCAACTGTCTATCTATAACAGTTGATAAGTTTGGCCATATATATTACTTTTGCATTAACTATTGGGACACCCTTTATTTTCCAAATTCATATTTTACACTTGTTATTTTAGCGGACTTAGCAATACAAATTCTTTGTAAATTTCAACTGTCTGTCTATAACGGTTCAAAAGTTTGGCCATATATATATCAAAATAAACCAACTAATGGGACACCCTTTAATTTCTAATTTTAAATATTTATACTTATTATAACAGACATAGTAACGAACATTCTGTGCAACTTTCAAGTGTTTGTCTATAACGGTTCAAAAGATAGGAGAATAAAGGTGAAATTAAGTCACCTATGGGGTCACCCTTTAATTTTTAATTTTATTTTTTAATTACTTTTTGTTATTGGGAGCTATAGTAATACGCACTTTTTTCTAATTTTAAATGGGTGACCTATAAAGTTCATAATACACGTAAAAAACATGTATGTTGTATGGGGACACCCTTTAATTTTTAAACTTTTAAACTGTTTTTAAAATGGGACCAATCTGCAGCCATAACCTTTCTAATGGCGCAAAAATTTTTAAAATCGGTTCAGAAATGACCGAGGTCTGAAGGCACAAACATACAAAAAAAAAAAAAAAAAAAAAAAAAAAAAAAAGCAACACACAGACGAATTGATAACCTCCTTCTTTTTTTGAAGTCGGTTAAAAATATTTCAATTTTAAAAACGTAAGAAATTAAATAAAATATTATTAAATATTATTTTATTATATTATATTTTATATGAATACCCCTTTCAGACCTGGATTGTGCGGGTGGGTTTCGATCTCAATTTATTTGCTTCTATTTCACCAATATCCAATAGACCGGCATTAATCGATTTCGCCGATTATTCTTTATGTTTGTTCCTCACATTTTCCGCTGTTTGATTTCTCGTTATTTGAATAACATAGCGAAATTCTTGCGGCACATTTAGTTTTGTCAAAATAAGCCGCAGAAGAAAGTTGTGCTTTTAGTTCCAAAAGTACTAATTGTTACAAAATAGTAATAGTAATAGAAGTAGGCATATTTTAACTATAATAATTCTTGCAAAAAAAACGACTTCAAAACAGATAAACTTAAAATCATGTTTCTTTAAGACGGTAATTACCGTAATAATACAATGATTATATTATATTCGAGGAAGATTGTAGCGGGATTTTTTAAACTGTCAATTCAGATAAAAAACTAATTTTTGAATTCAATAATCTAAAACAAATATCAATCGATTTTCTACCGGGGGAGCAGTACTTCCGGAGTATATAGGGGCCCAAGACCCGAGGGTTCTGTGCTTTTTCAGGTCAAACCAATGCCAAACGACTGTCTGTATACAGCGGATCAAAAGTTTGGCTATATAGATAAAATTACACTAACTATTTTGACACCCTGTAATTTCCGAGTTCAAATTTTATACTTGTTATAGCGGTCGTAGCAATACAGGTTCATTGTGAATTTCAACCGTCTGTCTGTAACGGTTTAAAAGTTTGGTCATATACATCAAATTACATAAACTATTGCGACACCCTGTAATTTATAATTTTAAATATTTATACTTATTTTAACACACATAGTAATGGACATTCTGTCTAATTGTTAAGTGTTTGTCAATAACTATTTAAAAAATAGGGTCATATACATATATCAAATGACGTCACCTATTGGGACACCCTTTAAATTCAAATTTTAATATAAATTCTTGTTAAAGAGAACTTTGTCATACACATTCTTTGTAAAATTTAACTTTGTGTCCATATACATCAAATTACATCAACTATTGGGACACCCTTTAATTTCCAATTTTAAATATTTATACTTCTTGTTATACCGGACATAGTAGTGAACATTCTGTCTATTTTTCAAGTGTTTGTCTATAACGGTTCCAAAGATGAGGACGTAATGGTCAAATTACATCAATTTAATTTATCCAAATTGTATACTTGTTGTAATAGCGGACTAAGCAATATAGGTTCTTTGTTCATTTCAACTGTCTATCTATAACAGTTGAAAAGTTTGGCCATATATATCACTTTTACATTAACTATTGGGACACCCTTTAATTTCCAAATTCATATTTTACACTGGTTATTTTAGCGGACTTAGCAATACAAGTTCTTTGTAAATTTCAACTGTTTGTCTATAACGGTTCAAAAGTTTGGCCATATATATCAAAATAAACCAACTAATGGGACACCCTTTAATTTCTAATTTTAAATATTTATACTTATTATAACAGACATAGTAACGAACATTCTGTGCAACTTTGAAGTGTTTGTCTATAACGGTTCAAAAGATAGGACCATAAAGGTGAAATTACGTCACCTATGGGGTCACCCTTTAATTTTTAATTTTATTTTTTAATTACTTTTTGTTATTGGGAGCTGTAGTGATACGCACTTTTTTCTAATTTTAAATGGGTGACCTATAAAGTTCATAATACACGTAAAAACATGTTTGTTATATGGGGACACCCTTTAATTTTTAAACTTTTAAACTGTTTTTAAAATGGGACCAATCTGTAGCCATAACCTTTCTAATGGCGCAAAAATTTTTAAAATCGGTTCAGAAATGACCGAGTTCTGAAGGCACAAACATACAAAAAAAAAAGCAACACAGACGAATTGATAACCTCCTTCTTTTTTTGAAGTCGGTTAAAAATTGAAAATTGTAATGTTTGAATCCAATTAATGTTACTTGATTGTAATAAAAATGGCTTTTGGCTAAAAATTTGACAGATATGCATCAATTGTGCATATTCCAAAAATTATGAAAAAATTCCCAATTGTTTAGCGTCAGGTGTGAAGGGGATACATTATTTTTTGTTTTAAACCAAAACTGTGAGCTGTATGTTTTAAAACTGCGAATGCACAAAATATTTTTGCAAAAACAAAATTTTAAATTTGTGTAAATTAATTGCTCAGAGTTAAAAAGGAGCAGAAAAACACAAACAAAAAAAATTTTAAATACATACTTACATATAAATATTACTGCAAAAGAAGAGTCTTTAAAAATGTGCAATTTTCTTATAAATTAGTACGTAATTTTACTACAGAAAAAAAACGACTTCAAAACAGATAGTTGGGTACCAGTTCTAAACTAAAAATGTAAGAATATAAACTAAAAATGTAAGCATATACATAAACTAAAAATGTAAGATGTAGTCTGTAAGAACTATATACATATGTATGTATGTATAATTATATTTTTGCCGTATAATTATATTTTTGAAAACTTTCCTACTTGTTAAGGGTATTTTAATTACAAATAACATAGTTGTTTTATTCTAGTGCATCCTCTGCTGATGCAAAAGGTATCATTTCATCCTGTAATTTTTTAATAGCAATTTCAATTTCCATTTTATTTAAGATTAAGGAATTTATTATTTCTGTTTTTGCCCATTGGATGGCATGTTTTATGTTAATTATTTCCTCCTTTATTAATCTTATCTTATTTTGTAAATTAACACTAATTTCATTAATTACATTATTATCTTGCCGTAATGCGTTTGATACAGTATTCATAATCTTGGTTTTATTGTTAATTCTATCGCTAAAAATTTAATTAATTACAACTTGCTTATTGCTGTTATTATTTATTTCATTTAAATTTTCTTTTAGCATTTCGAAATCATCATGGTCTGGAGTGCCAGCGATATACTTTCATGCTGTTGCAATTATATTAAAGGATCTTCTTATTCTATGATTATCCCTAGGTGCAATGCTTTGAACTAATTCTAGGGTTTGTAGGATTTCGTGTTGTAGGAGAGGGTAATAAAGGTTTGATTTAGGAATGTTGTCCTGAACGTAGTTTTGCGTTCGGAGTAAAAAGTTGGTATAACCCAATAGGTTAATAGGATGAATTATCCTAAAAGTCCCGTCTCTTATATTACTATATCCATTTTCAATTGTTATTAAATGTGATGATGTGTAGTGAAGAATTTCAAATTCTGATTTACAACTTATAATTAGTAGTCTGGGAAGAAATTAATAAAAAGAATTTAAATAAACTAAACTAAGTTTTTATTAAGCTTTTATGGACCGTTTTGCCGGACGTTGTTATTATTTCTTTTCTATATCTTGTGAGCTTGTTTAAAATTCTTCTATTGATTTTTACGTATATTGTTTCTCCCTCGTTAAAGGTTTTTAAAGGAGTTTTCTTTTGATTATGATAAGCAAGGTCAGCGTCTTGTTTGTCTTGCAACTTTTTGATAATTTCGTTGCGAAACCCTTCAAGTTGAACTGGATCATTGCTGACTCTCCTACCGAAGAATAATTCTACTGGTTTCTTCCCAGTGGTTGTATGGATTGAAAAATTGTATTCTTTAACAGATTTTTTTTAAAGCTCTTGGAAGGAACGGTGCGTACCATTACTTCGAAGGCATCGCATTATTTCGTTCGGTAGATCTCAATACCAAGTTCGTTTTCTATCATGAAGTTAATTGAGTTCGATTTAAAAGACTTTTCGTTGTCAAAAACCACTTTTTCCGGTAGAAATGAGAAAAGAATGTCTCGAAATGGTTGTCTAATGTCCTCTGTTGCCCTAGATTTAATAGGTTTAGCGATTGCATATTTTGAAAATTTATCTATGGCGGTTAAAACTAATTCTTTACTAGTAATATAAATATCTAAATGCATGATTTGTCCAGGAAATTGGGGAACAGGTGTTGGCTGTAGAAGCTTTTTTGCTGAATGACGACAATATTTGTTTTCTTTGCATGTTTTGCAGTTATCGATCACCTTCTTTATTTTACGTGCCATAGAGGGAAAATAGTACCTTTCGATTATTTTGTTTTTATTTTGAAAGCTATTTCTATGAGCTCGTGTATGTGTTTTAATTATTATGTCCTGCTGTTCTTCTTCGTCTGTTACGTCATCTATCTGAACTTGTGAAAATCTTACTTTGTAGTTACTAAAATGAAACGGGTAGAGTTCATTTACCATACCTTGTGTTTGTTCGTCAGTTTTGATACAATTTATTACGGACGGATTTAAATAACGCTTCAGATGTTGAACTAGGTTATTGCGGTTGTAGTTGGGCTTTGTAATAAGGTGTCGGTGGTAGGTAGAGAATACGATTATAAATTGATATGTAGAAGTTTGATCTATTGATCGTTGTCAAAAACCACTTTTTCCGGTAGAAATGAGAAAAGAATGTCTCGAAATGGTTGTCTAATGTCCTCTGTTGCCCTAGATTTAATAGGTTTAGCGATTGCATATTTTGAAAATTTATCTATGGCGGTTAAAACTAATTCTTTACTAGTAATATAAATATCTAAATGCATGATTTGTCCAGGAAATTGGGGAACAGGTGTTGGCTGTAGAAGCTTTTTTGCTGAATGACGACAATATTTGTTTTCTTTGCATGTTTTGCAGTTATCGATCACCTTCTTTATTTTACGTGCCATAGAGGGAAAATAGTACCTTTCGATTATTTTGTTTTTATTTTGAAAGCTATTTCTATGAGCTCGTGTATGTGTTTTAATTATTATGTCCTGCTGTTCTTCTTCGTCTGTTACGTCATCTATCTGAACTTGTGAAAATCTTACTTTGTAGTTACTAAAATGAAACGGGTAGAGTTCATTTACCATACCTTGTGTTTGTTCGTCAGTTTTGATACAATTTATTACGGACGGATTTAAATAACGCTTCAGATGTTGAACTAGGTTATTGCGGTTGTAGTTGGGCTTTGTAATAAGGTGTCGGTGGTAGGTAGAGAATACGATTATAAATTGATATGTAGAAGTTTGATCTATTGATAGGAATATTTGATTTTCAAACGAATTTATTGGATCTTCAACGCTGTAAATTAAACTATGAGAAGAACTTTAATCGCTGCGTTGAGTTACCGTTAGTGAATTTATTTGTTGAGGCCTAGATAATGCATCCGCAACGACATTGGATTTTTTAGGTTTATAGTAAAGGTCATAGTTGTACTCTTCAAGGATAGCCTTCCAACGCTTCATTTTGCTTTATTGTTTTTGTTACTTAAAGCGTATAGTATATATGTTGACCTTAGAGGTACCGTAAAGGTAGTTCCGCAGAGAGTTTAATGACCATATGATCGCGAGCATTTCTTTCTCATTTGCTGCGTAAGCCTCTTCCATTTTATTTAACGTTCTAGATAAGAAGGTAATTGGTTTATCCTTCTGTGACAAAACCGCACCCAATGCGAAATTAGAGGAGTCTGTTGTTAGTGAAAATTCTTGCTTAAAATCTGGATAAGCGAGCATTAAATCTTCAGAGGTGAGACTATTTTTTCTTTTGTTTAAGGCTTCGGAAGAGTTTAAGTTAATCTTAATTTTTGAGGATTGGTTTTTGCTTATTCGACCTTTTTCTCCTCTAAGGAGAGATGTTAGTGGTTTTGCTATTTTCGCGTAGACACGCACAAAACGGCGATAATACCCCGCTAGGCATAGGAAGGATCTTTACTCTTTTATCGTCTTTGGATAGGGCATTATTAAAATTGCCTCCACCTTCTCTGGATTTGCTTTTAATCCCTCATGTGATATTATAAATCAAAAATTCAACAAATTTCTAAAAAAAATCTACATTAATCTAGCTGTACCTTCATGTTTGCTGCATCAAGGGTTTCGAATATATGCCTTACATAGAGGAGTTGATCAGCTTCCGTTTGGCTAAAGATGATTATATCATCAATATACACATAACAGGTCTTTTCGGTGTAGTCGCGCAATATATAGTCAATCGCTCTTTGAAAAATGGACGGTGCATTTTTCAAACCGAAAGGCAGTCGAGTAAAATCGTACTTGCCGTTTTTAATTGAGAATGCTGTTTTCTCAATATCAGATTATTTTTACGAGATTTGATGGAAACCGCTTTTTAAGTCTTTAACGGAAAAATATTTTTTATTTCCTAATTGCGACAGGACTTCATTAATCTCCGGAATTGGATATCTGTCCGCAATTGTGAGCTTATTTAGCTTTCGGTAATCTATGACTACCCTATATTGTTTGTTGCCGGCTGAGTCCGGTTTTTTCGGAACTATCCAGACCGGTGAGTTATAAAGGGACCTAGACGGTCTTATAATGCCATCTTCTAAAAGTTTTTCAATTCGTGTATTGACTTCAGTTTCGAGTGCTACGGTATAAGGATAAAACCTAGTGTATACTGGTGAATCAGTTTTTGTGCGAATTTCACCAACAACTCTGGTAGTGTATGTTAGTTTTTCGTCGGGCTCTGTGAAAAGTCCTGGAAACTCTGATATCATATTATTCATACTTCTTTTCTGCAGTGTCGTCATATGTTCATCCTTAATATTGATTGCATTGACCATAGGGAAAGGTAATTGTTTTAATTTAATAGTTTTATTATTGTTAAATTTTATAATGCTTTCACTTGTATGAATTATAGCTCCCAATTCCTTGAGAGTGTCATTTCCTACAATTCCTTCAAATGTCTTTAATGAGGGTAGTAAGAAAAATTCGAAGTTTTTATCAAAGTTGAAAAGATTTACATAGGTATATTCTTTGATCAGTACATCTCCTGCTACTGATTTTGCATGAAAGGGGTTTTTATTTGGGATTCGTTTTTTAGCTAATCGTAGTTGGAGGTAATTTTTGCTTGATTCCGTATCTATTAAAAATTTTAGAATTTCCCCGCTCTTCGCCTTAATTTCGAAATAAGGGATCGAAGAGCTAATTAAACTAAAAATTGGACGTCTGTCGATTCTTCCAAAATTTCATGGTTAGAATCGTTACTTACAGATTCTAACAGATAAAATGAGTTGGTTGAAATGTTTTCCTTTGTTGGCCATAAGTTTGTGGCGGTCATTTGCCAACATAATCATTCTGTTTTGGTTTGTTTAAGTAATTTACTCGTGCAGAGTAAATGGATCTACCCACTTCCATCGGTTCGGGCCTAGGCTGTAGATTTGGTTCGAAAGGACGGGGTGCATGGAGTCCTGAATGAAAATTTCTGTAAAATTCGATCAGCTGACTTTCATCGGGAATTTTGTCCAAATCTGTCAGGTTATTTCTAAATTCTTGATCAATTACTTGATCTGAATATTCCGCAAAATTTGCGTTTGGGTTTAGCACATTTTGGATTAATTGTTTTCCATGTGCTTGAAATATATGAACCACATTTGTAACTGCTGCGGTTAAGTTTTCTATGTTTAAGTTAGGTAAAGGGGCTGTACGTTGTGTGGATTGTGAATTTGAAGGGCCATCCCGTGGTACATTTGGTATCACGGCTGGACGTATTAAATTATTTGGGTTCGACATTGCAAGAAGGTTTTAATCAACTAATTAAAACAAGAAATGATTATAAATTCCAAATAAATTTATTTTAGGATTTAAACAATTTTTCGAATGCTTGTTTTATATTTTCAAAACCAATGTAACAGCTACTTAAAATAAGCTTAAACACTAATTTTATGATAGTTTACAATTTTTAATATCTTATTATTATAAAATGTTCTTATCTACTTTAAAGTGTATTTTACTTTAAAATCAGGAAGAGATGATGTTGTTCTGTTATCCAATTTAATGATGTAGCGTTTTTATCAAGTTAAGTGCTATTCCTTTTGTTTTGGGCAGTATTGTTTTGGGAACACTATTTTTTTATTTTTCCACCCAGTTTAAATTGCTTTATGTAAATTTTTATAAACACAGTTTATATGGATTATATTTGCACAATTTTTTGGGAACGCTGATTTTTTTAACACATTTTTTGGTAAAAATTTTGAGACACCGTTTTTTATTAAAAATTTGAAGCATAACTTTTTCCTTTTGATATTATAATTAGTTAATGTCTCTTCCTTATAAATATTAATTAAATATTTTTTTATATATGATTGTGTAAACACTTTTTTTAAGTATTACTAATATTTATTAATTCTCATTTAAGTTTTTATATTTATTATTTCTTCTTTCCGCACTATGTAGGGTTTTTATTTCTGAAACAATATTAAATTTCGTTAGATTTTGACAATTATTTTTTATTTATGTATATAATCTTTAAGCACTTTTTTATTTATTTTTTAATTCATTTGTTTTCCTCACTATGCCTGATTCTTTATTTATTTTTTTTTAATTTATTAAATTCTGACAACTACTTTTATATTTTATTTGTGTGTTTTTAATTATTTATATAAATTTTTGCGCACTTTTTATAAATATTTCCCCACTATGTATGTATGTTTTAACGTTTCTTTTTTTTTAATTTTTATTGACCGGCGATGGCAAAGGTTGGCATGTTCCTTTTTTTCCTTTGAAAGTTTACTTAGGGGCCTAATTTGCACTTATTCACTGCGATTATTTTTAAACCTGTTTAAGGCTACCCCCGGGGGTTCACATTGTCACTGCAGGAATATGGCAAATGCTTTGACGCGGTTCACTCGGGGAAAATAGGGGCACCAGACGCTAGGGTTCCTAGAGCCTAAATCTGGAAGAAAAGGTCTGAGATAAACATTGCGGGTCCTCTTCGAGGCCCTACCAGTGCCCAAAGGACTGGTACCACGGTAATCGGTGGCCCCACAGAGAGCCTATCCTCTCTGTGACCGGTTATTGGTGAGGTCCCCTTCGGGGGTACACGTGGTGGTTGTGGTTTAAGATCGATTTATGTAGGTAAGGTGCAAGGTCGATCAAGTGTGCTGTTGCACTCTCAACAGACGGAGTTTGGATAGTCTCCAAACCCCTAAGCAAGAGGTTATAATGTGGATCTAGGCTTGCCTTGGAAAGGCTTGCCATATTATATAAATTGCTACTCATTGTGACTGTATCACACACAAAAAGCGATTGGTGGCAATCGTAAAGTGTTGTTATACTACACAATGGGGGCGCTAGTCTACGCCTAAGTTTCACTCGGTGGTAAGATCACCGTGAGGTTAGGCCGAGTAGGCAGGTACTCACGTTAATCTTGTTCCACAAAACCTGTTTAAGGATATTCGTCGTTTTTTTTTTTGAACAAAGGCGCAATGATTTTTACAAAAATTATTTTATTATTTTTGAACGAATTATTTTTGAACGAATTATTTTTGAACGAATTATTTTTGAACGAAAATTATACGATAGCCTGCAAATCCCTTCTCGGGCGCCAATTAATCTTTCGATTGTAATTTATTTAAAAAAAAATTATTGTTCTTGTTCTGAGTCTGATCGTAAACTAATTTTATTATTAACAAAGTAATAGCTTAAATAATGGTCATGCACCAATCTGTTTTTTCAGCAATGGTGTGGGAAACAAAGTAAAACATCGCCAGAAGTTGTTCCAGGTATTCATCAGATTCAAAAATAGGAATTCAGCACAATTCCATGGGAACTTAAAGAATGATGAAACATTATGCTAAACACTTGCATGTGCCGGAACGTGTGAAAAGTTAATTTAAGTTTTCAGATGTTTAAACAATTTTCAGATGTTTAAACAATTGTTGTTGTTTATTTTATTATTTTTGAACGAATTATTTTTGAACGAATTATTTTTGAACGAATTATTTTTGAACGAAAATTATACGATAGCCTGCAAATCCCTTCTCGGGCGCCAATTAATCTTTCGATTGTAATTTATTTAAAAAAAAAATTATTGTTCTTGTTCTGAGTCTGATCGTAAACTAATTTTATTATTAACAAAGTAATAGCTTAAATAATGGTCATGCACCAATCTGTTTTTTCAGCAATGGTGTGGGAAACAAAGTAAAACATCGCCAGAAGTTGTTCCAGGTATTCATCAGATTCAAAAATAGGAATTCAGCACAATTCCATGGGAACTTAAAGAATGATGAAACATTATGCTAAACACTTGCATGTGCCGGAACGTGTGAAAAGTTAATTTAAGTTTTCAGATGTTTAAACAATTGTTGTGTTAACTTATTATGCATCAAAATTAGCAGGAAAAGAATTGAAGACTATGTGAAATTCAAGCATCTCCTATTACTGTTCAAAAATTAAGCTATTTTCGTCAACATCCGTCTTTTATGGGGACACCATTTAATTTTAAATTTTTTTAGCTGTAATAGCTACCATAGTAATACACATTATTTATATTATACATATTATTTTTTTGTACTTTTTATTGTGGACATAATAATATTCGCTTTGTTAAAATTCAAATGTTTATCTATAGCCGTTCAAAGGATTAGGTCATTTAGATCAAATATTATTAAATTTAGGTACACCCTTTAATTTTCAACTTTATACTTTTTGCTAAAGCGGACATGGTAATATATATTCCTTGTAAATATATAATATAACATCATCTAAAATAACATCATCTATTGGGAAACCGTTTAATTTACAATTTCAAATTAATTCATAATTCTAAATATTTATTATTGTTAGTATACCAGACAAAATAGTGGAAAAATTGATGTTGCCACGACTGAGTATTGAACTCGCTTAGTAGTCAACGTGCTAACCACTTAAGCTGCAGCACCCTCCAATTTCCAAATCAAAATTTTATACTTTCTGCTATAGCGGACTTAGCAATACAGATTCTTTGTACACAGACCGTTGAAATTTACAAAGAACCTGTATTCCTGGCTGTTATAACAAAAAGTATAAAATTAGAATTTGGAAATAAAAGGGTGTCCTAATAGTTAGTGTAATTCTATGTATGTACATATGTGGCCCAACTTTTGAACTCTTATAGACAGCCAGCTGAAATTTACAAGGAACATGTATTGCAAAGTCCGCTGGAGTTTTTATCACAACGAAATTTTTGGGTGATATTTTTGTAAAATTTAATTTTTTTTGAAATTTAAAACTTTTTGCGAAATTAAAATTTAGTTATGAATTTAGATATTTTTGTAAATTTTCTGTTTATTTGTTTTCGTGAGTTTCGAATTAGAATTCTATATTTTTGATGTAAAAATGTAAATCATTTGCAAAATTTTTAGGGAAACAGAAAGAGTTTGTTGTCAATTATTTGTCACTTACTTTTGTTTGTGAATTCTCCGCTCTTGTGAAATTTTTGTATTTTAATTTACTAGAGTTAGCCCTGTGGTCGAAATTTGACCAAATTTATGTTTGTAATCGTTTTAGGTACATATTTATATATTTAACATAAGTGCTCATTCATGTTGAATTTTTTTCATACTCATATTATTCAAATTTAGTTATTAATACATACATATGTACATATGTACACATTTTCTTTCGATTTTGATTTGTGTTTTGGTTTATAAAATTACATATGTATATTAATAAATTAATAAGTCCCCTTTCACAATAGGACACGTTTATACCAGGGATCCAAAATAATTATTATGTCATACTTTTTTACCAAAAAATTCATAATGAAGGAGAAATGCTACACCAACATATTGGCCAATAATCTTTCAAATATGACTATTTTTTTCCCAAGTTCAAAAATTATTTCAGATATCCCACTATTATAGGTCCATTAAGTACTCCCTGGATCACCAAATGTATGTGGTGTGTTATACCAGCCCATCCGCATTTTTCCATATTGATCACTAATCTTCCTTTCTTAAGTTATTTTGAAAATTCCAATATTTTAGTTTCAAAAAGTATCCCTCCAAAATAATGGGATTGATAATTACAGTGTATGGTTTAAGAATAACAGTGCTCTGTTGACTGATAAATAAGCTCTGTTAGAAAATGTGATTTTTGTCCCTGCTAGATAAATTCGAATTTATCTTCACACTAGGGTTTGGGATTTCCCGGACTTTTTCATTTCCCGGGAAACGGGAAAGAAATTATTCGCATTCCCGGGATTCCAGGGAAATATTCATAGTTTTAATAAAACATAAAAAAGAACGCAAATAACTACTAAATATTAGGCCCCTATTACGGTTTACAACTCAACTCTACTTCAGTTGAAATTTTACAATTTGGTATTATCAATTACAACTCAACTTGTCAAAAAATTTTAATTTGAATTTAAATTGTGTTACAACTCTGTTGTAGTTTCACCGTTTACAACCCTGTGTTAGTTCAGTTAACAAAAGTTTAAAAAAATTACAACTCATCAGTAGCAGTTGTCTTTCAAGTTGCCTTTTAGACAACTCAACTGAGTTGAGTTGTAAACTGTAATAGGGGCATTAGTACTAACAGTTTATAAAACTTAAAAACAATTCAGGAGCCAAAACTAACAAGATATAACAAATATTTATAAATACCGAAAAAGTATTTCAATAAAATATTTTTTGGCAAAATATGATTTTAAAACTGTTAGTGCGTTTAACAAATAACTGAACATTATTTTCCTTGTTCTTGTTGCGAAAGTCTATCTTTAAAAGATTTTTTTTAGTTAGGTTTTTTTTAGATAACAACACAACTGCTAGTTGACGGTTCTACAGATTCGAATGGCTTGAATAATAAGTTGAACAATTGTGCTAAATAAAGTTTTATGACATTTCTTGGCACATTAGCAATTTCACCACATTTTAAATAATTAAGTAAACGCAATCGCTTTATCATCCCTTCGTTCATTTATTTTTCTTTTCAACTATCGTTTTTGAAAGAGTTAAGTAATAGCCAAAAGCGGCTCGTAGAAGGTCTGAATAATAACATCAGCTATTAAAACATTAAGAATCTCTTCGAAAAAAACTTCCATTTTTTCTATTTGCCTAAAAACATTTCAGAGATAATCTTTTTCATTCTATTAGGCATTTTTGAAACGAAAAAGCTGTGTCTTTGAAATGAATTCATAATAGGGAGAGCTTCACTGTGTAGAAGTTACTATAGAGAAGATTGACTGTATAATGTATGTCATTCATTGATGTTTTTATTCATTGTGGTGATTATGCTTTTTACAACCAATATTTGTGTTGTATATTGTAATTATAAAAGCTGACGATCGTGATCCTCATGAATTAAAAATATGTACACAAAAAATGCTTTCTGTATCCATAACGACTATATTTAAATTAAAATAAAAAACATTTTAAAATTATGAATCATACACAAAATAAACGAACACTAATTATTCACAGGTTATGGACCCTTCCGCGGTATAGATAATCAAAATCGTTAGATATATGTATTTGTGTATGTGTTTGCAAGAGAATTCAAGATTCAAGAATGTCAAGTAACAACCAAATTGAGAAACTTCGAGCTTCAAGAGATAGTGAAAACTATGAAGATTGGAAATTAAGAGCAGCTGGTCTTAATGTGGATGAAGGATGGGAAGGTTCTATAATGTTAACAGAATTACCGGAAAAATACAATGCAATGATAATGGGAATTCAAACTTTTGGAATTAAAATAACTGGAGACGCTATTAAATTAAAATTGTTACAACAGGATAGAAAGAAAACAAAAGATGTAGCATTCGCTGGTCAGAAGATTTTTAAAATAAAGGACCTAAATGTTACAATTACAACCAGTATGGACACATTGCAACAAAATGTCCTAATTAATATACTAAACCTAAATACAAAAACATTGTTAATGCAAAGGTTGGATGTTTTTCTGTTCGAGAATTAGATAAAAGTGAATGGTACTTTGATACTGGAGCAACAGAAACAGATAGTTCAAACCCGAAATTTTTCAATGCAAATTTACAAGAAAAAAATGCTGAAGTTACTATTGCTAATAACGAAACAATGCAAGTAAAAACTATAGGTGAAGCCTATATGCTTGCGAAGATTGGAAAATTAAAAGATGTTATTTTCCGAGAAGCTCTTTATATTCATAATCTTTTCCTAAACTTATTATCAATTTAAATAATTCTTGCAAAAAAAATCTATTAAAACAGATAGATGAGCACCAATTCTAAACTAAAAATGTAAGAACAAGTATTTAAACCAAATAAAAGATACACAAAATGCGCCAAATTAGCGGGAAAAGAAGTAAAGACTATGTGAATTTCGAGCATCTTCCTTTTACTGTTCAAAATTTAAGCTATTTTCACCAACATCGTATTTTATTGGGACCATTTAATTCCATACACATACTATGTTATTTTCAATTTAACTTTTAATTATTGAAGATATATTATTGAAGATATAGACTTTTACTACATTTATACGCAGGACTTATTCACAAATAAAAATATTGCAAATAGAAAAATTTGCGATATAAACAGTGAAGTAATTTTTATTTGCAAATACATATGTAGTTAACTCACGAAAGCAATTCCTGCTTGACGACACTATTTACAAATAACCCGTATGACGTTGCCACTTCTTTTAAACATAAAATGTATTCTGTGAATTAATGTAAAATTTGCTCCCACATTGCATTATTTTAATAATAAAAACAATTAATATGTTCGATCACAACATTAAACATTGAAGAAAACAGCACTAAGCAACAGAAACGTTAAAAAATAAAACTATTATTAAGTGCAATTTGCTGCATAAACAGTGAGTTAATTATTTGCGAATAATTTTTATTATTTACGTATAAAAGTGGTATCTCTAAATTTCAACTGTCTCTGCGTCACAACAGCACCAAAAGGACCCAAAATAAGTCGGTTCTCCTCCACACAGAGCCGGCCACCAGTGCAACTGTCTCTGTCTACAACGGTTTCAAAGTTAGGGCCACATATATCAAATAACATCACCTATTGGGATACCCTTTAATTTACAATTTTAAATTAAATACCTGTTGTTATAGAAGACTTGGCCACAAATGTTCTTTGTAAATTTTAATTGTCTGTCTATAACGTTTCAAAAGTTGGGCCATATATATATAATTACATGACCTATTGGTACACCTATTAATTTATAACTTTAAGTATTTATAGTACTTATTATACCAGACAAAGTGAACATTTTGCCTAATTTTCAAGTGTTTGTCTATAACGGTTCAAGAGATAGGGCCATATAGGTCAAATTACATCAAATTCAAATTGTATACTTGTTATAACGGACTTAGCAATACACATTCCTTGTAAATTTCAGCTGTCTGTCTATAGCTGTTTAAAAGTTTGGCCACGTGCATAAAGTTACATTAACTACTGGGACACCCTTTTATTTCCAAATTCAAAATGTATACTTTTTGCTATAGCGGACTTAGCAATACAGGTTCTTTGTAAATTTTAATGGTTTGTGTAAATGAACGATTGGAACACCCTTTAATATATAATTTTGAATATTTTTACTTTTTATTTTAACGGTTATAGTATTCGATATTCTGTCAAATTTTCAGGTTTATAACTATAACAGTTCCAAAGATAGTCCCAAATAGGTCAAATTACGTCACCTATGGGGGGGCACCCTTTACATTTTAAATTAGTATTTTTATTACTTTTTGTTGTTGGGAGCTATAGTGATACTCATTTTTTAGGGTTCTTAATACACTTAAAATACATGTATGTTGTAGGGGGACACACTTTAATCTTTTAAATAATTAACTGTTTAAAATAGGAGCAATCTATAAGTATAACCTTTGCAAAAATTTTTAAAATCGGTTCAGAAATGGCTGAGTTCTGCGGGGAAATACATTAAATAAATCAGTGTAGTGTGAGTTAGACTCATAAACGTAAGGTTCCGTACTATGTTTAATATAACTTTAAAAATTTAAGTTTTTAATTTGTTCTTGGAGCACCTTTTTATTTTAAAATTATAGTCATATTCGCGAAAATTACATCATTATTGGAACACACTTTAAATTTTAGCGATTGTGGTTATAGCGGTCATGGTAATACACTTTCTATAAATATATCAGGACTCTACCCATTGCGGTTCAAAAAATAAGGTAATATTCGTGACAAACATAGCGGCCAAAGTAATACATCTACTGTAAACATTTCAAAAGTATACCTATTACTGTTTATAAAATAAGGCTATTTACTTCAAAATCATATCACTGTCGGAACACCCTATGATTTTATTATTTGTTTGAGTGAGCATGGCAATTGCCTTTCTATAAATATATCAAGAGTCCACATATTACGATTAAAAAAATAAGTCACTATACGTGAAAAACATGTCACTGTCAGAACACCCTTTAATTTTAAGTAATTGTCATATCAGCCGTGGCAAAAAACAACGCAAATAACACGTCATTTTCAGAACACCCTATAATTTTAAGTATTTGTTGCTATAGCGCCCACACTTATATACCTTCTGTGAAAATTTTAAGAGTCTACCTATTATGGTTCAAAACTTGGAACACCCTTTAATTTTTAGGTTGAGTTTTTTATACTTGTTTATATAGCGAACTAACTTTTAATTACTGTTTGTAAATTTTAAGTGTATGTCTCCTACAGTTCAAGAAATAAACATTTATACGTGAATAACACGTCTCTATCGGAACACCCTATAAGTTTTAATATTTGTTGCTATAGCGGCCACAGTTATACACATGTGAAAATTTCAAAACTTGAGCCTTATACATGCAAATCACGCCACTATCGGAGCACCCTTTAACTTTTAGGTTTATTTTTTTTTAGAATTGCTTATATAGCGAACTAAGTTTTAATTACTGCTTGCATATTTTTAGTGTATTCCTCCTACAGTTCAAGAAATAAGCACATATTCGTGAATAAAACCTCTCTACCGGAACACCCTATACGTTTTAGTATTTGTTGCTATAGCTATACATCATATGTGAAGATTTCAAGAGTCTACCTATTACGGTTACAGAAATAAAAGGCGCTAACAGACGGACAGACATTGTAGCGAAAACAATAGGGTTACATTTTTACCCTTTGGGTACGAAACCCTAAAAACCAACATTCAGACGAATAGATAACCTTCTTCTTTTTTTGAAGTCGGTTAAAAATAGTTAAAAGTGGTTAAAAAAAGGATGCAAGGTTTTAAATATCGCTAATTATGTCATTGCTACAGGTGATCTGATTAATAGCATGTTTAAATTAATCATTTTTTTAAGACAACACCACTTCTGCGAAGCTTTTAGCTTGTATGCAGAAAACACACAGTCTTTGGCGGGAATGAACCCGCAACCTCTACACTGATAGACTAACGCGCTACCATTCGGTCTATCGAGACACACATAGCGAGTAATAAAGTTCTGATTACGGAAGTAAAATCTCAACAACAAAGTTTATGGCATAAACGTGTTAGTCACGCAAACGACGAAATTTTAAAGAGAATGAGCTCTGGTGGAGTCATTGGAGTCAATTGTGAGGTGAGCAAACGAAGATGTATTACTTACTTGAAAGAAAAACTATCAACATATCCGTTCGAGACATCAGGGACTCGAATGTATGGAAGTACCGTCAATAAATGGCTCAACGTATGTATATACTAATTTTTATATACGATTTTAGCAGAAAATTGTTTGCCTATTTTATTAAAACTAAAAATGAGTTGACAGATAAGTTTGTAGAATTTAAAAAGTTTGTTGAAAATCAAACTGGAAAAAGAATTAAAATATTAAAAATTTGAAATATCTTAAAATGTTTGGATGTAAGGCCATAATACATATGTATGTATATCGAAACAAAAAGAAAAAAGCTTGATGCTAACGCAAATATAACATCTATATTTGTAAGTTACTGTGCAGATTAAAGAACTTTTCGTTTTTATTATCCTACTAAAAAAGAAGCAGAATTAAGTAGAGATGGAAAATTTTTAGAAGACCTGTTCTATAAAAAACTGCCTAGAGACGATTCTAAATTCTTTATATATCCTGGATGTGATTCAGTGGGGGATATCAATGATCCAGTAGATGTTCAAATGAATCCTGATGATGATGTTACAAACCCTGAAATACAAAGTGCAGTACAAGAAAGCAATTCTGAAGTTGAAATAACAAGTACAGCAGAAAAATTCTTCTGAAGAACAATATTTTTTGAAGAAACATCATTCGAGGAAGATCCAAATCGCTGCGATTTGAATCCTGGATCATCTATGGCAAGAATAACATCGCCCGAAATTGAATGAAAGTCATCAAGAGTATTAAAACCAGTGGAAAGGTATGGGTAAGACTGCTATTTTGTTCAAGTCGACGAAGATCTAAAAACTATAAAACAAGCACTAGAAAGTTGAGATCGAACGAATGGAAAATTGTGGCTAGATCAAAAACAATATACGTATTAGCGATATCTATTTTAAAGAAATTTAACATGGATGATTTTAATCAATTTCATCTCCAATAGATGTCAATCAAAAATTTTCTATATTTTATCTTAAATAAGCCTTACGATAAATATCCAATTTCCAACCATCCTCCATACCGGAATCAGGGATCATACTCTGCTCGGCGCGACATGACAAATACTTGCCACGGTCATCTATTGTGGGAGTAAAGGTTAAAATTGATGTGGTCATATTACCATCGGGATTAGCCTTTTTAAACAAATAGAATTAGGAGAAAGTAAAAAAGTTAAACAATTTAGTAAAAGTGAAAAACAAAAGTGTATAAACACTAGTGAATATATACGAACCATCGATGCCATCAAAAAAAAAACCTCTTCAATAGTTTAATGTCGATGGCTTTTTAAATGCGTCAAGGTTGGAATAAAAAACATAGTAAATGACCCAATCTATACTTACAATTTCATGAGTATTTTTCAATGACGTACTACCCTTCTACCATGTTACTGTGGGTGCTGGTCTTGAACCAGCTTAATTGATATGAATTATCTGCAGATAAAGGACGATTTTCTCCTTGCAATTTAATAAGTAAATGACGCACTAAAAAACAAACAATAATTTTTTTAACAACACAATAAGGTAATCTATTCAAGATAGAGTACTAACAATATTAGTCTATTCGTGATTAGCATAATCGTTTTGTTTTTTATTTTACAAAAAAAATTAAAGTGTAAATGTAGACTTATGTGACTCGTAGCTGACTTAAAAACAATTAACAAATTTGAATAACATATTTGAATAAGTAAACATAATGATAACACTGTGCTCGAATTTGACACTTAACTTCGAAAAACGGCTAACGCCATTGAATTCTGCGTACTCGAATTAGCTTTACCAGCAAGGTGCCGAGCTTGTTAACATTTGCGACTAGCACAGTGTTATTAGTAGTTCTAGTTGTTATGTGAACTTTAAGTTTTTAATCAAATTTAAATTTTTGGTCAGTATAAAAATTTGTTGGTAATATTTCTAATTTTCGAAAACTTGAAACTTTGAACTTTGACAGATTGGTGTGTTTAAATTTTTTGACATTAAAACCCGAACACGGACAAGCGGACATCGCTTAATCAACTTCTCTATGTATAAGGATCCAGAATATATATACTTTTTGGAGCCGGAAATGAATATTGTAGAAATTACACATGGAATGACAAACTTATATATGTATACCCTTTCCAAAAAAACAATTTCGAATAATTGTTTGTTACGTGGTGGTATTAATTTCAGCTAACGATATGTTTGTTTATTTAGTTTAGTTTTTAAATGTTAGTATTTTTAGAATCGTTTTAATTTGCACTCTTTTAGAAAGCCCTTTAAATAGAAAATGTTTGTAATTGAAACGAAGTTACGTTTATCAGGTATCCTCATTATGGAGGGGAAATATTAAGGCGACAATTTTTAATTTTATTAAAAATGTTTCCCTCACTACCTGCTAAATGTGTCTTAACTGAAATCAAGGCGAATTAAATACTATGAATTCCCAATGTGACAACAAAAACAATCACTGGCAATTTTGTTTGTGTAAAAACACCTACAAAAGAAAATGTGTTAGACAAAACACAAAAGTTTTGTTAGTTTTTGCAAAATAATTATAATATTTAAATTAAAAAGTGAAAAGAGAGTGCAATAAATGTTTATTTTAAAATTTTAATTAATAAAATGTGTCGCAAAGAAAATATAAACAAATTTTGACATAAGAGGGTATAAAACACATATAGAAGAAGTTGATCAGCTGGACTATCAGTTTTACCTAGTATTCAATTCGCCTTGATTAAAACTATATACATAGATACATATAAATAATGTTAACTAAATAACTGTTAATTCATATGTGTATGGAAGTCATGTTAACCTAGAAATGAAAAAAAGCTTTTTCTATGAAAGCATTTAAAGTAAAGAAAATATATTAAAAGTTTTGTTTTCTATGAAGCTTTAATGCTTTTCGAAAATTTCACAAACGAAATTTCTTCTTCAAGGAAGTATTTGTTTGCTCTATTTTCTGCTCTAATTTCTTGTAAAATCAATATTTGCCACTTTTTCTTGCTTTGTACCTGCCAAAAAGGTATTGATTTTTCGTGCTGAAATGAGTTAATTTAAAATAAGGTTGTGAAAATTAAAATAGAAAAGGGACCCATTAAGGAAATGATCTGCTTCGTTATTCCCCCTAAATTAAAAAAAATCATTTATATCTTTTATTTTGTAAATAACCGTATAATTATTTACAAGGTTATCTTAAAATATTTAACGTAATATTTGCATAACTTTATGTTATTGCTATCGACATTATTTTCTTGTGTGTATTGTTTTTTGGTTGCCAGTTATTTTCTTGTTGCGGTGGCAACATCAGCGGCAACAAAACAAAACCATCGCGATACATGTTTTTCTATGAAAAGAGAAAAAATCTAAAAGCTAAATAAACTTTCAAACGACATTTCGGATAAAAGCATCAAACGCAAAGTCAAACACTTGAAATAAAATTTTTTCATTTTTCAGTACTCTTCAGCGTTTTTTTTTTAAACCTAGACACTGGTTTGTAAAATTTCAACCACGAACTGCAAATAATAATTATTTTTAATTTGCAACTAAAAAATTCACACAGAAATACAATGCTGCAAGCTTAAGAAGTACATCGACAAAAACAATTATTTTCTATGTATTATTTATCGCTCAGAAAATAAAAGTTAGTTGGAGTTTTATTTTTGCTTAGTAAAAATATAATTCTTAAGTTCTATATTTAATTAGAAATTGTAAAAAGCTTTCCACCACTTTCATATTCTGTGTCCACACACGTTGTGAGCGTCCTGACAATATTTTGTTCGATTTTGCTTTGAAAGTAATCCACACCAAATTTTAATAGACTTACTTTAATAGTGCTTCACGTATATGTACGTATTTTATATTGATCTAATTATTGGACTATAAATAATATATTTATTTATTTTTTATATTAATTGGCACTAGCTCTTGGAAACCCGTTATTTTTATGTGGTTGCACTACAATAACACTACATCCGAAATATGCACCATCATTATACTAAAAACTATCCCTGGTGTGCTTCGCTACACCCATCCACAAAAAATAAATTAAACCCTTGGAAGAACAGTATGGCCAACCTTTAACTAGAAAACGAACGCTATTGTCACGTCAAAAATGTTTTAGTTTATTTGCAAGGTATGACGCCCACTGTTCCCATTCAATCTGTTTTTTGCTAGACTATGCGTGTTAACACGACAATAATTTTTTACTTTGTATGGGAGGGTACCACTTCCACTATCTGTATTTAATCTAAGCTTATCATTATGAGGGTAACTTGTGCAAATTTTCAAGACCCTACATATTGTAGTTCTCTAGGTACATAATAATATTTTATATTTTTATTTATTTTTTAAATCATCGAGCATAGTAACGAAGACCTTCAGTCGATGTAGTAATACAGCCAGAGTCTTTGGTGGGAGTCGAACCACAACCAGACTAGTAGATTAACACACTACCCACTAGCCTACCGAAACACTCAGGTTCCCAATAATAATTTTTCACTTTGAATGGGAGGTTCCTCGGCCACTAACCTAATCCAGTCTGTATTTTGCTAGACTGTTTATTTTGGGGTTACTTGAGTAAAGTATCAAGACTCAACCTATTGCAGGTCTCCAAGTAGACGATAGTAATTGTTCACTTTGTATGAGAGGTACCACATCCACTATTCCAATCTAGCCTGTGTTTCGCTAGAAAAAGTAGACATATACGTGGGCGTTTGCAATGTTTTCTCTCCATAAAAACCTAAGTTGGGTTACGTTGAAGATTTACAAAAAAAAAAAAAAAAAAAATTGGCCAAATAAGTGCAGTCGTTCTTAAGTAATGCGACTACTAACGAACGACATTTAATGTTATTTATATAGATAGAAGATAGATTACATATTAACTTATGCATGCATTTTAATGAAACATGGCTCATATTTCTGTGGAACAAGGGCAAGATACTTACAGTTTTAGGGCCAAATTCAAAAAAAAAAAATATTTTTTTTTTTTATAAGAGGTTAGCTAAACAATCTTTGTATGAAAAGACTTTTTAAAAACAACAAATTTTAAGTTAGAAGCAGATTGCAAGAGTTTTAAATTAACCTGTTGAAGGAAACAATTTTGAATTATGCTTTTAAATAAACTACAGGCTGAGAAGTCTGTCATCACATTCATCTCAATCGATTCGAAAAATGTTATTTATTTATCGAAGATGTGCTTATAAGAAAATTAAAGTTTGAATTAAATACTTATATTTTGTAATCGGGACCCATTTTATTTTAAATATATATTTTAAGAAGCCTTGTTATTAGTTTTTTAGTTTTTAATCTTCTCCTTAAGTTTAATAAAACTTTTGTGTTCCGTTTGTTTATTTGTTTTAACACAAACAATTGAACAAAATTATTAAACTTGTATTTTATTCAAAATCTCACTAAAATATATAGAAAGCTTAAGATAATTGCAAAATAAATTAAAAAATTTTATATAAAAATAAAATTTAAATCCTAAAACCTTTAATTCGTATGTCTTATTTACGTAGTTATAAATAAAAAATAAAGGCTGTCGAAAGTAATGTTAAAATTCGTTGATGTTAAAACAAAATAGAAAAAGTTAAATAACTATAATAAGAATCGCGAAAAATTTATATTTTTACAAGTGTGTCAAAAAACAGAGCAAACGTTGAACTGGTTTTTCTGCGGAACTTGTATCAATTTGTTCGTTTTTGGTATATCAACCTGTCAGATATACAATAGTTTCTAAAATTTTGCCGTTGAAAATAAGTGAAATTGGTCCATAAATAGCGAAGAAATGTTAAAAAAAATGAGTGCCTCGATTTTTCTCAAATTTTTAGGGTTCCGTAACCAAAGGGTAAAATCGTAACCCTTTTGTTTAAGCTACAATGCCTGTCCGTCTGTCAGCGCTTTTTATCTCTGGAACCGTAATAGATAGACTCTTGAAATTTTCACAGATGATGTATAACCGCTATAGCAACAAATACTAAAACTTATAGGGTGTTCCGATAGAGAGGTGTTATTCACGAATATGTCCTTATTTCTTGAACTGTTGGAAGAATACACTAAAAATATGCAAACATTAATTAAAACTTAGTTCGCTATATAAAAAAGTCTAAAAAAAAATTAACCTAAAAATTAAAGGGCGTTCCGATAGTAGCGTGATTTGCTTGTATAAGGCATAAGTTGTGAACCACAATAGGTAGACTCTTGATATTTTCACACAAGGTGTATAACTGTGGCCCCTATAGCAACAAATATTGTGATTTCCACGTATATAGCCTTTTTTAACTATAAATGTAGACTTTTGAAATTTGTACAAAAGATATGTTGTCACCACCACATAAAAGGGTGTTCCGACAGTGACATGTTTTTCACAGATATTGCCTAATTTTTTGAATCGTAATAGGTAGACTCTTGATATATTCATAGAAAGGAAATTGCCATGGTCGCTATAACAAATAATAAAATTAAAGGTTGTTCCGACAGTGACAGTGATTTGGACGTATATGGCATTCTTTTTGGAACGGCAATAGGTGAACTCTTGAAATTATTACAGGAGATGTGTTTTTCACTTATATTGCTCCTGATATTTTTATAAAAAGTCCTTAAATAATTAAAAATTAAAGAGTGCCCCATAAGACGTGAAAAAATAACAACTTGTATTTTTAAAGTTATACTGAACATAGTACTGAACCCTACGTGTGTGAGTCAGACTCTCACTTGACTAATTTATTAAAATAGTTAGTTTTACTTTGTTATTCTCAAAATCAATATAACGAACACGTTCATAAGACGTAACTGTTTAGCTCAACTGCTACGAAACTGTTGCCAACTGTTGAGCTCAACAATTACGTATTAGAAACGGCTTGAGAAATATACTTCAAAATAAAGAGCTGATAAATGTAAACAATTGAAAAAAATAAAAGAGGAACAAAATAAATAATTTAAATTAACTAAATTAATTACTTTAGCTGAAAATTATGGATAAGAAACTGTATAACACTTTTCTATTAGCTATTTAAGCAGAGCACAACATGTTGACTTTAGGTAGCTAAAATATTTTATGATACAAAAAATACCCAACTGCTGAGTTAAGCGTAACTAGTCAACAACCCGTTTCTAAGACAAATACTCAACCGTTGCGCAATAGTTACGTCTTATTAACGTGCCCAGTGTTTCTTTATAGAAAAATTTTCGTCTTTCAAACGCTTTTCTGTTTCACTCAAATCATTTTCAAATGTAACAGGTTTTAACTGTGTTATAGCGATTTTAATAAAAAGGACAAATAATATTTACAAGTGTTACCGCTTTCATTAAAAATTAAGAGAATAGGTTAATAAGAGTATAAAAGCTAGAATCAAAATTATGATAAATACTTGCACATGCCGCACTTTTTAATTTTAGAATCTCTTTCTGGAATCTCTACTCTGGTATTTTGCTAACTTTTGTTTTTTCTTGATTAAATCAATTTATAGCTGTGTATCAAACAAGTTTAAGTTTGCCTATTCGTTTTGATACATTTTATTTTGGTTGAATTAAACTTTATTTAAATATAAAAAGGAAGAAAAACTAATTTAATGTTAACGTTACGAAGTACGTACTCAATGAGAATGAATATGCAGAAGGCAATACGCAATAATTTAAATAATATAACAGCATACATGTTATATAAGAGTTGCCATATATTTAATCACGTTCAATGATGATGTTTATTTTTGGTTGTATATTTATTTGGCACATATTTATTTATTTCGATGTCCTCTCGGCTAAATGGCTTAATCTATTTGAAGTAAATATAAAATATGGATAGATCATTATCTAGAAGGTGAAATAGAATATGTATTTTTGCAAAACTAGTATCTAGGTGGGATAAGGGGAAAATGGCAATTTATATGACTAAGGCTAAAGTTAGGATTTCATCGAAGAGATACCTATTTTTTCGTTACAGCAAAACTCGTTACTATAAATTGCATTTAAAGTACGTAATAGTTATATTTTATTTTTAGCTTACTTATAATACGGAAAAACTACTTATCTATTAAAAAAATCCTAACTTTAGCTATTGGAAAGTTATATCGATTTTAATTGACTTTGAAACATAGATCGATTCTAATTTAGGAGGTCCAATAAGCTATGACAAATTTCATAACTGAGGAGAAATAAGGGAAAACAGGTATTTTCATACGGCTGAACCAATGTGGTATACCTGTTTTCAAATCTTGGACTTAGAGAGGAGAAATGGTGAAAACATTTTATTCACGGGATGTATATAAGCTGTAAAGGGTTATAGAAACATTTGTAAAAGTAAAGTAAAAGCAAAAAGATTTGTATATTTTGTAAACACCGGCGCCGCCGAATATTCCTACTCGCGCCACCGTGAGTAAAAATGTTCGCCATTGGTAAGCTATGCCTTGGTTCACTGCTTTTGTTTGCTTAATTCATACATATAAATTAAAAATTGTGTTCAATAGACACACTTTTAAGTTGGGTATATTCGTTTACAGTTTGTCTTTCAACATAAATGCTACCGAATTCTACTCGTATGTTTTAAACTATTGACGTCTATAGTAAAACTAGTGGTACAGTTCCCACGGTATTCAATAACCTTTTTCGGAATATGTTCTACTTTTCTTTGATTTCATTTTAGTTAGTAGTACATTGCTTTTCACAACTTATTTCCTAGCAGGTTTAAAATTTGCTTATGCTCGTTCTTCCGGGGTTCGGAATTTTCCAATCTTTTGTAAGGAATGCCTGGAATGCCAATAAAGCATGTATTGGTTAAATTAAACTATTGTGGCTATTTTGAATTTATTATTTTAAATTTTACTGATACTGAAAACAGTTTGATCATTTTCATCTCTAACATTACAAATATAATTTTATTTAAACCGCGTATATAAAAAATTCGAACATCCACAAAGACCTAAACATGCCATCAGTTAAAGCAGAAATAGCGAAACACGCAGTCACATATCTAAAGAGGCTTGAATCTCACCAAACCCTTTGGCGCGTAACATGCTGAATGAACCTGGTTACATGTGACTAAAAAGAAGAGATACTGCTTTTCTTGGCCGTACATTAGAGGGATGATCCGCAAATGATTGCAAAATCCGTGAAACAAACATTATTTTTGTCTAGCACTGGCTGGACTTTTTTATTTTAGACTTAAGATATGAGTAATTATTGTTAGTTCAAAAATATTGAAGATACAATAAATAATGTATGAAAAAAAAATTTAAACCGAAAATTGGTTTTTCAACCACACGTAATAGGGTCGTACAATAATAGTTTAATAATTTTACACCTTTAAAAATTGCTAAAACGAAGCCAATCATGTAATAAAAAGCTGACTAATAAAAATATCAATATTTATTATCTGTGTAAGCAATGCGAATCGTTTATGATGTCAGAAACTATAGTTACTAACCATAACCTGAGTAAAAAACTAGAAGTCTTATAAATATTAAACAAATATCAAAGCTCAAGTGATGAAAGACCTTGAAAAATTATCTAGAAAAACTATTAAAAATCTATGATTGTTTTATTTTTTTTTTTCGAAATCTGTTTAAATTGTCATACAAAGTCACAAACGAATACATAAATAGATAAATATTTATATATTATTTTGATAAGTATTTAAAAATGCATGCTAATGCATGCTTCAAATATAAACTTTTACAAATGAGTCAACATTTTTAAATATTTGAGTATATAAAAGTTATTTGCCAGATGTCAACATAAAAAACTAAACGAAGACTTACCGAATCTTTTTGAACACATGTTTGCATTAAATTGAAAAAAAAACAGTGGGCCGAAAAAATTCAATAGATAACATATTCACTCAATCAGGCCAAAAAGAAAATCAATCTGTCTTAGTTGCTCTTTAAATAAAATAATATGTTAACATTTTTAAATAAATGTGTCCTATTGACCGAATAGATTTTTTAGTTTTAATAGCGAAATTATACGTTGAGTCATAACAAGTAATGAAGGGCGAAAATGTGCTTCGTTAAGTGCCGAACATACATTTGTTAAAAGGTAAAAGAAATTTTAACTGTGTATGAGAAAAAGTGGATTACAAACGAATAATATATTATAACGAATAATGAAGGCGAAAATGTTTTTCGTTAAGTGCCGAAGATGCATTTGTTACAAGTTTAACGAAACTTTAACTTTTTACGAAATAAAAGTGGATTATAAACGTTAGTATAAGCGAACCACGAAGACAAAAGGATTTCGGGTAAAACCAACGGCGCAAAATTTTTTACATGGAATTATTTTTTATAATAAAATAAATTTTAAAAATACATAACTATTATATTTGTGTCTTCTGCTGTGTTATATAGTGCTTTTTCTCCTTTTTAATTTCAATGCTATTAAGTATTATAATATTTAATTCCATGTGCTTTGCTAAATATAAGTCGACCGTTTCAATTAAAATTATAACCCAAATAAAAGGAAGAAAATCAATAATTTTGAAAAAGTGATTTCCCTACCACAAAGAAAATAAGTAGAAAGTTTATATGTATGAGTGGGAAAAAAGGTCACAATGACGAGCTTTCTTACATAAAAATATACTACAAGATCTGTGCATATCCAACAAATGTGATTAACATATAAAAATAAAATTAATATAAATATTTGCCAGTAATTAAAAAAAGATTCAAAATGTAGCAATATTAAATACATATGTATAAAAAGGATATTAAGATTTTTTTGAGTGTTCGTAGGTTATGCATATTGTGTGAAAAGAAAAAATAGAAAGTTTTTGAAAAAGAGAACGACTTCTGTAAATATTAAACTTCAAGTAGAAGGAGGATATGACGACCCATAAAAAACCCAGTTTTGATTGTGCTTGTCATTTTTTTTTTTCTTTTTGGCTTTTCATTGTAGAATATGAAAAAGTACTCAGCTAGCTCTGCTCGTTACTCAGTTGCTGGTTTGGTAATGTGTGCATGTGTTAAAAAACCTATGTGTACTCGTGTACTGTTGTCCTCGCCAAAAAATCGTTGATGTGTGTGTTTGTTAACGTGTATGTGTTGTACTTACGAGTTATAGGAATGAGGATGGTGAAATTGTTGACGCCATCCTAATATTTCTTTTTTGTTTCGTATATATCGAATGTATGGATTTTTTATCCTTTTTTATAGTTACCATACAATTCATCAATTGTGTCGTTTTAAAGTCCACATTGTGCAAGTTTATATATAGGAATATGGCACGAGTTTTAAAATAAAAAAAATTGTAGATGATATAATTACCTTTTTGTAAGGAAATCAGAAAGAAATAAGTATTTAATAATGGATTTAAATAAATCAAATTACATTAAGTTACAAAATAGTAAAAAGAGGAAGAAATAACTGAAAATACATCGATATCAAACAATATATCCAAAACAAAAAAGTATTATTTTGTAATTAATAAAAGTAGTAATACTAAGATAAAAAATGATAGTGCTGAATATAGCACACAATCCAATATAAAAAAGCACTCCTGTACGCTCTTTACGGGGTTGCAAATAACTATTGTAGACATTTAAAAGGAATGATAAACTTACAGTCGTGAGCAATGACAACAGGAAAATGAAAAAATTTTACAAATTAAACTAAAATTAATATGAATGCAAATATAATAAAAAAAAATAATGTTTTTATCAATAAAAACATGCTTAAAAATTGCAAAGATAACGTAAAATGTGTATTAAAAGGTTTGGCGTATAACTGTTATGATTATTAAAAAATATTAATCATACGTACCTCTCTCTGCTTTAAACTTTAAACTTAGTAGAAATAGATACACTTCCTGCGACATGAATAGGACGCCTAACACAACTACTACAAAAAAAAAAAAAATGTTACGAACATAATTTTTATTTCTATTTAAAGGTTATTTAGTTGTTATTGAACTCTACAAAAATTGGTTCAATATATACATTTCGTTTTTTTACAGAATTTTGTTATCCAAATAAAAAAAAATTTTGACCCCACTATAGTTTGCAATAAAAATTTTAAATTAAATACATTTTATGAAAATTTGTACATATTGAAGTCTTTTCCATAATGCGTAGAGAATCCATTTAAAAAATAAAAAATATTTCAAGTAGAAATCATACAATGATTTTATATAATCGGGCAAAATGGTGGACGAAGCCTCTTTTATGCCTTCAATAAGTTCCTTTACTGCTATCCAGAAGGGGGCAAATCGAACACATTAACATTTTGATCGCGTAGCCATAATTTTACCACCCGGGCAGTATGAACTGGTGCATTGTTATGCTGTAATGTCTACTGTAAGCTTCCAAATAAGCTTCTCGTAGCAATTTGTAGAAAATATAACCTTTTCAAAAAATTGTGTTAGAAGGTCCTATTCATGTGGCAGGGAGTGAATGTAATAATTAACAAATATTTAATAATATTGTAATTTTTATTAGGATATAAATAACTCTATTTTTTATAACTTTATAACTCTATTTATTAAGCTTAAGCTTTTTTTTTATAAAAATATAATATTATTTTTATTTTCGATATTTCGCTACTCCAATAGATAGCATCTTCAGGAAATAAAAATATTAAAAAAAGACCTTGATCTTAATAAACATAATTATTCAATTTTAAATATTTCTATTAAATAAAATACTTAAAATGTTTAACGAAGAGGTTTATTTTATGTATGATCATATTGATGTAAGATACATATATAGGATAGTTGTTAGCATAAAACAAATGAAAAAATATCAAATGATAAAAACTATTTAGAAATCATTTGATGCTTTTAAATATCTATGTAAATATAAAAAAATAATTATGCAAAATTTAATTTGGAATAGAAAAATAAAAAATAAATTGCCGAAGTAGAAGTCGGATTTACAAGCGCACTTTAAACAATATTATAAGATATTATAAGATATTTTTAAAAATTGTGACAGGCATCAAAGCGATATACACAGGGTTCACTTATTTGGTGGCTATTAAACTTAACCCAGCATCTACCAATTAATTTCATTAAAAATCAAATATTATAAGAACACATTTAAAATTTCTGGTCAACTTTCGGACTAAAAAAACCGAACGTTTTTTTAGCACCCTTTTTTAATGATGTACCCTTGTTGTAAATAAAAACAAAAGTTGTGCATAGATTTTAGTGAGATGTTAAACATTAAAATATCGGGCACAGTTTTTTACACATTTTCCTATGTTAGAGTGGTTAACATTTTAAAACAATCAACTAATTAAGATATGATGGATATGGACAACAAAACTGATCGTTAGAAGGTCAATAATAATTCAATTATAATGAACTTTTTTATAAAATTTATTTTTTAAGTAATAGAAGTGACATTTCTCTAAAAAGATTATGCATAATGTCATTTATGTGACATTTCTCTAAACATATTCTGCATAATGTTGGCAGGGTGTATATACATACACATTTAGTATACGTAAGTGTTTAAAATGCTTAACTATTGGATTATGATTTTTCAACTATCACTTTTTCGATTAGAGAACATTACCCGTTGTAATAGAGATAACGCTACAGTTGAAATTTGTTTTCTTAAGAGAAGTTTTTTGCAGAAACAATATGCATTAGTATCTTTTAAAACCTACAATCACCTCTCTACCAGGAGTCAATTATATGAAAGTATCAATAAACAAACAGAAACATTAATTGGTCAACTTAAAAACTTAAAAGAAATATAAAAAACTATATTATTTTACTGCAAAGATGTCGTCACTAAGAAAATAAAACTATAAACCATGAAAACTATACACCTAATCATTAAATTTTTTTATGATGTGTCTACTGATGATTCATCTTTTAAATTATAATATTATTATTTGAAACAAATGTTTTTATTTTGACTTTTTTGCAATGTTAAAGTGTTACTAACTAAAACTAACTAAAAAATCTCATTTCATTTTGTTTAAAATCTTTATTTTAGTCTTATACAAAACACAATTTCTTTACATTCAGGAAAATATTTAATACCAATGGTTTAATACTTTCAGAAAATACATAAATGTTTCAATATAAAAACTCGACATCTCGTCAAAAATTACTTCTTTGGAAAATTTCGAAATGTCTTGTTTTATTTTTATTTAGTTCATTTTATTTTATTTAATTTCTTATTATTCCTGATGGTTGTTAGAAAATTGTTAAACTGAAAATTGTTACATCTGATATCGTAATTTTTTTTGTGATTAAAGTTTTTGTTATTATTTCGTTTAAAAAAAAGTGATGGAAAGAGCGAAGAGAGTAGAATTTTTCCGGCGAATTGGCTGTTATATTATATACTGTTAAGGCAATGAATGAAAAGACTTTGATGTCATCCCTTCCATTTTTGACTAAGTGAATTTTACCATGACGTTTGCATTTTGGTTACGTTTTGATGTTTGATATAAACGGTTGGCTTAAGAAATAGTAATAAATAAAATACTAAAAAAAAAAATTACAATATACTAATCCAACGTTTAAAGTATAAAAAAATTAAAGAACTTAAAACTGTTTCAAGATTTTTGAACACAAAAATTTTATTTTTATTACTGAACTTGTTAGGAGTGTCAATTTAAGGTTTAAACATATAATCGAATTTTATATATAGATATGTTTGTGTGTGTATATATATGGAATGTGTGAAAAAACAGTAAAAAGTTTAACCTCATTTCGTTATCGTTTTTCCTAGTCAATATTCATTATACATTTTTATTTTTGCGTTCTAGAAAAAATAAAAGCACTAAAATAAAGAATAAAAAACAATAAAAATATTTCATTTATAAATATAGTTAGATCATTTATAAAATCTATAAAAATAAATAGAACCATATATTCTTATTATTATGTAAGTGCAACAATTTTAACACTTTCGATAATAAAATTTGTGAAAATAACCATGAATAAATGCAATCAAAGCTTTATTTTTTATATTTTTTTTGCATAACATTAAATATTTTTTTTTAATTTTAAGAGCTTAATATCAATATCATTAAAGTAATAAAAAAATAAAAGTGAAAGTGAAAATAAAAAAATAATAAAATTAATACAGTTATTAATGTTGTTTTATAAATATAGCACAGAAAAATTTAAAGAAATTTAATAATAAAAATAAGGAAGAATACAATAAATATAAAACAATAATTAAAAAAACACAACACAGCGTTAAAAAGCCTAAAAATCCTAACTAAATTAACATCAAAGTACTAAACCTCATATATTTATAAAAATAATATTAAATTTAAATAGAAAAATATTTATTTCAATAAAAACCGAATAAAAATATTTGATTTAAGACACGCACATCTCGAAAAACCTCTATTGATTGACATCGATTTGCAGTAAGTACCTATAAAAAAACTCAATGAAATTATTTTCAATTACACATACAAAAGTGAGAAAATATATTATTCTTTTTTTCTCAATATACACACTATGTTCGCCACTACATAGACAGGAAATCCCTAAATATATCTATAATGTATAATACAATATTTTCTTAACAGTTTTTTTAACTTAGTAACTTCATATCTCTCTCGGTTACTGTTATTTTATTTTCTCATAAAACTATTTTGTTTTCTCATAAACTTTATATTCCACTGCTTATAAATGACATTTATTGTTTCGTTGAGTTTTTTGTTGCCTTTATTTAAGTCATCTCTCTCACTTAGGCAAACTTTTATGCCCAAAGCGCATAAACGAAACGTGGAGATGAGTTAGTGAGTAAGGTAAAAAATGATTTTATCATACTCAATAACTCGGTTAAAAAAGCATAAAAATTTTAGCAAAACATTTCCCATCTTTTCTCTTTCCTCTTTTTATTAAAAAAATACAGTAAAATTGTGTGTAAAACTTACAATTATTGACCAAGTTCATAGTATATAAAATACCACACACAAGGATGCAGAATATATATATATATATATATATATATATATATATATATATATATATATATATATATGTGTGTGTGTGTGTGTGTGTGTATAGGCCATATGTGTCTGCTCCTTAAACATAGTTATTGTTATTTAAAAATTTAAATAACTTCTTCTGTTTGCAGTTAATCAAATTACACGTGCCTCATGGATAATTGGCGTTTAATTTTGTTGATGAAAATACTGTTTTATTTTTAAAAATAAAAGAATTATAAAATATTTCCTTTTTTCTTCAGTAGCTAATAATGAAAATATTTACCGTTTGTCGAATTATATCTTATAAAAATTAAAAAATGTTCAAATGGGGCTTATATGTATTGGGCAAGTTCTAGATTTTTTATTTTAATTGGTGCAGCTTGTAAATGTTTCTAAAGTTTTCAATTAGGATTTGTTTTTACTTCTTTTTCTCCCTTTATCTACAACATTAGAAAATGTGTTATTGTTTTCTTTAAAAATTTGTGAAACAGTTATTTAATTTGCTAGGATTCAAGAAACTCTCATAGCGTATAAAGTTGCAACTTTATAGTTAAAAATATTGTATTGCACTGTCCATTATAAAAATTAAAACAATTAAACTCGTATTAAATATATGAAAAATATTAATGTTAACTAAATACGTAATATATTATTAAACACTTCAAAACATTTAGACATTATGTGGTTTGTTTCATACATTGATATAAAAAGTGAAATATTCTGAATTTCTTAGTTGTTGTTGCATTCTCCTTCCGAATATTTTTTATTTTTCGTTTTATTTTGAATAAAAATTATTTGCTGATTGAAGAGCCCATTTTTTATAGCTACTTGTTTTCTTTCTTACAAATGTTATTTCCTTCTGGATACAGAACAGGGACGATTATTATAGTAAAGGGTAATTTTTGAATACAAAACTTTTCTTAGCAACATTTTTCACATGAGATTTTAAAATTTATGCTTTTATGATAGATAATATTTTTCTCAGAATCCCGCTTTCAGTCGTTTAGGTCAAGAGTTTTATAAAACCATCTGGTTACGTTATGTACATACAATATGTATCAACCTATCTGCAATATGTAAAACAGACTTGCAATATTTTAAAGGAATTAAATATATATCACACACACTCACACACACACACACTTGTGCATATATCCTAATAAAAATATTAATATTATTTCACGTTATATTATAAGCGTTCTTTATATCAGTTAATTCTTTTGTGCGTTGATTTTTTATTCATATTATAAATGTGCATTTATACTTTATCAATTTATATTATTTATTTTCAGAATACGTGCCTGTTGTGGGCGCTTATTTGAAGATGGCGCTTCGGGTTTAGTTGTACTTTTGATGTAGCAGGAGAGATATATGTGCCTAATGTAAGTGAACGTAGTACTTAACAGTAGTTCTTGGATTTTATTTTGTTTTTTCTCTACGAGTATATATAAATTTTTATATTTGGTGTGTTAATAATTATATATATGATTGTGTTTCCGTATTGAATGAAAATTAAAAAAACAGGCCTTGGAGAACTGAGGCTCCCATCGTTGGCCGCATAGACAATGACAGAAGATTTCGACTCGATATCTGAGGAAGAACGTAGTTTGTTCCGTCCCTTCACCCGTGAATCTTTGCTGCAAATAGAAAATCGTATCGCTGAACATGAAAGACAAATGGAACTGGAAAGAAAGAGACTCGAAGGAGAGGCGCCGGTAAATATTAAGAAACTAAATTTCTTAAGAATCTTTTCTACTTTCTAATGTACCTTATTATATATATATATATATATATATATATATATATATATATATATATATATATATATATATATATATATATATATATATATATATATATATATATATATTTGTATAGATATATATATATATATATATATATATATATATATATATATATATATATATATATATATATATATATATATATATATATTTATATAAAAAATATACATATATATGCAAAATGTGTATAAAACATGTTAAAACATACTTATTTCTACGTGTGTTTACTTCTTTATATTTTAACAACTCTTACTTTCTAACAAACAGTATAAACTTAAAATGTAAATGTGGAATGTTGGCCAAAACATATTGTTGTTATTGTAATAGTTATTATTATTTTAATAATTAAAAGATTAACAAAGTTATTAACTATTTTAATATGACTTTGTTTTTCTTGTTTTTGTTTGTTATCATTAACTTTTTTTATAACCATTTTTTTAATTTTTCGAATATCCCATTATTAAGTCTTCCTTCTATATAAAGAAAAAGACTTATAACATGTCATTGATAATTCCTTTTTGATACCTACTCTGTCTGTCATATAAAAAATTCCGTGGATACTGGAATTCAATTTTTGCATGAATCATTACTCATGTTACTAAATAACTTAAGAATTTTAATTTGTACAATTTCTTGCAAACCTGTTTAATTTAAGTATATTGCTTAATTTTCAGACAAAGCTATAAATTCCACTCACAAGAATTATAAACTTTGAGATAAAGGATGGATCTAATAGTTTTGTCTGTCTTAATAAGTTGTTAGGTAGATTTTATTAAAGCTCTTTTTTCTTTTTAACAGCTTTTTGTTTGTAGTACGAATTTCCTTAATCTTTTCTACCTTTTATTGGTATTATTAATAAGAAAATTTAAAAATTATTTAATTTGCAGTTTTTTATTCACATTCCTTGAATTCTATTTAATGTTGTAAAAGCTGTTTAATTTAAAAGCCTAAACTGATTTATAGATTTTGATTCGCGTAACTTAAATACAAAGAGCAAGGTACGTTTTTACACTTTGCTTGACAGCTAAGAATTTTAAAATGTGTGGCTTGTCTAATTATGTATTTGAAATCAGAATCTAGATAAATAGTTTTATTTGCAAATTTATATAATGTTGTTATTTTTATTTTATTAATTTATTTTTTAGTAATTAGAAAAGCTTTTAATGATACATCAAATAAAATAAAAATATTAAAACAAATATTGAAGTTTTTTTTTGGCAAAAAATTATTTTGTTTTCCTTTTTTTAAATTGTTTTCTATTGTGTTATTTTTTATGTTTTATTTACATTTAAAATATTGCTTTTAACTTAGTTTATATAAAAATACAGATAAGGTTTCTAAAACAAATTTAAAGAAATAAAAACGATTGGTAGTAAAAAACAACTGTTATTTAAATAGCAATATTTTCACTAAAATTAAATATCCAGTACAATTGAAATGGAAGTTAAACCGACGTATGCTTTGTCATCCTTCCATTATTAAACAAATTAATAAGTTTTGCTGTTAACATATCGATTATTTATAAATTTTTCATTCTTTATACCTATTTAATGTATTTTTCTGAGAAAAATATTGAGAATCTAACAGCTCCATTACAAACAAACGAATTTCTGTTGTTTGTATAAATTTTTCATAGATATTTATTACTTTTCTCTCTTTTTTATTTTTATTTCTTCTTTCTCTCTTTCTCTTTTCCCCTTCACGGCGTGGAATACATATTTACATCTTAAAAAATATGTATAAAAATAACTACTCGATTTATTTGCTGAATTAAATTTTCTTCAACTTAATAACTAAACATGTTGATTGCATCCATAACCATCCAAACATCAACCTCCCATTTACACTTTTTTATAATGAATTATTATAAAACATTGGTGTTTGAAAAAAAAAAACAAAAAATAATTAAAACGTCATTTGCGCAATCATTTCTCTGTTGTTTTCTTTTCGTTTTTGTTTTTATATCGTTTGTGAAATGAACTCTTGAAAACCTCTATCCAAACCTCCCCTTAACACACATTGTTATAAATCTTCTTTCAGCCGCAATATGGTCGCAAGAAAAAACAGAAAGAAGTAAGAGTTTTTTACAGCTGTAGCCAATTTTAAAGATTATCACATTATACTTTTTCGTTTGTCCTGTCCTAATAAATTTCTCAAATTTATATTTTTTGTTTGCTTAGTTACATTTCTTTCTTACATTCTACTTATGGCTTCGCAAAGTTCCTAATTGAGTTGTTTTCCTATTTATTTATTAGTTTTTATTATTAACTATTAACTATTTCTATATTATTATTTATTGAACACAAATAGTTTTTTGCCTCTAAAAAGTATTACACCGTGCGTGTCAACATATAAGTATGTATGTATATTTTAGTTTTTGACTTAAAGGACCGTAATTAAGCAGTATGTATGTAATTATATATTACATATGTTTGTTTATGTACTAAAGTGCAAAACCACAAAGGGGAAACGTTAATAATGAAGTTGTATTTTATATTTTATAAATTTCTAATATCTGTCGTATATATGCCTCTCTCAATTTATTTTCAATTACTCATTGATAATTTCAGTTAATTAATTCCGTGGACAAAAGGGAAAACTGCTTAAATTTTATTCTGTAGGCCACTTTTAAGCACTGTGGCTGATTTTTATGAATTTATTCCTATTGCAGTTAAGAACATTTTTATTAGTCTCGACTATAAATATATCTTTTAATATTCCCATAATTAACACAATTAACATGATAACAAAACTTAGTCGATGTAACCACGTCTTAAGCCACGGAATTAATTGTTTCATTATTTTAGATTTTGAGATACCGGGAATTGCGACGAAAAAATCTTTCTTTTATATTTTGTTTTATCCGGTAGTTAATTATTTTAATTTTGTTTCATCCGGTAGTTAATTAACAAGTGAGTTATTTTTGGTAATTTTTGCTATTTCAAAGAAGATTATTACACTTGTTGAAGGAAAATTTTTGATCTTTTGCAAAATTTGACTTATTTATTTATTAAGCGTAAAATATCGACGTATAAATTAAGATTTTCTTATTGTTAGTTTTTCTTCGTTGTTTCTATATGTAGAAAGCAAGACATGGTAGTTAAATTTCTGCCTTTTCAGTCGAAAAAAAAACCGTGATGTTTTAAGTTTGCTTACTTTAAATTAAATATGTGCGAATAAGATCAAATATTTCGGTAAAAAAAAAAATTATGAACTGTTAAATGCGGTAAAAGGCCCTCCAAGTAGACGAATTGTAATGCGCAAGTTTGATGGATTCATAATCGTTATGAAATCCGGAATCCGTTGTAAATCTTATACATACATATTCTGTTGTAATAATAATAAATTTAGAAACACACGGCAAAAGTTTAGGTTTAAACAAATTTTAAAGTGTAGGAAAACATACGCATGATACACACAGGGTGTGAAAAGTGATATTTTTCCTATTCCTTATTTTTTCGATTAGATTGATTTTAAAAATTATAATACACGAAAAAGTTGTGTGTTTGGAGTATCAATAAGTTTAACAGATTTATAAACTTATAAATAACAAAATGGGGAACACTCTTTATACTATTTTTTACGATCGACTCTTAGTGGTATTTTAGACGCCCAAGTTAAAAATTTATCTCAAATTAATTTATAAGAAACATGCTAACAAGTTTAATTAAGGACTAAAATACCTTTTAGTTTCTGTTTTAATAAGTAGTGCCTTTTATTTTTAAATTTTATGGGTAAAAATAAAAAAAATTGATGATAGATTATAATACAACTTTTATTTTATAATTTCTTTACGAATTTTAGGATCCTTATGTTTTTCTGAGAGGAATACTCGTATATAGAATACTAAAAAATACACTTCTAGATTTGCAATGAATTAATTTCTAACATATATGTACATACACATCCATACTAAGTTACAAATGCAGCAATAATATAACTTCTAAAATATACTAATAAATACTTAGTTAGAAATGTACCTTCTATAAGGTCTTACTAAGCAGACATAAACACTTCTACCTCCTATTACATACTCATATACTTTGTACATGCGATGTCAAAGCCGATCAAGGCCTTCCACACCCCTTTTTTCTTTCAAGTCTTGTCGGCTTTCTTAAAAGAGCATCTTGGAAAATCAAGCACATTTATAAATAATTTGTTATTTTTTATACTATTAATTAAAAATATCAAACCCGCTATTAAAAGTAAAAAAAAAAATAGAAAATATAAAGCAAACAATTAGGAAAAGACCATTAAGCAAAACAAAAAACAACACTTAAATTTTATTTTAAAAATTGGCAAAAAAATATAATATATAATAATATAAATAGAAATAATATTTAGGGGCATATGGGTATATTATTTTTGCTTAAATATTTTTTTCTTACCACTTTCTTTGTTAACGTTTAAAGAATAATTCTTAAAATAATTTGTATAATATACCTTCTTACATATGCTGTTGCATTTTTTTGCGAACCCTTTTTATACCTTTCACCACAGTTGGAAAATGAAATATATAAGTTTGTCATTCCGTGTGTAATTTCTACAATATTCATTTCCGACCCCATGAAGTATATTTATTCTAGATCCTTATACATAAAAAAGTTGTGTTCGGATAGTAATTTCGTAATAAGCCCACTAATCTGCCAGACATAGTTTGAAAAATTTTCAGATCATTCCTTTGAAGACTGCGGGCAAAAAACCACGCCCATCTATTTTTTTCTCGTTTTTTTTTTAATTTTTTCCGGTTTTAATGATTCTTCTTTGTTTTTTTTTTTGTTAAACAAATATTAGACCGCGACAGGTAGATCGCAAGGAGTGCATACAAATCTCGGGGGATCAATAACCCCGTGCGGGGGAAATTTTGTGTTTATTTTTAGATAGGTTTTTCTGCTTTGGTTTGTATTAAAGGCTTTTATAGAACGCAAAACATAACACAGAGGTAGCAAATAGACCCACAGGGTGCCCACTGGTAATCAAGATCAGTCAATAGGCTCATTAGAGGGTGGGTCAATATGAAGAAATTTTTTTAAAGCAATTTTTTGTTTTAGTCTATTCTAACGCAATATAGACTGCAGGAAGTTCCCAATTTTACAAAAACAAAAAAACTGTTAAGAAATTTTTTGTAAGAATTAAAAAAAAATTACAAATAATTTCTAAAAAATTTTCACAAAAAAATTTCCAGAAAATATCTACTAAAAATGTTTACAAACATTTTTTGATAAAAAAATTTTTACAAAAAAAATTTAGCAAAAATATTTAAAAAATATGTTTCTAAAAATTATCAAAATAATATTTACAAAAAAAAAAAAAAAAAATCTCCAAAAAATGATCAAATAACATTTTAAAAAAAATTTTCAAAGAAAGATTAGAGGGTAACAGAATATCTAGCTTTACTATGGTGAAGGGTATATAAGATTCGGCATGCCGAATATACCACTCTTACTTGTTGTTATTCAACATGAATAACTAACTTACTATTGTAAACATGAGTGCGTAGGTGCGTGATGTACGAATGAATGAGCAATTAAGTTAATATGTTGCCGGGATTGTATTGTATATATGAGCGAGATTCCATGTATGCATTGGTGTAGTGTTAAATGTTTTGATAATACATACTCTTTTATTTTTTATTCCTCAGACATATTCTTAAAATATGAGTTTTTCGTTTGTTTCTTTTCTTTCCTAATTTTTAAAATTTATTTTTTTATTATAACACTAAACGACAATAACAACCCGTTTACATAAACCCTTAGAATGCACTTTGAGGAAAACCAGAGTTATTAGTAGAAACAAAAAATCGGCAGATATCTTTTTAAATTATTTGTGTCTAATAGGTATTTTGTTTAAGTTGTGTTGTTTTTGCCAATGTTTTCGTTAGGGCAAAGATTTTCTTTTGACCATACTATGCAGATGTCTGATGATTTTAGTCGTCGTGTGAATGAAAAATAACCAACATTACCAAATAATTCAACTCACACATAACGATTTAACAAAGTGTCGGGAACAAGTATGAGATAAAAAATATTAGTATTAAATTCATTTCCTGTATTATGGTGGGTAATATGTTTGAAAAACAAATTTCTACTTAAAAGTGTGTAAGTGTTACGAGCTTTTGTTTTCTACTTTAAATATTTTTTATTTGTAGTGCATTCATATTAACTAAATCAAAATAAACTGTCCACATGCCGTTTTCACAATGAACAAAATTACAATGACACCATATTTATAAACTATTGTACACATTTTCAAATGGTTTTATTGATAGCCATTGTCCTGACTAGATATATGGTTCTTACAACAAAAACTAAGAAAGAATTCATGTTTGAAGTTTCTTACAAATAAATTTTACATTTTTTCCATAGGTATTCAAAAAGAAAATTATTTGTCTACATACACATAAAACAAAAATGCTTATATTCCATGGATTTCTTCATAAATATTGTGAATGGAACACGACTTTCATAACGTGTGTTTTTAAAATAAATTCCTAAAATATGTAAACATATGAATAAAAATTAGGAAAATATTCACTTTATATATATATATATATATATATATATATATATATATATATATATATATATATATATATATGTATACATGTAAGGAAGCACCGTAGTAAGTGAATATTTTCCTAATTTTTATTCATATGTTTACATATTTTAGGAATTTATTTTAAAAACATATATATATATATATATATATATATATATATATATATATATATATATAATTTTAATTCTTATTAGTCGAACTGTTTATATATTACATACAATGAAATTTATAATTTATAATCAAGCTTAAGTTCGTTTTTATTCTCTCTAAGAAAGAATTAATTAAATTACAAATTAGGTGATAATATTAAAGAAAAATTGGGAAAATTTAATTGTTAGACACCAGCAGGAGCGGAGTGCACATTTTTAGACAGCCACGTCCGTCATCAGCTCTCTTGTATCTAATCTACTTAGGGTAGTGTTTAGTTGTAAGCATCATCTATTTAACCAACCAAACCCAGATAAAGGAATACGAGAAAACTTGTATTCAATTATCAATCGTCAGTTTGTGAGAAAGAAGTCTACCACTACCTTAAGCTTCCGTCTTGTTGAATATTTTTACATTAATATTTACCACCTTATATTTTGTTGTTCCTTCAGCCAACCTTCGGTTAGCAATGAAAGTTACTTTTTGTTTATTTGTTTTACTTAAAGTCTTACTTAATTTGTAATTTAATTAATTCTTTCTTAGAGAGAATAAAAACGAACTTAAGCTTGATGATAAATTTCATTGTATATATAACCAACAACATACAAAATGTTATCTTGCGTTACTTCAATATTTTTTTAAACATTTCATTTTTCTTTGTGCAAAATATTTTAATAATTTTTTAAAAATTTTCTTGAAGCGACTTTCAAAACCATACATTTTATAAAATAATCATTCCTTGTATTACCAAAAAGTTATGAAATCGTACTGGGTAATTCATATCATAACAACAAGGCACTCAAAATGACTACTTCAAATTTTATTGAAAATTTTTTTATTTCTATTCTTTGAGTCACTGAATCCAAATGTAGTTAAAAAAATCTCTTACAGGTTTTTAGCTATACAGTTATCAAAATAGAAAAACATCCCTTTTTGCATATGCGCTGGAGGGTTAAATTTTTGAGATAGTGTTTTTTAATTTTTTCAAAATTTACATTTGGTTTTTAATTTGGCTTAGTGAGTACTTAGTTTTGATCCATAATATTTAATCAATAACTGAATCTAATTTAAACATTTGTAGATTATCAAACAATTATAATCGAAACATATAAAGACTATAATAAACTTTTGTGTCCATGAAAATGTGTACTTATGCCAGCTTCATTAGTTTTTATTATTGTATTTTGTTACATCTCTTTTTTATTTATTTTTTTATTGCATTTAACTTCAGTAACATGCTTTACCTAATACCGAAGTTTTTTTCAATAATTTTTTACACTAATATATTGTTCATTTGATATTAAAAAATATGCCTTAACCCACATATCGAAACGTATTTCAACTAAAACCATAAACATTTAATTTTCAACAATATTAAGTTTTTGTTTGTTTTTGCGTTTGTTTTTCTAATACGTAAAGTTTTAAACAATAATTTTAAATTAATTTAATTAAATTTAATTAAACCTAAAAAATAGATCCGATATGATGACGAGGACGAGGATGAAGGTCCACAACCGGATCCTACACTTGAGCAGGGAGTGCCCTTACCTGTTCGACTGCAGGGCGGCTTCCCGCCAGAATTGGCCTCGACTCCTCTTGAGGATATCGATCCCTACTATAGTAACATACTGGTAATTAAAGCACACATAAATTAAGAAATAAAAAAGTATTGTCAGTTTTGTAAAGAAGTTTTTATTTTATTTTTATTTTAAAAGTAAATTATTGACAGTGGCTACAGTTAATTTGTATATTTTTATTTTTTATTGGTATAAAGTGCATCTAGTCTTAACTGCCTCACAGCTAAAAGATATCGTTAGGTCTACCTATACTATCCTCCAGTGTGGGATGACATTTTTCAAAACTGACATATACAATGTTCGTTTATTGTTATTGTAATCATAAGCAATTTGTTTTTTATTTTATTTTATTTTTTAGACATTTGTAGTAGTAAGTAAAGGAAAAGATATTTTTCGGTTTTCTGCCTCAAAAGCAATGTGGTTGCTCGATCCATTTAATCCAATACGTCGTGTAGCAATTTATATTTTAGTACATCCTTTGTTTTCTTTATTCATTATAACCACAATCCTTACTAATTGTATTTTAATGATAATGCCGACAACGCCTACAGTCGAGTCTACAGAGTGAGTAAAAATTTACTAATATTAGATATTTTTTCTTTATTAGTTAAATTAACAACTAACTATTTATTATCAATTGGTAGTTATATTCCTTAATGTGTTTTATTTTTAAATTTATTTCAAATGTTTTTTTTTCAATTGTTTTTATTTATTTATATAATTATTACTTGTAAAAAATATAAAAAATTTCTAATTACTTTCCCGTTAAATCAGTTTATTTCAAATATTTGGTATAATCGTAAATGGTATTTTAGGCAAATAACTTCATTGTTTTAATAATTTTAACTGTTTTTGTATTTTATGCTAAACAAAAGTATCTATAAACTTTATTATCTCTTAATTTTTTTAATAAGTACTTATTAAACAATAACGAAACATACAAACAAACCAGAGTTAATTTGAAATATTTTTTGAATCGAATGAAAATATTATTAACATAATAAATGAATATTTTCATGTTAATAAATGAAGGTAACAACAGTCTATCTAAAAACTATATTAAAATTAATGCCAAGCTTTTAGAGCTTTTGGCTTTGTAGTTAAATTAAAATATTTAATTAATTAAACAAAATTTCGTGTTATTTACATCGTTATTCATATTCTTGTAAATTTCAACATTTTCAAATCATGCATTTTCGAAGTAATTGAAATTAAAAAGAATGCAAAAATTAAAAGAATATGTACGTAAAATTTAACTTATGAATTCAATATTTGTTACAGCCTGCTGTGCCAAGTTATTTTTAAATAAAACAAAAATCATTTAGAAATTGCCTTTACCATAAAATCGTTTTACAAATCAGTTATGTTTTTTTTTTTTTTTTTGTAAAATTCATTAGGAGTTTCTAGTTGTAATTTCTACAATAATTATAATAATTTATAGTTTTCAATACTTATTTCAATAAATATTCATAATTTGAATAATAAAAGCCGTTTTGTCTACATTCTTGTCCTTTTTAAAATCAATCTCTAGAAGTAATTAATAAATAATAATAATATATCGACATAATTTCCTGTACTGAAAAACTAACTAATTTCTAAAAACTGTAGAAACAAGTTTTTTTTCTTACAAATACTTGTATTGACTTAATATGTATGTGTTGTAAAATCATTTATTTTGAATTCATTTAGCATGTCACCTGTCTAGGTTGTACCTTTGTAAAATGAACATATTTATTTTCGATACTTCCAATCCAAGGACGAAACTTGTTTTGAAAACCATAATAATAAATACAAAATACATTCTTTTCATTAAGGGTTTTTTCTACTCCTTGTTGAATATTTAAATTTATAAGAATTTTGTAGACATGGGCTTTTATATAAGTACATTTCAATCAATGACTAATAAGTCATTTAATTAGGTGAACTGCATAAAGATAAAACTAACATGTAACTGCGATAAAGTAAAATCAAGGTAATAACCAAACTAAGTAACAATGGTTTGTTCTACAGAGCCTTAAGACAATTAGACCTAGAAAATTAATTTAAAAAATCATTTTATTGAACGTTTAGAAAAATATATCGTAGTGAAGAGTAGTTAGCTTTATTAACTTGAAATTATATCAAATAAGCTGTTTATTCTATAAATAATGTGCATTGAAATGCATTTCAATGCACACACACATATATATATTAAATAGATTTAAGAAATTATTAAACATTTATAGTAGTTTGTTTATTTTATGTAGACGCAAATATTTAAATAAGATGAAAGCACTTTGTATATTTTGTATATTGAACAGTATAAAAATTATTTTACCACATCCATGTTAATAACAATACTTTAAGTTTGTTAAGTATTAATATTTATTTTTTTTATTTTTGTTTTTAAGGATGTTACTGTTCACCAAAGCTTTCGTCAATACATTGTAGTTTTAAAATTCCCCTTAGTTTATTTGTAATTACCTAGAAATAATAGCCTCAAAATAGTGAAGTAATTTTTTTAAAAAAGTATTAGAAAAAAGGAAAATTTTATAAATTTTCGAGTTAAAGTAACGTCATTTTTTTAGCTGATATCAAAATTGTTAAGGTAGATTTGGTATCAGAAACAACACCCACTTAAGTTGATGGCAAAAACAATTACAAAAAATGGAAATCAAAAAAAACAAAAATCAAAATTAAAACTGATAAAAAAAAATCAAAATGTTTTAAAAATTTTCTACTAAAACTGATATTTTGTGGCTAAAATTTCTTTTGCTGATTAAAATAATAGGAATATTGAATTACGTATTAATATTTTATCTGGTATTGATACATTTAATGGTTTTACTTATAAAATAAAAATATATTAATATTTAAAATTATTGCTTGATTAAAAAATGTTCTTTGAGGTCTAGTACAAATAAACACATATGGTAGTATTATACTCTTAATTCTCATAATAATTTTATAAACAATTTAAATATTTACTTTAAAAATTATTTTATATATATATTTAATACTGACACAAATACATATTACTTAATTTTTTTAAATTGTATACATACATACATGCATACATACATAGATAGATACATACACACATACATACACTCTAACATAATTTTGAGGGAAAGGACGACAAGGAAAGAACGGGTTGTCTAAGAGGTGTCTAACATTTCAATATTGCCCAACAATTGTTCCTTTGACTAATTTCTTATGTAAATGACAGTGTCTCGAGCACTATAATAACTCCTCCTTAATAAATATATAAAACAGTAATGCCGTTTGGTTACATTTTTTACATTTTTCGTAACTTTTGAAGGCCCCACGCAACATTTAGTCTAATTTTTCGTAACGTTTGGTACAAAAGACGACCTATAATTTTAGCGATAAAACTTCAAAATGTAACTTTTTATAAAAAAAATTTAACTTTTTGCAAAGAAAAGCTTAACTTTTTTAGTCTGGCACTGGTAACACTGATTTGAAATCACGCAATATTAACAAAATTTATTTTTCTAATCTTTTGTTAATATGCTTAATAAAAGAGGTCTTGTGCCCATCATACACATATTGGAAAGTATCAAAACTTATTTTTTACCAATTTAAAAAAAAAATATAATTTCACCTTTTACATGCATATTTTAATCACATGAATATGCAATGTTAACGCACTATAATGCACACTTCGCCACGGCAATGATACAGTCCGTAACACAAAAATTGAACCTAGTGTGTGTTCAATATAATGTGGGAAAAATAGAAAAATCTTCTTATTTATATTTGTTTTCATTTTAAAATAAATTTAACATTTCGAGGTTCACTACTTTTTTAAAGAAAAAACACAAAAATTCAAATTTAATGGAGAAGGTTTGTTATCATTTGAAAGAAGATTCTTTGGCATTTATTTTTTGAAGATTATGTCTATCAAATGTTGGCCGTTGCTACGTCGCAGATGGTTCATCCGTTGAGTCCAATTTTCGATGACTCGTTCGAGCATTTCGACTGGTAACTGGCGAATGACACGCGTGATGTTTTCCTCCAAGGCCTGAATCGAAGCGGGTTTTTCCGCATAAACTGTAGACTTTACATATCCCCATAGGAAAAAGTCTAAGGGTGTGATATCACACGATCTTTGTGGCCAATCGACCGGCCCAAAACGTGAAATTATGTGCTCACCGAAATGTTCTGTCAATAAATCCATTGATTGATGCGATGTGTAGGAAGTGGCGCCGTCTTGCTGAAACCAAGTGTCGTCAATTTAAGGCATCAAATATTCGTTTATCATGGCACGATAACGGTCGCCATTGACGGTTACGTTCGCACCGGCATCATTTTTAAAGAAATATGAACCGATGATTTCACCGGCCCACAAACCACACCAAACCGTTTTTTTTTTCTGGATGAAGTGGCAGCTCTCGAATCTCTTCATGTTGCTGTTCGTCCTAAATGCGGCTATTTTGTTTGTTTACATACCCATTGAGCTAGAAATGGGCCTCATCGCTAAGCATAATTTGCCTCGAAAACGTCGGATCTTCTTGGAACTTTTCAAGAAACCATAGAGTGAAGCGATGTCGAGCGGCTTCAGTTGTTGCACAAGCTGTATTTTGTTTGCTTTCAATTTAAGATCTCGGCGTAAAATGCGCCAAGTCGTTCCATACGTTAGTCCGAGTTGCTGCGAACGGCGCCGAATCGACTCTCCACGGTCTTCGGGTACACTCTTAGCTACGGCCGCTATATTTTCTTCACAGCGTGCTGGACGTGGTCTATTCGCTCGAAAATTATCCAATAATGAATGCTGAGTCTCAAAATGGGTGATGATGTTGTGAATAGTTCGCTCAGTAGACCGATTATGTTGACCATAAGTTGAGCGAAGTGCACGAAACATATTCCTCACAGAAAGTAATTTGTAAACGTTGTTCAGGCGTAAGTCTTTCCATTATGAAATGCCAAACAATACTAAAATAACAAAAAAATAATAAAAAAAAAACAAAAATAACATGACAACATGACACGACTCACACGTGATCTGTCAAAAAAAAAAGGCTATTGAAAAAGGTATCTCTACTTGAATCACCCATATGTAGTACTTAAAACATTGTAAATATTAAATTGTTTTCTACTAAAAAGAAGAAAGAAAATCATATTTAACTAAATTGTATGTATGTTACGTTTGCAAGTAATAATTTGAATAAACTTCTTAATGACATACTGCGATGCACTCGTATTACAGTTGTAATTAGATTAATGAATGCGCCTTCTGACTGTCCTTTGTATACTTATATTGTTTTTATTGCATAATAATACAAGTGTAATTATGCATGTATATTTGGAGGCCACTGCCTCCTCAACAACGAGATAAAGACAGAGTCATATTAACGTCACCCACTTAAAAGAATCTCAGTTATCCGTAGTACATAGATCGTATGTTAAGTAATTCAATCACCAAATTGAAACAAAGCAAAAAGAAACAAAATTCTTTTTATTATCTAAGCCTATAAAGTATTTGGTGTCAGGCCTAAGTCACAAAAAAACGGAAATCGTTTAATCACTCTTCTTCATTACGTATTCATATTTGTTATAAAAATTGTTTTTATTCCTTAAGTCTTGTTAAGTATTTAGAGTTTAAAACATTTTTGTGTATTTGAATAAAAAAATGCGTTTTTAAATATTTGTAGTAGGTTAAGTAAAAAAAGATTATTTCCTAAATGCCAACTGTTAAATTACATAACGACTGTGTGTAAATTTAAATTTCTTTCGGTATAATTTTGTTTTCAAATTAAGTTAATCAATTCCAATTTGTTTTAGTTTGCTTGGTTTTTTCTTAACATCTGGGTACAATTATTTTCTTACTTATAATTTTCTTCTAAATTATGTGTTATTGTACGTATAAGAAAAAACAACGATTACAAAATTCGTTTTTAGGGTGATATTCACCGGAATCTACACATTTGAATCAGCTGTTAAAGTGATGGCACGAGGTTTCATTTTATGCCCGTTTACGTATCTTAGAGATGCATGGAATTGGCTGGACTTCGTAGTAATAGCTTTAGCGTGAGTTTTATTATTATTTTAAATGTTTATATTTTACATAATCACAACCGTGAGATCTTCAATTTTCTTTATCATTTTTAACATTTCAAGACTGCAAATTGCAAATATAAAATCTAGTTGACAATTTGATTTCATTCGTACAACTCTTATTGTTTAATACGACCAATTGTTCATAAATTTGTCAAAGTAAATTTAATTGTATACTTTCCTAAATTATATAGAAAAAAATATATAAGTACATACATATATTCCTTTATTTTCGAACTTCCTTCCCCTACCCCATATTAAACATTAAAAAAGAATCGTATATAATAATTATTAGTTTTTTAAATGTATTTAATTAAAGTGAACTTATAATAAAAAAACACACAATTATTATATACAAAGTAGATTTTGTTTTTAAAATTATATTTGATACTTACGAAAGAAAAAAGATTAATAATGACTCATATATAAACATACAAATATTTATATCGATATTAATCATAGACAAATGTATTAATTTCTGTTTTGTTTTTATTTATAGTTTTTTTTTTTTGTTAAAAATCGAAAGTCTTCTTTTCATTTATTTTTTAAATGGCCAACAAAAAGTGAAATGCATACTTAAGTTTTCAAGTGTCAGAGAATGTCAGTATGAAAGAGTTTGCATTCTATGAGAAAATATTTGCAATCCAATCAAATTGTTGTAGTGTGCTCGTATAGACCGAAATCATTTACGTTTCGGTCTATCTGTATTCACTTTTTGTTAACTTTTTGTTAAAACCAATTCTCTTTTCATCACTTATCAAATTGGAATCTTATTAAAACGAAGCTTTCGTAAAAAAATATAAAATAAGTTTACTGAATATTAAAATTTGTATAAATATTTTTCGCTTCTTTCACTTTGATGACAAACAACAAAAACGATTCAGTTATGTGACCATGGGTATAGATTTAGGCAATCTCGCAGCTTTGAGAACGTTTAGGGTATTGCGTGCTCTTAAAACCGTAGCCATTGTGCCAGGTAAAGATTATGATCAATAATTAATAATTAATAAGCAATAAAATAATTAAAAATGTATTCTAAACATTTTATAAGTATTTAATATTGATGAAATTTTTGTACTTATAATTATAAAATATTGATAAATATTGTTAGGTTTGAAAACCATCGTCGGTGCTGTTATTGAGTCTGTAAAAAATCTACGCGATGTGATAATTTTGACAATGTTCTCGCTTTCGGTCTTTGCACTGATGGGCTTACAAATTTATATGGGTGTTCTTACACAAAAGTGCATTAAAAAATTTCCTCTTGATGGTAGCTGGGGTAATTTGACGGACGAAAACTGGAAGCTACATAATGACAATGCCTCCAACTGGTATACAGAGGATGGCATAGCATATCCTCTGTGTGGTAATATATCTGGAGCGGGGTATGTAATTGAATATCTTGGATGCAATAAATTGAAATAATTTGAAAATATATTTATATAATAAATTATTGTTTTTTTTTTCGCAGGCAATGTGGTGACGATTATGTATGTCTGCAGGGCTTTGGACCGAATCCAAATTATGGTTATACTAGTTTCGATTCATTCGGTTGGGCTTTCCTATCTGCCTTTCGCTTAATGACACAGGACTTTTGGGAGGATTTATATCAGCTCGTTTTAAGAGCGGCCGGTCCGTGGCACATGTTATTTTTTATAGTCATCATCTTCCTAGGTTCATTCTATCTTGTGAATTTGATTTTGGCCATTGTTGCCATGTCTTATGACGAATTGCAAAAGAAGGCCGAAGAAGAAGAGGCTGCTGAAGAAGAAGCCATACGTGTAAGTACTTGTTTAGTCGGTTTCAGATATTATCAATTTCTAATTTTGGTTTGGTCTGTGCAAAATTCGAATTGAAAATATTTGAATTACCGATTTGAAGTTTAGTTAAAATTTTAATCAAATTTAGAAAGTTCGTTCTGCCTTGAATTTGGTTGTTATATCGTTATGTATAAACTAACTAACTGAAAACAAACATTTAAAATTGAAAATAACAATCAATTTTCGAGGGATGTCAATAAGTTTTTACAAAAAGTCTTTAGAAACCCATATATTGGTCTCAATTCATATTTATTTTCTTTTTTATTAAAAAATTAAATCAATGGAACATGTAATATGCCCGCGACCCTAATTATTATATATGTTATCGAGAAACTTCCGTAGTAATTGCCTTAACTGGACTATCTGAATGAGGTTCAGCATTTGTGGCTGTACGGTCAAATATAAAATATCAAAAGTTGTCTCAAACCAACCGATTGTTAAAAAGCAACTTTTTCGTGATTCTTATATGATTTAGTAAAGACATATTGACTGGCTCTCATATCTATTATTCTCAACAAATGTTTATTTTTTTAGAGTTTTAAACTTGTATCATTTAATTACTGTTATTATGAAAATTACAAATTTTTTAATTAAATTAAATAATTTTTTTGCCTTTACTAAACATGTCTTTTAGCGTATATTTTTTAGTGATTTTTGATAAGCCTTAAATGTCAAGTGATTGTTTTTACACTCATATATTGTAATTTTTAATTAACATAAATTCTTTAAAAAATATGGAAGAATGTATCCGAAAAATACATAAAACCATTTTTAACTATTTTTCATTTGGAATGGCTGAATTATTTGAAAAGTAATTTATCGACTACAAACCAATAATTTTGTTACTTTGCTTAAATTTTATAAATAAGTATATAAATAAAAAGTCAATGCCGTTTAACGTTGTTTCGTTTTTGAAAAGTGAAAAAAAACTGAATACCAATTTTGAAATTTCTAATAAACAATTTTAATTTGCTCTTCGTAATCAAAATGTTATTATAGGAAGCAGAGGAAGCGGCGGCGGCTAAAGCAGCCAAACTTGAGGAGAGGGCCAATGCAGCAGCTCAAGCAGCTCAGGATGCAGCTGATGCCGCTGAGGCAGCACTGCACCCCGAGATGGCAAAGAGTCCTACTTACTCTTGCATTAGCTATGAACTGTTCGTTGGCGGTGAAAAGGGCAATGACGACAACAACAAAGAAAAAATGTCCATACGCAGCGTCGAAGTCGAATCGGAGTCGGTGAGCGTTATACAAAGACAACCAGCACCTACAGCACACGCAACTAAAGTCCGTAAAGTTAGTACGGTAAGTACAACGCAGCTGGCTAATGTGCTTTCAAGTTCCTCTTTTCTTTCTATCTCCCTCTATTTAGTTATCTATTTCTTGATTGCGAATTGTTTTTATTCTTTTGAATTAACAAATAGTTTTATAGTTTCCGTGTTGAATTTTTAGGAAATTTATTTTTTAATGAACATTTTCATTTAAATCTTAGATCTTGCTTTTTTAAAGTAAACCAAAATATACTTATGTATAAATACAACTTCAAAGTTTTTCCAAAAATATTTTAGTATTGGTATTGGATGTCTATGTTTGTTTGTATGTTTGTCATTTTACAATACATTTTACAATCGACTGATGAGATTAAAATAAATTAAAATGGCAACCCTATTTTTAAACAAATTTCAATTTAATATTAGGTAAATAAGGTTATATGTCGTCTGGTTCTTTTGAGTTTATAAAGAAAACAAAACATAAATTTGTTCTTTAAAACTGCAGTGATCTTGCACAGCGGTCTGTTAATTAAATTAAAGAAACTAAACAAGAATAGAGAAAAAAAAAACAATAAAGTTCTCGTTCAGTTCATAACATGTAAGTCAGGCAACTAACCATTCATTATTATTCAGGATTTAGACTACTTTTATTAAAGTACAAAATATATTTCTTGATATTATATTTAGCAATCCTTAACAAGAATTAATAAATTCAAACCTTTTCGCGTTCGTGTGGTGTGTGTTTTCATATTGATCTTCCTACTAAATGAATCTCAAGATACATTTAAATATGTATTCGAAAATATTGAAAAGAAAAATTCAGAATAAAAAACACAATGAAACAAGGTTTCAGAACCTTAAAGCAAATATTTATTTTTTATGCATGCAGTTTTTTTTACCTATTTTATTTATTGGTTTATTGAAATTTATAAGTCTGTAGGACTTGATCTGTTAAATTTTGCTTTGCCAGCTTAGTTTTTTGTTTATGTATAATTTAGATCACATTAATTTTAGTTTTAGTTTTTTAATTTAAATTAGTGAAATTGTTTTGAGGCTGAATTAATAGGAATGAATTCTTTATTACAAAAAGCTTGTTTTTTAATACATAGTGTTACACAAGAATATATTTTATTATAACAAAAAATACACAAATAATTTGAGAAAAACGTTTTTAAATAATTAGTATAACTTACAGTGCTATTCTCGAATAATAATTTTTGTGAAAGTAAAGACAACAAGATAGTTAAGGACAACAATTTGCTATTGTAGGTTTCATAAAAAAGCTTTTTTGTTCTAAATTTCAATAATAATTGTTATATACATAATAAAATATAACAGCAATAATCAATGATAGTAATTATAATTTTTAGGATAGCACTGTTAATCTATTATATAAAATTTAAATGTCTAGCTATAGCTTAATTTGGTTTGCAAAACATTAAATGCAATATTAATATAGCACGCAGCAGCTCAGGCAGCACAAAAGTAAGAGTTAAACTAAGCTTAATCACAAGCTGCGTTAAATTTTCAAAGAAGTACACACTGTTTTAAAAAACTTTTAATAGGACATTAAAACGAAAAATTGATTCAAACTTATGAACTATGAACTTTTCTCACATGTTTTAGTTGTTGTTTTTCATTATTAACAGTTTAAAAGCCTTGCCTATTCCATAACTCTTATTATTATTCTTATTCTTATTACTATATACAATATACAAATACAATAGACTGGCTTAATAATTTTTTAGTTGCTTCTTGATCCTGATTCACTATTTGAGCTTTTAAAAGCCAATTTGTAAAAATAATAGATTTGTAAGAACCTTAAAATATTGAAAACTTTATTAGATCTAGAAATTATAAAAATACAAATTGGCTTAGCTCCAACGTTTCACAGGTAGGTCTTAAGTCTTAAAATAATACAACAAATTTATTCTAGACAATTGTATACCAGATAAAAAATTGGTTTAATAATAAATTGTTGTTTTATTTTATTTAAAAGAAAAAAAAATTTATAACTACAACTTGGAAAGAACTAAACTTTACAAGCTTTTTGCAATAATTAGTTAGTAATCGTTTAGTCATAGTTAATTAAGGCTTATGATTTTGTCTTCTTTTCTAGTTATACATTTTGTGTTTAAGAAAATTTTATCATTCATAATAAGAAAATAGATAAAAAAAAATATTTTTAAAACTACGAGGGAATTTTGATAGTTCGGTGACTTTTTATATCCTTTTATTTTTTCGGAAAAAGATAATCTGTTTTTCTAAATAGTAATATTCTTTTAGTTCGGAAGATTTAGCCATGAATATTTCAAAGTTTTTATACCCTCTCAAGTAAAAAGATTTCGCAAGACTCTTAAAATAGAAGTTTGTTTCAACCAGCTATTTTTTTTAAATTTGAAAATAGTCGAAAATACTTAGTGTGCCTACAGCCACCTCGCGCACTTTCATTTTCCCATCTTTCAATATCATTTCGTGGATTTTATCTATCTATCTATCTATCTATCTATCTATTTATTTATTTCTGGCGTGATAACCCCTTAGTATTAATCAAGTCTTTTTTTATATTTCAGTAATTGCCTTTTACGTAAAAAATAATGTTTAATCAGAAAAATTCATTTTTTTCCATTTTCGTTAAAGTTATCGAGTTTGTTTGCTTTTAATGGTTGCCAAATTCTAACTTATAGAAGCAGATTTCTCAAAATGCGACAGTAGTCCAGTAATAAATAACAGTTTACGGGAGCAGTCTTGAATTGAAAATGTCACAAAATTATCAAACTGCCTTTGTATTACAATTTAGATATTTTTATTCAAAGCAGCATTTTTGTATTATTTCTTATTTAATTTAATGACTTATATGTCAGAGGTGGAAAGAACCTGATAAAAATGTCGGCTAATCTGAAAGGATTTAAAAATAATAAACTTATAAGTTTAAAATAAAAGTTTCAAAATCTTAAAAATGCCAAAATTCCGAAAAACAAAAAACCTGAGAATTCCATTATTTTGATTTATAAATCCCAGAATAAAGATATTCTGTTTCGCATTCCTAGACTCAGTAAAGCAACTTTTTAAAATAATAAAAGATATTTGAAATTTATTAAAAAGTTTTTTTTAATAACAAAAATATCCTCTCTTTTCAAGAATTAGCTAATAAGAGAAACAGTTTTTAGTTCTTCTTTTTTAGTTGTAATTAATTAGTATTATTTTTTATTTTTTGGCTCAAATTTTATGTAATTACTTTACAACAAAGATAATATTTAGTTTCTAAAAATTTATTGCATATATTTTTACCCTAATAAAAACAAAAAAAAAACTGTATAAATAACTAAAATCACGTTTTTGAAAATTGTTTTTCTTTTTAAAAGAAAACATACTCACCCTACACTTCTTACATTTCTCACGTGATAAATTATAAGATTTTGAAAGTATAGTATTTGAAATTATGGTTTCTTTCTTCTTCTTTTTTGTTTTTGATACCAAAAAAAAAACACTAGACTTCCTTGTCCCTACCTGGTTCACCATTTAACATACGCCGGGGATCACGTAGTTCACACAAGGTAAGAAGACAATAAAATTCCGAAATAAATATAATTAGCATCAAAAGTAAATAAATAAATTCGAATGTAAAACATAATTTGAATACTTGCTGATTTCTCAGTTACATGAAATTTTATTTTAAACTGAAACAAAAAATAAAACACACTTAGGGTTGTCATTCATTTAAAATAATTCACTTCATACTCGTCATAATCTATCGAAATCATTAGTGCCCGTGATTATGCTAAATAAGAGCTGATAAGAGCAAATACAGTTTCAGAAGCGCTCATTAGTTTCGATTTCGTGAAATGTTCCTTACATGTTCCATCTATTCATACATCGATCATAACATAAATTAGCATAAAATATATGATGATATTATTATATGTAACAATTGTTGGAAAGTTTTTATATTTAAAAAAAAAAATATTTAAATATCGCTTATATATATATAAATTTATATAAATTTAGGTATGTGTAATGTCTCCTACTCTAACTTTCCTTTTTCTTTCTATAGTCATTAATTTATTACAACTAACATGCTTTCATATGAAATGGTATATGTATTAGTATCAGACCTGGGTGCGGGGTGACAATTACATTTTGTGATTAATTACACATGCAATTGCGTACATGTAATTTTAATTCAATTATAGTTTATTAACCTTACCTTCAACCAATTGTAATTGTAATTAGGGTTTTTAATTCAACACATTAAATGCAATTGTAATTGAAATTGAAAAAACCTACTTACAATGAGTTGAATATAAGGTTACTAAATTAAAATTAAATTACAATTACATGTAGTTGCGGATGTAAATGTTCAATTATAAATTACAAGTAATCGTAATTGAGATTTTTCAATTATAATTATGTATGTCTAATTGTATTTGACTGTAGACCTTGATTTCAATTTAATTAGACGTTAGGTGTATTTGTAATTGCAATTAATATGTAATTGAAACTCCTGGACTGATTAGGATAGATGGATAAAAAATATTTTATCCGAATTTTAATTTTATTTAATCATTCGAAATCATATCAGTTATTTATGCTTTCAATTATGCTTTAGCTTCAACACTTCGAAATTTTTTATTATATGTACTGAGTCTTAGACTGTATCTATATATATTTTTTATCGGTATATCTTAACCTACATATCGTTGGTCCAAATAGAAAGGCCCTAATTTGTAATGTACAACTGCATGTAAAAGCGTTATTTTTTACATTATTGCAATACATTTTTGAGACGAGGTGTATTTGCGTCAAATGTATGGGAATCACTGAAGAACTCACAGATTAGTCAATGTTGTTAAGAACACATTTGAAGAGAGAAAACACTGCTCTGCGCTTTTTATCGACGTTTCGTAAGTATTCGATAAGGTATGGTATGAAGGCCTAATATATAAGCTAAAACTGAATTTGCCCGTAAACCTATTTAAGCTGCTAGTTAGTTATTTAACCTAACGAAAATTTATTGTGAAAGAAGGAGATTTTTTGAGCTCAGCCCAGTTAATCGAAGCCGGAGTTCCCCAAGGTGGTATATTGGGGCCCGTTTTATACTTATTGTATACTTAATACATGCCAACTATTCGCATTAATAACCAAACGATACCACAGGTTTCAGACGTGAAATATCTCGGCATACATCTTGACCGACGCCTTACTTGGAAACGACACATAGAATCAAAGTTAACACAAATGAATAAAAGCCGTCAAACTAAACTGGCTTATTGGCAGAAACTCTACTCTCATCTTAGATTGTAAACTTCTATTGTACAAGTCAATTATAAAACTAATTTGGTGTTATGGCATTTAATTATGGGGCACTGTATATAAGATTCTTCGTATGATTACATCTGCTCCTTGGTATATAAAAAATTCGAACATCCATAAAGATCTAAACATGCCATCAGTTAAAGCAGAAATAGCGAAACTTGCCTTAAGGTATTTAAAGAAGCTTGAAACCCACCCGAATCCACTGGCCCGTAACATCCTAAATGAACCTGGTTACATTCGACTAAGAAGGAGGGACACAGCTTCTCTCATCCGTACATCCGAGGGATGACCCGCAAATAACAGTATCCGTGAAACATAATTTTTATGAGTAATTATTGATAATTCAAGTATATTGAAGATACAAAAAATAAAACACTGAAAAACTTAATTTCGTAAAAAATACGAGTTAGGGTCTTTCTACTCAAACGATCGATATGTATGCATTGTAATCCAATAATATGAATTTGTTATACAGACATATTTTCATTTCGATATTTAAATTATCGTCGTTGCGTTTGTTTTTTTTTAAGTTATTTATTAATTTGAACTTTTAATGGTGATAAATTATTAAATATCATATGTTTATGTTTTATATGAATCTCAAGTGTAAAAAGTCGTATGTAATCTGAACAGTTTAAATTATAAAATAAATCAGTCAAGTGCGAGTTAGAGTCACACACGTAGGGTTCCGTACTACGTTTAGTGCAACTTTAAAAATTCAAGTTGTTAATTTTGTCATGTCTTATACGTCACCCTTTATTTTAAAGTTAAACTCATAATCGCGAAAATTGCATCACTGTTAGAACACCATTTAAATTTTAGTAATTGTTGTTGTAGCGGCCATGGTAAGAAACTTTCTATAAAAATGATTTTTTCTTGTTTTTCCTGTAAAAACTTCAAAAGTCTGCCTATTATCGTTGAAAACTTATGCCATATACATGTAAATAACGTCACTATCGAAACACTTTTTAATTTTTAGGTTTAATATTGTATACTTGTTTATAACGAGAACATAGTTTAAATTACTAAAGACATAAAGGTAAATAACTCGTCACTTTCGGAACACCCTATAAGTTTTAGTATTTGTTGCTATAGCGGCTGCAGTTATACATTTTCTGTGAAAATTTCAAGAGTCTACCTATTATGGTTCAAAACTTAGGCCTTATACGTGCAAATCACGCCACTATCGGAACACCCTTTAATTTTTAGGTTTATTTTTTTAGACTTGTTTATATAGCGAACTAAGTTTTAATAACTGTTCGTAAATTTTTAGTCTATGCTTCCTACAGTTCAAGAAATAAACACATATTCGCGAATAACACTCTCTATCGGAACACCCAATAAGATTTAGTATTTGTTGCTATAGCGGCAACAGCTTTACATCATCTGTGAAAATTTCAAGAGTCTACTACTACGGTTGCAGAGATAAAAGGCGCTGACAGACGGACAGACATTGTAGCGAAAACAATAGGGTTACGTTTTTACCCTTTGGGTACGGAACCGTAAAAACGAACCAGCTAAGAGGTTCTTTAATTTTAGTTATTTTTATACATTTTTTGTATTAACATATTTTAATTAATGATGTATCCGATCGATATCGATAAATTGGCCATACTTCAATTTATCATTTTATCGGTATCGCCAACATTTTTACGGTCGATACAATATACATACATATGTATATTTGTTGTAAGTCTCATATGTCTCATAAGTAGGGTTGCCAGACGGCCTGGATTGTCCAGTGGAGTGGTCAGGTTCCAGTTACCAGCTAAAGAAAGCAAAAATACAGTTTTTCCAGTTAAAAAATAATTTCTTACATTTTAAAAAATATTTTTTTATTAATTGCTTGAGCAACGATATGATTTAAAACAATTTCTGAGATAACAGAAATATCAAATGCATTTGACAACGACATATACACTGATTCCGCTGCCTGCGAGAAGTCAGTCATACCGATTGAGTAGTAATTTACTTGACACCCCAAAATTTTATTTTTTCGATTCGAATATACTTTGAGCTTTTATTCTTTATGTATATCCATATAAACATAAAAACATCTGTTTCCATAAGGTATAGTAAAGTTGAGTGTAGGCCACTTCAGATGTTTTTTTTAAATTGTCCAGCTATTTCTTCAAAATCCAGGTGAACTTTTTTATTGTCCAGTTATTTAGCTTTTGGTATCTGGCGTCCCTACTCATAAGTCTGCGCCTCAAAGTCCGTTTTATCGATGCTACAGTAGAAGGTGTTCTAAATAATTCCCTGATTTCAGCAATTTTTCGCATATAGCTTCTCAGCAAAAACCCATCCATTTGTGGTCGATGGGCTACGGAATCGCACTGGACATTAGAGTGAAGAATTCTTTAATTCTTTAAAATGAAGAATTGATAATGATGGAAGAGTTGGTGAAGATTGTATTTTGGAAAACTTACACCATTCCGTAAGACTGAAAATTATTATCATATTTTTTAATGTATTTCAATGGCACAAATTAGCAGCTGACATTTTAATCACTACTACTTCTATAGCAAAAAATCATCTTATTGAGTTACTTAAGTAGAATCTTGCTCTGCATTCAAAAACTATTGCAGGAATGACCATACCCTACAAATCGTACAAGATATGAGAGTCCGTGTAATAGCTAAATTACACGATGACATTTTTCATGAAATCAGTTGCATGAAACCGGTTTTGTTGTGGCAAGAGGTGTAGAGAGGCAAGGAAAAACAAGAAAGTTCAAAAGAGAATTGAAGAAATTTCATGAAACGATTTCATGGTGTAAGTTACGTATAAGAAAGGCCCGTATCCATTCTATGCTTTAGTTCTTCCAAAAAAAGTCAAGACATACCTGAGTCCTCCTAAAATTTCCAAAGGCTCAGATCCACTTGTTTATTAGCGCAATGCCGTCTTAATTGATTTTATTGGTTTTAATTGATTTTAATACTTATAATTTCGTTGGCTATGTTTTGTTTGTTTTACGTTAATTAACGTCATTGGTATCGCCGATGTTTTTCTTCGATATCGTATCGGCAGAAAGGCTCAAATAGATTTCTATCCCAAATAGATTTCAAAACTATCTTGTTCTTGAATCAATATTGCTTTATTAAGTTGTTTTTTTTTTTGGAAAATGAATATTCCTTTTTGTTATCATTTAAATAATTTGTTTAATTTTATAATTAGAAAAAAACACAAATAATTTAATATATGACAAAAAAAAAAAAATTAGTCCTTAAAACAAAAAAATAATTCAATTCTTATACATATAAGTATGTACGTACATAATAAAATAAAAATCATCATAATATTTTTGCCACTATTCACCATTTGTTCTACCCTAAATGTGTGTTAAAATGTAAAGCAACTACTAACGAAAAGTTCAAATAAAAAAACACCTCAGTATACAATACGAAATGGGCGTGGACGTTTTGGTATACCGGGTAGTGACCGCAAACCTTTGGTTTTGTCAACATATCAGGATGCCCAGCAACACTTGCCATATGCTGATGACTCGAATGCAGTAACCCCCATGTCTGAAGAGAATGGTGCCATTATTGTACCAGTTTACTATTGTAATTTAGGTGAGAACCCTCATTTAGGAGACAACATTTAGGACAAGATTAATTCATGTACTGATTTTAATGTTATAAATAATCAAAGGTTCTAGACACTCCTCATATACCTCGCATCAATCAAGAATTTCATATACGTCACATGGTGATCTCTTGGGGGGCATGGCGGCTATGGGGGCCAGTACAATGACAAAAGAAAGTAAATTGCGCAGCCGAAATAACCGCAATCAGTCTATAGGTGCTTCGAATGGTGGTACACAATATGCAGATAATAATTATAAGGAACACCAGCGTGAATATGTAAGTATTTTATATTCTTTTTTTAAATAGAGCTCCTCTAGGTATTCAATATTATATTACAGGAAATGGGTCAAGAGTACACAGATGAATCTGGCAAGATTAAGCACCACGACAATCCTTTTATCGAGCCCGTCCAAACTCAAACAGTGGTAGACATGAAAGGTTAATCTCATGCCCATATATTTTTTTACCATAAACTTTTCAGGGTTCTGTACCAAGTTAATAAATTTTATATTTTTATGTCTTTATAGATGTTATGGTCCTCAATGATATAATCGAACAAGCCGCTGGTCGGCATAGTCGCGCTAGTGACCGAGGTGGTAAGTTTTATTTGTATAACTTAGTTCATAAAACATGTTGATTTTTTTATTTGGTAGTACTTCTAAATGTTTTGATTGGATATCTAAATAATTGTTTGCATTTTAAATCGAATTCGGTATAAATAAATATAAAATTATTTTATGTTGTAAATAAAAATGACAAGTTATAAATTAAAATTTTTTTTTCGTTGTTTTCCTTTGACCCTATCTAACCAGAGACCATTTTCCGACATTTTTATATATAAATAAAATTGTATTTACGGATAGAACGTTGCCACCTAGGTAAAAATAAACTTTTAACACCTAGTTAACTGCTGTTGCTTACCCCCCCCCCCCCCCCCCCACAATTTTTAAAAATGGTTCTGCCCCCTTTAGGAAATATTCCCTCCTACGCCAATGCCTAGTATTGAAACTTACTTGATTTTTACTGATAATTAAAGAAAAACAAAAAAGCTGCAGAAAATACTGAAATAATATTTATATTTGATTTCTAAGTTGGTTTTTAGTTGATCTCCAATAATATTTTTTCAAAGTGGGTGGTAATGATGTGCCGAAAATACGACTGAACATTTAAACATGGGAACACTTAAATCATGGGTATGAAATGTTCCCATTCATTTAAAACAATGGGCTAGTTTTCAAGCTTGCACTTAATTGACAAATATTTATATATGTATAGAGTCTATATAGTCTCAGTTTTCTATAATTTGAAAACTTGTCTGCATTTAAAGTAAGAAACAGTTGTATTGCATATCTGTTGTTGTTGCTGTGTTGTAAAATGACGTCCCTACAAAAACGAAACAAAAGATTCTTATAATTATAAACATAAAACTAAGTTACTCAAACATGTAAATAAATGATGTCTTTATATTAATTGCCAAAATATATTAATTATTTTTATGTTTTTTCTCCCTTATATACTATAATTAATGTGCATTAAGTAACCCCTTAACCCTATGGCTTACAATAATTCCGATGATCATTATTTACTTTTTTGGGTATCGCTACGAACACTTCTTCATTTCTATTCATTTTAGGGGACTTTGTGCACTTTCATTCGTACATGCCACATCTCCTTGGAATAAAAATATTTTTATATAAAATAATGTCCGTCTGGATGGTGGACTCTAAACATTGGTTTTTAAGATCAGATGCGGAATTTTGGTGATTACCCATTTTATTAATACAAATCAAATAAATCAAGAGGTACTCTCTTATCGTAAAAACTAGACTATAAGTCATAAGATCGATACTTGCAAATAGGTTTCGAAAGAAAAGCATTGGCAACGAGTAAGTTTTTGTATTTACTCCCTAGCATCGTTCTATCCCTGCTTATCTGAGGTTTCCGATTAAATTAAAGTGTTTGTATTCGAATACTTCTAACAAGTAATTATATTTATCTAAATTGCTTAAATATGTGAGATTATATCTAAATCCGAATTTGATTTCATGACAATTGATAATGCATTGGAATGTACATATGTATTAAGTTTTTAATTTATTATTTTTGCAACATTTTATTTATTTAAAAGCTTGCTTTATTTAAAAACTTAAACAAAATTTTAAGTCACTTGTTAAGAATAAATTTAATATTTGTTATAATTTTTTCATTTGTTCGTGTCTTTTTAAAAGTTAAATCCTAAATTTAGGAAATCTAATTGACCTTTAATTCAGACTCATAAATACGAATTAGTTTTAATATCGAATATGGAATTTTAGTTGTTTGAAATATTAAAAAAATTGACTAGAACTCCATTAATTGATTTATATTTATTTTCGTTTCGTAACTGTAAAAAGAAAATGCACAAAAAAATTAAAAAATACATGATTAATTTAATACCTTGAAAAAATGTTTTAAGATATTTTTTCCAGTATGAAATTTAATGCAGGCATGCCAGTTTTTGCGTTTTCATTTTTTTCTGCTAAAATCCCTTTCAATATTGTAAAATTTGATTATTTATTCTTTCTTTCTATATTTTAAGTTTTCAAGCCTTTATAACTGTAACTTATTTTATTGTTATTCCTCTTTTTAAAATGACTTCTTTGACTCGTCCATTTTTTGCCTTTAATGGTGATGCTAAAGAAACAATTAAAAACAAATAATCAATATTAAAAAAAAAAAACGAAATTTTAAAACTCATAACAAAGCACATACGCTCACATACAGCCTTCAAAATTAATTTAATTTAAGTTTAAACTTTCTGCTCTACTGGATTAACTTAAATTTAACTCAATTCTATTATTGATCACAAAGTATTGCTAGTATTAGTATTTACTGTAACACTCAAGTAATACTCATGTTTTAAAACTTCTTTCTTTATTGAAATCAGTAGTAAAACAAAAAACACAAAACAACAAAAAGCTCTTAGTTCAGCTTAAGCTCAGCATTTGATGATATACTAAGCTTTAATACACTTGCTTGCTTCAGGCAGTACAATTCATTGCAATAACCAAATACGGCTAAAATAGACTAAACAAAATTGTAAAAGAAAACTACAAAAAATTTTGTTTAGCACATAATCAAATTCACCTTTAAAGCTCAAATAAATTAGGCTTAATTTTTTCCTAGTAAAATTAATTTCTCCTTTTATTTCTTGATTATAGTTAATATTGTTACACTATTTTACTTTAATTATAATTGACATAATTAATACTTTTAAGTCCATTTATTTGTTGTTATTTGTTTCGTTTTTTATTCTTAGTAAAATAAAGTAGTCAGATAATAATTAGTTGCATGACTTGTTTCAATTTATTCAATTTAATTAAAAAATAGATATAAGTACAACCTAACTATTTTTAGATCAAATATAAAGGCAAATCTGTTAACGGTTATTGATATCGCATGCTTTTATGTATAACTTTTGACATACAAAAATATTTTACATAAAAATACTAGGATTTATTTTGTTCTCTCCTCCTGCTCGATTTAGATAAGGTTACTCTCATAGTTAGAATAATTTAGATTATAATCACCCCTGTTCTGAAAACTGACCCGAATTTTTAAATGTTTTCTCCCCTTTCGCAAAATGTTAGGAAATAAAAACTTAATGTAAATAAAATTGAAAGTGAAATATTTCTTGTTTTTAGCTTTTCTTCTCTTCCCTTTCGAATAATTTTTTCTTTTTTTTTATTAAGGAAAAAAATGTTAGTGAAATAAAAATTTATTTCTATTCAAACAAAACGTAATATTTTAAAATATAAAAATTTTTTCTCTTAGTATTCAACTTAACGAAATGCATCTAAAAGCAATAATGTTTTCGAATGTAGAAAAGTATGTGGTGTTCCATGCAAAATTTCAAATTAATTGATTGCGAGTATTTTTTACAATTCTACACGTTTTATCTCAATCCGACTACAGAACAGGGGCACATAATTTTTATTTTTATAATATTTATTATATATTTTTTATCTTATTATATGTTTAACGGGGAATAAAAAACGATTTGAAGATATACGTATAAAGTAAATGTCAGAATATTTTTTTTTTTGTTAAAAATGTTTTCGTTTTGCTGTCTTAGATGCTTTGTAATAATTCAAGTAGAACTACTATTCATTTTTATTTTTGGATATTATAAAACTAAACAGGCCAACAAAGGATGCCTTTTATTTTAGATGTTGTTCAAATAAAACTGCTTAGAGATGTTTGCTAGCATATTTAGTTTCAAAGTATTTTACACGTGTTTTTTAATACTTGTGAATACATACATACGGGTATATGTAAGTATTTACAAATTTCATAGTTTCAGTATTTCCGGAAGTATCTAATGCCCATAATTTCACACAGATATTTTGCTGTGCATGGTTGTCTGAGGTTTATCTAACATTTTGAAAATTTTAACTTTTATTTAAAGATTAGTAATCAATGTTAGTTCGCTGCTTATTTAGAGATATATTTATGTATGTATATTTGATATTTTGCACCCTAGATATCTAATTGTTGAAATTATGGTCAGAAATATCAATTGTGTGAAATGTGTTTTTAGATACAATAACAATGAAATGCAGAAACATTAATAATCTTGTATACTATGTAATATGAGTATGAAGAAACCAATAAAGGATCTACTTTTATGTTACTCAATATTAACAATGTGATTATATTAAAAAGTTTTCTTAGAAAGCGAAATTAAACCAAAAACGGCAGAGTCAAAGTATGTCAAAATTCACTAATTCGCAATTTTACGGTACAGTCTCCGTTTACTATTTTCCTACAGAGGACGATGACGAAGATGGTCCGACGTTTAAGGATAAGGCACTCGAATTTATACTGAAATGTATAGAAATATTTTGTGTATGGGACTGCTGTTGGGTGTGGTTGAAGTTTCAAGAATGGGTGTCCTTTATTGTATTCGATCCCTTTGTGGAATTGTTTATAACACTGTGTATTGTAGTCAATACAATGTTCATGGCCATGGATCATCACAACATGAATACCGAATTGGAAAAAGTCTTAAAAAGTGGAAATTACGTAAGTGTTGAAAACTTAAAAAAAATAAAACAGAAATACTTAAACGATCATTTTGTAAATTTATTACAGTTTTTTACTGCCACATTCGCTATAGAAGCTACAATGAAACTAATGGCTATGAGTCCGAAATACTACTTTCAAGAAGGTTGGAACATTTTTGATTTCATTATTGTAGCGCTGTCGCTGCTAGAATTGGGTCTTGAAGGTGTCCAGGGCTTGTCAGTTTTAAGAAGTTTTCGTTTGGTAAGATTTAATTTTCCGTATAAATTACACTTATTTTCCTTGCAGCGCCTTTCTGTTTGTTTTCTGAGAACGAACCAAACTATCCGAACTATTATCTTATCAAAAATAAATGATAAACTAATATGTAAACAAAAATCTCAAAATATAAAAAAATTGATTTGCTGTAATATAAACTTCGCACTAAAAATTCCAGCTTCGTGTTTTCAAATTAGCCAAATCGTGGCCCACATTAAATTTATTAATATCTATCATGGGACGCACAGTGGGCGCCTTAGGCAACTTGACCTTCGTCTTGTGCATTATAATCTTCATATTCGCCGTGATGGGCATGCAATTGTTTGGCAAAAATTATACAGGTATTAAGGAAAATGCCATCATACAGCAATTTTACACCAAAAGATATATATTTCAACTAAAAAAACTTTTCCTTAAATACATACATAAATGCCTTTTCTCTTTTTGAATAAAATAATTTCATTGATTTTAAATAAAAACACCCAATTTTTATTTAGTTAAATACCAAAATCTGCTTTAAGCACGTCCTTTTTCTTTAATGTTTGTTTCTTTTCGTTTAAAATCCGATAAAAGGCGTAGCTGGATTTAAAATCTTTTTATTCAGAAACTACTTTTACAACATATGTATTAAGACATGAATTCGTGTGGATGGGCATGTATAAGCTTCGCCTATTCAGACTTTTTTTTCGTATTATGTAAACATACACACATACATATGTATATTCAAAATAATCCTTTTTGTATATTTAAATTTTTATTAATTATTTTTTATCTATGTATATTTTTTACAACCAAATATTTTTCTATGCTTTGCCCGGCTTAATTTACAATTAAAAAACAAAATCAAAATCAAACAAATGTGCAAATAAAACACCTTCATCACACCCGATATAATCGTAACTATTACTCTCAAATCAAAAATCTCTCATAAAAATGTACAAAAATCGAAAACCCCCTGCAAACGATATCAAATTATAAATTGTGATTAAACATCAGCTTCGTGTATTCAAATTGGCAAAATCTTGGCCTACACTGAATTTACTCATTTCAATTATGGGTCGCACAATGGGTGCATTGGGTAATCTAACATTTGTACTTTGCATAATCATCTTCATATTTGCCGTTATGGGAATGCAACTTTTCGGAAAGAATTATCATGGTAAGTACTCTGATTGTCGCAACAACAACAAACAAACAACTTTGCACCCCTAAAATGTTAAGAAGAAAAAAATAAAAAATATACATACATACACACATACATACATACATACATACATACATACATACATACATACATATATACATACATACATACATACATACATACATACATACATACATACATACATACATACATACATACATACATACATACATACATACATACATACATACATACATACATACATACATACATACATACATACATACATACATACATACATACATACATACATACATACATACATACATACATACATACATACATACATTCATACATACATATCTATATACCCTGCAGGAAATGTCAATAGTGAAACTGTACTTACGTACTATTGACACAATCACCAGTACTAGTTAGTGACTTATAATACCCAAGACAATGCTACTTACTATAGACATTTAACATGTGCTTGTTATTGAAAATGAACTACTGACATTGGTACTATTGACTAGGTAGTTCTTTTGGGACCATATGTAGTCTACACCTTTGGTACTTTTTTGAAGTAGATGTAACAAAATCACGTTATGTGATTTTTAGAACAGACCTGGGGGCTAATTACGGGACTCGTGATCGAAATAAATTCGTATCTAAATTAATTTCGATTGTACGAGTTTTTCTGATGATGGGACTCGTTACATTGCGAATCGATTTTTTAGTAAAGTGTTGAAAAAAATTAAAAAGACTTTACCAACACTAGAAATAGGTAAACAAAAAACATATGCTTACAAAGCAAAAAAAATATTATCAACAGAAGAGCCAATTTCATTTTTAATTTTGAGAGTTTTTCTATTTGTTTAATCGGTGACATGGACGCAATACAACATACATGTTTTTTACGTGTATTAAGAACCGTAAAGGGCACCAAATTAAAATAAAAAAAATTGACAGTCGCTATAGCTCCCAGCAGCAGAAATTAATAAAAAATAAATTTAAAATTTAAAGGGTGTCCCCATAAGTGCCGTAATTTGACCTATATTGGCCTATCTTATGAACCGTTATAGACAAAACCTTGAAAATTTTACAGAATGTCAATTACCATGTCCGTTATAATAAAATGTATAAATATTCAAAATTTTAAATTAAAGGGTGCTTCAATAGTTCATTTAATTTGATGTGTATGGCCATACTTTAGAACAGTTGTACACAGACCGTTGAAATTTACAAAGGACCTGTATTGATAAGTCCGAAATAACAAAAAGTATAAAATTTGAATTTGGAAATAAAAGGGTGTCCCAATATTTAATGTAATTGCATGTATGTAGCCAAACTTTTGAACTGTTATAGACAGACAGCTGAAATTTACAAGGAACCTGTATTGCAAAGTCCACTATAGCAAGTAGTATATATATATTTAGAAATTAAAGGATGTCCCCATAAATTATGTAATTTGATCTATATGGCCCTATCTTTTGAACCGTTAAACACAAAGACTATATTTTGAAAGAGTTGGAGTTTGCTGCACATTTGACAAAAATACAGTTGGGCACAACTTTATTGCTTTTGGCTTCCGGAGGCTTTCAAAAAACCGTCGGGAATGATTTTCTTATCGGCATTACTCAAAGCACATAATCAAAATCACTCGCAAGAGTCCTGGAAGAAATGGAAAAGAAGCTGTGTCTAAAATTTATAAAATTCAGTCCCGATTGTTGGGATGAAACAAAAGAATTTCTCGCCAAGCTTTTACATCTTTTAACAAAGTCTACTAGCCGTTTTTCCTTGACATGTATTTGGAAGAACACCTTTTACTGTGTTCAGACATAAAATCAGCAAGAATTTATTTTTGCCTAAAATTTATTTTTGTTGTATTTGACCTAATAATTAATAAAAATAAGTTAATATGAAAAAAATATAAAAAATTTTGTTCACATTTTCTTTTTATCCAACGAACTATTTAAAAATAAAATTTCAACATCAAATTTGCTATCGAATATAAACTTGCACGGTTACGTTCGAACGTAAGCTCGATATCGAGTGCCATCATCAGAAATACTTACTTGATTACGAGTGGCAGAATCCTAAAAAAAAAAATCGCAACTTCCAGTAAAACTCGCATGAGTTCGACTGCGAGAATTTGCCCGCTGATTATAAATCCTGAACGTTATTAGTTATCACGAAAATTGCATCACTGTTAGAACACCCTTTAAATTTTAGTAATTGTTGTTATAGCAGCCATAGTAATACACTTTCTATAAAAATATACATGCGCCTACCTATTGCGGTTCAAAAAATAAGGTAATATACGTGAATAACATGTCACTGATGGATCACCCTTTAGATATTAGTAATTGTTACAGCGGCCGAGGTACAACATCAGCTGTAAACATTTCAAGAGTCTACCTATTACGGCTCAAAAAAGAAGGCTATTTACGTACAAATCATGTCTCTGTCGGAACACCCTTTTATTTTGTTATTTGTTAAAGCGGCCATGGCAATTCTCTTTCTATGAATATATCAAGAGTCTAGCTATTACTATTAAAAAAATAAGTTGCTATACGTGAAAATAATGTCACTGTCAGCACACCCTTTAATTTTTAGTAATTGTCATAACGGCCATGGCAACCCATCTTCTATACAAATTGGAAAAGTCTACCTATTACGGTTCAAAAAATATGTCGTTATACATGCAAAACACGTCACTGTCGAAAAACCCTTTAAATTTCTATTGTTTTTATAGGGGTCATAGTAATACACCATTTGTGAAAAATTCAAGAGTCTATCTATTATGGTTAAAAAATTAGTCAATGTGCATCCAAATCACGTCACTGTCGGCACAGCCTTTAATTTTTACTAATTGTTATAGTGGCCATAGTAATACACGTCCTGAAATAAATTCAAGAGCCTACCTATTATTGTTCAAAACCTATGCCATATACATAAAAATCACGTCACTAACGGAACGCCCGTTAATTTTTGGGCTTAATATTAGATAACTGCTTATAACGCAAACAAAGTGCAAATTTTGAGTGGTTGCCTCCTACAGCTCAAGAAATAAATACATAAAGGAAAATAACACGTCACTTTCGAAACACCCTATAAGTTTTAGTATTTATTGCTACAGTTATATACTGTGGCCACTCTTTTTCTACCTATTATTTTAATTAATGTTTGCATATTTTTAGTGTATTGTTCCTACAGCTCAAGAAATAAGTACACCTCTCTATCGGAACACCTTATAAGTTTTAGTATTTCCTACTATAGCGACAACAGCTATAACACTAACACTATCGGAACACCCTTTAATTTTTAGATTTATTTTTTTAGACTTGTTTATAAAGCGAACTAAATTTTAATTACTATTTGTAAATCTTTAGTCTATACCTCCAACAGTTCAAGAAATAAACACATATTCGTAAATAACACCTCTCTATCGGAACACCCTATAAGTTTTAGTATTTGTTATTATAGCGGCAACAGTTATACATCATCTGTGAAAATTTCAAGAGTCTATCTATTACGGTTCCAGAGATAAAAGGCGCTGACAGACGGACAGGCATTGTAGCTTAAACAAAAGGGTTACGTTTTTACCCTTTGGGTACGGAACCCTAAAAATTTGAGAAAAATCGAGAAACTCATGTTTTTTTAACATTTCTTCGCTATTTATGGACCAATTTCACTTATTTTCAACGGCAAAATTTTAGAAACTATTGTATATCTGACAGGTTGATATACCAAAAACGAACAAATTGATACAAGTTCCGCAGAAAAACCAGTTCAACGTTTGCTCTGTTTTTTGACACACTTGTAAAAATATAAATTTTTTGCGATTCTTATTATAGTTATTTAACTTTTTCTATTTTGTTTTATATTGTATATTATTATATTATAGTGAACTAAGTCTTAATTACTGTTTGTAAATTTCAAGTGTATCCCTCTTACAGTTGAAGAAATAAACACATTTTCGTGAATAACACCTCTCTATTGGAACACCCTATAAGTTTTAGTATTTGTTGCTATAGCGGCAACAGCTATACATCATCTGTGGAAATTTCAAGAGTACCTATTACGGTTCCAGAGAAAAAAGGTGCTGACAGACGGACAGACGGATAGACATTGTAGCGAAAACAATAGGGTTTCGTTTTTACCCTTTGCGTACGGAACCCTAAAAATGTAGACGCTTTGTTGATGATGTCGCCAAAGAGTCTCCATAATAGTTGGCAAAAGTGGTGACTTGGAGAAACTTGTCACCTGGTTTCCGTCAGGGTACATACATACCTAGATACATACATACATACATACATACATACATACATACATACATACATACATACATACATACATACATACATACATACATACATACATACCAGAGGTAGAGGTAGGTAGGAGTAGATGTTTGTATTTTCTGCATTTGTAGGCGCATAAATATAGTAATAATGAAGCGATAATTTTTTTTATTTATAATTTTGCTGCTAACTATAATGTTTTCAAGACAAAACAAAATAAAATAAAAACAAGTAAAAGTGCTATATTCGGCCGTGCCGAATCTTCTATACAGACATGTACAGCATTATCCATATTGTTGACTCTTTACTTAAATAAATTCGTATAAGAAAAAATCATTATTCATAAGTTAAAAAAATAGAAGACAAATGAAAACAAATTCCGTTTGCTACAATTGTCGCCGTGTTGTCAGCTACTTAATGATATTGAAGACGACAGCTACATCGTAAACTCTGACATTGTTGTAGAAATACTTATTTTGCTTTTATAAAATTAAATAACTTTTTCGAAAAAATTATAAATATTTCCTCCAAAACTTTTAGTTTATATATGAATTTGCAATTTACAATTTTGTGACATTTTCTTTTGTTGAATAAAATAGAAATTAGCCTAAGATGACGACAGCCACAACGTTTCATTTTTGTAGTCGGTATTCTGATGATGTCTATGTTTTTAATGCACCTAGGTTTTAAAACAGAGATATCATATATTAAAAAATCAAACGCATTTAAAAAAATATGTTACTCTATATACACACATACATACATATGTATATTCTTAATATTATATATATGTCATGGTACAGTCATGATTTTCATTTTCAAAGAAATATTGAAATTATTGTTTTAATTTTTCGAAAATTGTGTGTAAAAATTTTTTGTATAATTATTTTTTTAAAAATTTTATTCGAAAATTTTTTGGAAAATTTTTAAAAAAAATTTTTTTCGAATATTTTTCTGTAAAATATCTTTTTGAAAATGCTTGGTAAATTTTTTTGTAAATATTTTTGAAAAAAAAATTTTAAATTTTTTTTAAAAAATTTTTTTTTTTTAATTTGATTTAATTTTTTTGTTAAATTTTGGACCTTTCTCCAATCTATATTGAGTTAGAATGGTCAGACTAAAGCAAAAAAAAAATCCTTACAAAAAAAAATTTCCTCATATTGACACATGGGGGGTCCTTTTAACTGCTCCTATTTATCAGTGGGTACCCTGTGGGTTCATTGGCTACCTCTATGTGTATTGCTTTCTATTAAGGTCACTAACACAAATCAAAGCAGAAAAACCCTACGAATCTAAAAACAAACAAAAATCGCCCCTCGCAGGGGGTTATTGATCCCCCGAGATCTGTATGCACTCCTTGCGATCTACCTGTCGCAGTCTAATATTTATTTGAGAAAAAAAGGCAAAACAGAATCATTAAAGCTGAAAAAAATTTAAAAAAAAACCTGAAAAAACGTGAAAAAATATAGGTGGGCGTGGTTTTAGGCCCGCAGCCTCCACAGGAATGATCCGATGTTGCTAAATTGCAATACCAAAATTTTCGAAACTATGCCTGACAAATTGGTGTGCTTAAATTTTTTATATCTCTTCTGGTGCCTTGGCAAATTACATTACCACACTAACACGGACAGACGGACAGACGCACATCGCTTAATCAACTTCTCTATGTATAAGGATCCAGAATATATATACTTTATAGGGTCGGAAATGAATATTGTAGAAATTACACACGGAATGACAAACTTATATATACCCTTTCCACCTGTGGTGAAGGGTATAATAACTCTTATGTACTCTATTTTGCACTTTCAGGCAACATTTAAAATAGGTTGTATTTTTAGTACTTGGTCCATAGCCATTTATTTTATAATTTATTTTATAAGACAGATGGTTAGTGATAGTAACGCTTCGATTCTGACAACACTGCAAATGCACGTTATGATTATTTTTAGAATAGTATTGCGGCGCCTCTGGTGTTATTTAGGCGAATTAGTTCGAAGCTAGCATAGCCAATTTATAATTATTTTACTTCGCCGGCGATTTAGTGCTATGTGGTAATACCGGCGAAGGAGGGCGCTGTGATATGCATTATTATAAAGAAAAATTAATACTTATCAGAAAAATTGATGTTGCCACGGCTGAGATTTGAACTCGTGACCATTGCTTAGTAGTCAACGTGCTAACCACTTAAGCTACAGCACCCTCATTTCGGCATTTCGGCTTACTTTCAACCAATTTTTGTATAATTTCCAACTGAACACGTTACCACAACTCGATTAAGCTAGGTGGAGCTTTTCGATATTGTCCCGATCGTCTTTTTACAATTGACCACAAATTCTGGATTAATGTCGGGACTTTGCGGAGGCCACAGCATCACTTGAAAATGTTGCCAAGTCAGTCATTACTCAATGATTTTTCAGGTGTGCTTCGGATTTCAAACCTGTTGAAACACAAGTTCTTCCTTAGGATATGTGCTCATATCTTAAAAATCGGGAAGATGAGTCTGCAATATGTTTAAATAGTTTTCCTTTCTCATGATGCCATCAATTTTTTGCAATGATCCAACATGCCACGATGTAAAACAACCCCACTCTTTGATGTTGCCTCCGGCCTGCTTGACCATTTGTTTAATATGGTGTCGTTAAATTGTCTCTTGCTGTCGGGGACAGTATTACTATTTGCCATTAGACTGATATCGGTTTAATTTGGACTCACCTGACTATATTACGCTCGTATAGTCATCAACAGCCCAATCTTTGTGATGCACGGCTAATTGTAAAAGTGCTGAAACATTTCTATGTATCAATACTGTTTAGGTTTCTTCACAGCTGCGAGGTATCCTTTGTTGTGTAGCGCTCTTCTTACTGACCATCGTCTACCGTTTTTAGTTATTGCTAGGGAAGCTTCCATTGGCGTTAAAGATTGGAAGATGAGAGCTGACTCTCATCTTGTTCATGATAAGGAATGCGTTCCCATCAGTTATTAGTTTTCTGCCTTTAGCCTGTCCTTGCGGAGCTACCTTTCGCATGTTTAGCACTTTTAGAACCACTGATTAGTGGGCTTAATAACCACTGATTGGCTTTAATGATCAAGAGCCCTCCATTGTCATATTTACAATCAAATTTTTCACGGTTCGCCATAATTTCCTAATTTTTTTTTAAAAAATATGAAGTTTTTGTTTTAAGTTTAAAAACAACACTTTTTGGTATATGAAGGAAGCTATTCAAAATTCAAGATTTTAGCAACCAAATCGAAAACTAAATTTAAAATAACGGTAAATTTAAAATTTTTCTACCAATTTAGTTGAGAACGAGTATAAGCGAAACTAAGTTATTTTGTTGTTATTCAATTTTCTTTCATTGCTTATAGTTTTTTAATTTGTCCTCACAGCAGTTTTGTTAGGAACTAAATAGGGAAGAAAATCGCTTCATTATTACTATTTTGTGCACCTACATATGCAGAAAATACTGCTACTGCTATATCTTCACCCATTTAGAAGTGAAATAAAAATGAAAAAAGATATGTAATTATTTATCAATTGTGTTTGTGATTAATTTTTAATTATGATTGTGATTGTGTTGTGTTGTGTTGTGTTACACTAAATAAAACGCTAATTTATGGATTCATAATGTTAACATTTTCAAATCATTTTAATACAAGACCAATTTCATTACCTAAACATGTAACATTATTAAACAATAGGAAAAAGTAGATTTTATAGAGAAAATAAAAACATCCAGGACCTATTTAAACATAAATTTAATCTTCTTCTTTCCAAATTATAATGTAATATATGATTGGAATTTAAAAAGATTCTAAATTCTACGTTTTTACGTATGTTTTTGGTAGAATTGGACAAAAAATATCGTTATTTTTTCATAATAATATAACGATATTTAATTTAGATCATTGAATTTCAATATATGTATATGTTAACTTTAACTGAGGATTTGTATATCATGTTACTAGATTTCAAAAAAAAAAAAAATATTACTAATAAATAATAAAATATTATTAATAACGCAATCTCAGCAGTCAAACTCCATATGTACACAATCAGTGCGATTTTAACAATTAACTGAATATTAGTATTAAGCAACTCTGCCAGGTGGAATAGTGTAAAACATTGATGTTGTACAAAATTAAATTTAAATAAAAGTATAAATATGTACATATATTGTTTAAATAAATTAATTATTTAAAATGACAATATTTGCCAGATGTGATTTGATCGCATTTTTTATCCTTGATAAAACGCTGATCCGATAAAAATTGCATGCCGCCCTTAAATTCCTAGTTTTCCAAGCAATGAATGTGTTAGTACCCGAAAAAGGTGATTGACGGGCGAGCACATCAAAAAGTGGATATTTCATATGTGATTTACCAGGTGCTAGGGAACGACCACAAAGAAATTAATATACTCGTATTCTACTTGTTTAACGGAGTTAAATTAACTCGAAATTGTAAAATTTTCTCTTTTTCTAACAATCGAAATTAAATGTTTATGACAAAACTCCATAAAAATTGTCTTTGCCTTTTAGGAGAACTTTATATATGTACTAGCTGTGCCCACATACGTTGTGTGCATCATGGCAATATTTTGTTTGATTTTGCTTTGAAAGTAATCCACACCCAATATTAAGACTCTTTCGTATTTACCTTATATAGTGGGTACCTTTATATAAGATACCCATTATATATAATATACCAACCCTGGATAAAATTCTAAACTTTATATAAAATTATAAAATTCTAAAAATTATGTCTCTGTAGAAGACAGACGGGAAATGAGTTACTCATTATTTCAAAACAGCGTCATCTGTTGCGCAACATCGCTTAAAATATACTGCTTTCAAAAATAAAAGATGCCTTAAAGTATGCAGTTCCTTTAAATCAGGTAAAACGGTGTACTTTTACTGCTTTTTCTCCACTGCTTTTTCTCTTGAAAATAAGATATTTTTTCGGAAAAAAGGTATCCTATATTGGAATTAGGATACTAAGGTACCCCCTCACAATATTTTGTTAAAATCTATCCAAAAGTTTTTACGTGATGACAACACAAAAAATATAGATAGATTATAAAACCCTTTGTATGATTAGACATTCGATCTAACCCCACTAAAGCTGCCATGCCACAGTAAATCAGTTTGTTTTTACTCTACTGCTAATGAAGAAATATTTTCAGGCTTAAAATATAACTTCAGGCTTAAAATATAACTTCAACAACAATATGCTATTGATGATGAATGCAGATAGAGATTTTGAGTTTGGTGGCATAAAACACAAGCTATTGAAATTGCATAATAGATTAAATAAACGATTCTGTAACTAGTTGCCTAACAAGCTCTTATAAAACAAAATCAATTTCAAAAAATTAAAGTCTGAATTACTTTTAAATTGAATGGCGCCAGCCAGTTTAGCACGAACTTTAAAACTGTTACAATATCAATATGAAAATAAAATTTAAAGTAAACCTTCGAGCAAAATTAGAATTAGAACATTTCCTAAATTAGTTCTTATACATACATATGTGTAAGTGTAGGAAGCTTAGGAAGGGAAGAGGAAAGGGGAATATTATTTCAGACAAAATAACGATATTACACAACAAAACTCTGTAAGTATTTTGATTTCAGTACTTTACGAACTTAAACCACTATCATTTTTAAATCTTACACTATTCAAAATATTTTGCTGAATTCTTTTCTTTATTTGCCTCAGTAGTTTAATATCAGACGCTTTGTTTTGTCTTTTCTAAGCTTTATTTAATATAATTACTTACATACTCGTATATATATATATATATATATATATATATATATATATATATATATATATATATATATATATATATATATGTAATATGGCATAAGTGTTGCTTAAAGTTGTGTGTAATTCGCACGTATATTAAATTAATTTAATGTGTATCTGTTTTATAGATCACAAGGACATGTTTCCTGATGGTGAATTGCCAAGATGGAATTTTACCGACTTTATGCATTCCTTTATGATTGTTTTTCGAGTCCTTTGCGGAGAATGGATAGAGTCTATGTGGGATTGTATGTATGTGGGTGATGTATCGTGTATACCATTCTTCCTGGCCACAGTAGTTATCGGCAATCTTGTGGTATGTTTGATGTCTTACGTAATTAATCTCGTTATATGAATATAATACAAATTGTGGTCTTTTTACTTTTTTAGGTTCTAAATCTTTTCTTAGCCCTGCTTTTGTCTAATTTCGGTTCTTCTAGCTTATCTGCACCGACTGCCGACAATGATACCAATAAAATTGCAGAAGCCTTCAATCGTATTGGTCGTTTTAAGAATTGGGTGAAGCGTAATATTGCCGATTGTTTTAAGTTAATACGTAATAAATTGACAAATCAAATAAGTGACCAACCATCAGGTGAGAGGATCAACCAGATCAGTTGGATTTGGAGCGAAGGTTTTTATCCACTTGTTTTTTTTTAACTCTAATTATATATTTTAAAATATTTACAAACTCTAGTTCCGAGTACGTTAAAAAACAAATTTCAAATCTCAAATCTCTAGATACTTGTATTACAAAATCATGATTAGTTTATTAAAACTTGGAATACTACATTCATATCAATAAGTTTTGTGTGTGCAATTTGCAAAGCCTTAGAATATTCAAAGTTTTTTTGTCAGTTTTAAAACTTAGTCTTTAAATCTTTCCAAAGTATTTATTATTTTTATTGAGTTGAGTTGAAGTAGCTCACATTATACAAAAATAAAATATATTTCGTAGAATTTAGCTTATTTTCATACGTAACTATTTTGAAACAGCAGTTTTCTTTCACAACATTTGTAGAAGTAAAATAGTTATTTTAATATTAAAGTACAAAAAAGTACATATATATCTTAGTTGACCTTATTTCATTCATTATCAGTTTAATGAAAACCTTTAAACTTTTATTTCAATCACATTAAATATTAGAAAACTAATAATTTAAAAAAGTTTTACGATTGTAGTTTTCTCTAACTAGCAAAGCTAGTTGCTATCAGATACTTAAGTGTTTTGACTTGTGTTTGTATTTAATATTTAACGTTTAATCTCTTTTGTGATTCTCGATTTAAAAAATTATTCCAAAAATTGTATGTAAAACAGTGGATTTTACCCTTCTAATTTTTTTTTTTATTTTATTTATTTTTCACTTTAATTGTTTTTTATTTAACTTGGTAAACAATTATTCTAAATAAAATACAGTTTTCGATTAACAAAATATAAATTATTTTTTCTTGGGAAGTCTCCAACATACCCGTACGAGTATGCATCTAGTGGAAACTGTATTTTATTTTAAGTATTTGCTAATTAAAATGATTGTTTTAAGGTTTATTGTAAAATAACACTAGAAATATAAAAAAAAAAAAACTGTATTGCATAGTAAATGGTCCATCTCATATAAGTATACATTCTGTAAAACCATAAATGAGCCTCAATCATGTCATCAATTGTCATTTGTTAAATACACAACGAAGAGAAAGTTCATCCATCATGAGAAATTTATAGAATTCATTAATCTAAGTTGATGTTGTAAATGTTGTTAACTTTTATTGAAAAGTATCCCCGTTTTCGTTTTGATCAAAATTAACTAAGCCTTTTTAATGTATTTCATTTTTTTCGTATACGATTTATTTTCATATCAAACGCATCATTTAAATAAAATTGGTTTGCATCTCCATATTAAAATAATAATAAAATAAAAATGATCTGAACAACATCTGCGAGCTCATTTATCAATAATTCATTTGATCAAATCAAAAAAAAAAAAAAAAATAATAAAAAATATTAAACATAAATTATTCTAAATTGAATTTCTGAATTTCTAAAATTCGCTCTTTACAAACAAAACTGATATTGGTAAAACTGTGATTTGTAAATAATGATTTGATCAAAACAAAACAAAACAAAAAAAAAACACATGATTGAACGGATACGTTAGGCAAATGGATTTGTCGTTGTATATCTGCAGAGCATGGCGATAATGAACTGGAGCTGGGCCACGATGCAATAATGGCCGACGGATTAATCAAAAAGGGTCTTAAGGAACAAAATCAACTTGAAGTGGCAATTGGGGATGGCATGGAATTTACTATACACGGTGATATGAAGAATAATAAATCGAAAAAATCAAAATTCTTAAACAACACAACGGTGAGTGGACAATACTTAAATGAAAATTTAATTAATTAACTCTATACGTTCTTATTATCGGTATGTGTTATTTATCAATATTTTTCTCTTATACTATTTCATTTGTAAAACACAACATTTGATCTTTTTTAATGAAAACAATATAATCGGTTTAATAGATGATTGGAAACTCAATAAACCACCAAGACAATAGACTGGAACATGAGCTAAACCATAGAGGTTTGTCCATACAGGACGATGACACTGCCAGCATTAACTCATATGGTAGCCATAAAAATCGACCATTCAAGGACGAAAGTCACAAAGGCAGCGCCGAAACAATTGAAGGTGAAGAGAAACGGGACGCCAGCAAAGAAGACCTCGGTCTTGACGAAGAGCTAGACGAGGAGGGTGACTTAGAAGAGGGCCAATTGGATGGTGATATAATCATTCATGCAGCAACTGATGAGGAGATAATTGATGATTATCCAGCTGACTGTTTTCCGGATTCATACTATAAGAAGTTTCCAATCTTAGCCGGCGATGAAGATTCGCCTTTTTGGCAAGGATGGGGCAATTTACGACTGAAAACTTTTCAATTAATTGAAAATAAATATTTTGAAACCGCAGTAATCACTATGATTTTAATGAGTAGCTTAGCTTTGGTAAGTTTTTCTCGTAGGAGTTTGTTGTCTTAATGCAACAAATTCTTGCCAATAAAGTTCACTAATTGTTGTAAAAACATTAATGCTTTGTAAACTTCAAAGTAGTGTTTTGTTGAGAAAACTCGTAAAAACTGTACCAAAGTTGTATGACCTTTTTGAAATTTTAGCAAATTTTTAAATAAACATTAAGTTTATGGCTTTAACATGTAAATAATACATACAAATTTATATTTTTGCATTCTTTTTTATTTGTACAAATAATTTCCGCTTATAGAAATCATTCATATAAAAAAGAATGTTACTTCGCAATTATTACTTAATAACGAACAGCCTTTCCAAGCGTACGAGTCATCAAAAGCACTTTTAAATTAAATTAAAAAAAAAATGAAGTGTTTTATTCGAAAGCACAAGAGTTTTCAAATAAAAGTGTTCATGGTGTATTGACTTGCAAGCTATGGACGAGACTTTGTAAACTTTCCACGTTCAATTGGCTTATTTATGCTTAAAAAAATAGAAACAAATCAAGCTTCAATAATTTTGTCTTCAATTTCTTTGAAAATTTTTCTTTTAATATTTACAACCTATAGCGTTACAAAGTTGCCTTTAATCCTTAAATGTTAAATGTTACATTTTAGATGTGTTTTTTTATCATTTTTTAAATATAAATAAAATAATTTATTTTTATTACATCCAGGCCTTAGAAGATGTCCATTTACCAGATCGGCCCATACTACAGGACATTTTGTACTACATGGATAGGATATTCACGGTGATATTCTTCTTGGAAATGTTGATTAAATGGTTGGCCTTGGGTTTTAAGGTCTACTTTACCAATGCTTGGTGTTGGCTAGATTTTGTGATTGTAATGGTAAGTTTTTATGTTGGCCAATTGGTTCTTACTTACAAAAAAAATAAGCTGTCGGCAACAAATAATACGTACTAACGGACTTAGAAATGAAATATTTTCTTAGACCTAAACCAGACTCTGTAAAAATTGATTTTATTATTCTTGTTTTGAGTTGTATTTACTTATTCTTTATTCTTTTTTATTATTAATTGTATAAATAATGTTATTATTATTATTTTACTTTTATTATAATTTTTATTTATGCTTTAGTTTATAAATCTTAGTTTTAATCTAATTTATTATTATTAATCTAGAGAAGCCCTTTAAAGTATAATACGTATATATGTATGTATGTACGTTATTAAAAATGTATTCCCTATTTATTTATAGTATAATAAGAGTAATAGTAAATCTTAGACATAGTGGCATTAGTTGTAAAGATATAAGCTTTATTATTTTTAGTTTATTGCTATAGTACTTTTAATATCAAATTTAATTGAATGTGTACAGCTATCGCTCATAAATTTGGTCGCGGTCTGGTCTGGCTTAAATGATATTCCTGTATTTAGATCTATGCGTACTCTTCGTGCTTTAAGGCCATTACGGGCTGTTTCTAGATGGGAGGGCATGAAAGTAAGTAAATTATTAATCGATCTTTAAAAAATAATATTTGTGAGGCTTTATAATTATTTACACATAGCTTTATCTATGTGTGTCTTCTAGGATTTAATCCAAACAAAAATTAATATAAATCCTTAAATGTTGTGTTGCCACCTAAAATGTGTTGGTGTATTATTGCTACCATATTTTCAACTATTTAAAGCTACTACTATTAGTACTTTTACTATTCTTAATGTTAAATGTTTAATCATACATATTTAGTATATTCTATACATTATATTATAAATAAAAAACTATAAATATTTTTCAAGTCACTAAATCCTAAAAACAATAATAATAAATAACACCAATAGAGTAATTTTCAGTTTTAAAACTCTTACAGACTAATTAACGTATGCATTCAAATTATTAATTTATATACTTAATATATGTATATTTTCTATTTAAAATAACTAATACTAACACACATAAATATAAATATATATGCAATGTTTCGGCGATGCCAAATATTACCATTGAGCTAAATTTTACTTAACTTCTGTATGTTTTTCCGACTTTTCTTGTCTCTTATTCAACAAAGAAGGTATTTGACCTCAACTTTATGACGATTTAGGTTATAAAAAATATTTTCAACAAAACACTAGGATGTGTCAAAACTTTTACATTTATTAGAAAGATTTAAAATGGGTGATCTAATCGGAAAATTCTTTTCTACATATTGCAATATTTTTTATTTTAACAATTGTTTTCTTTTCAGCTTTTTAGTAAAATTGACAAATTTGCAATTTATTAAAACATAACAAAATTTATATAATGTCATTTAAGCTTATTTTGCTAGCATTGTAAAATATACATAAATAATAGTACATACATATGTACATGCATACATATGTGTGTACATACATAATGTATATAATTCTTTTTGTTTCTGTTTGCTGCCAATAAAGTTCTAAAAATTATCATTTTGAAAAATTTTGTTTTGTTTTTTTTTCTTTTTTGAATATGTTTATTTAAAAAAATGTTTTTGCTGTGTATTTTGATTCTTGAATATATTAAATATGCATATTTATTGAAAAAAGTGGTAAAAACTTTCCCTCTTCTTAAATCTTTCTCAAATAAAGAATAATGCTAATCATTTCACAGGCAGAATCTTTAAAAATCTTAACCCGATTTTAGATGTCATTTTCATGAATGTTAGCTTAAATAAAAAATAATAATTAGCTGTGGTTTTGTATTGTATTTTTCGATTTATCTTACTTTTTAGTGGACATGTATAAACATGGCCATGAAACAATACATATGTATATACATACATATACTCTTAGTTTTTCGATTTTCGATTTGTCGATCAACCGTTTTCCCTACCTATTAATTAATCGATTAAACATAGGTAAAAACCGATTACTTTGAAGTCGATTGGTATTTTTAAATGTCTTTTTTAAAAATAGTTTGTGGTTTTGTAATACATTTTTATTTAGTCCTAATTTTAATATAAATTAAAATAAAGCAATATTTCAATTTCCGATTATCAATTTCAAGATATACTAATATGAAATAAAATATACACTCGTACACAAGCTAATTCAAACCTGTATTTTAGGACAATACATGCTGTGTGGATAGTTATTTCAGCTTTCACTTTCACAAGTGATAGATGCTAGTAATCAATAGGTTACACCTATTTCGTTAGTTAAAAATTTCACCCAATGGTTGTGGCAAACAGAAAATATTTTTTATGCAAAATTCAACAAATTTTACACATCAGCAGTGATGTTTAGGCAAAACAGTTAATGAAATTTATATTCACACATACATATATGTATGTGTACATTACTAGAGTATTCACTTAAACGGGGTCTGATTTTTTTTTCGAGCTAATAACTAATCGATTTTGCAAAATAAATTTTCTTCGATTAATTGATTAAGGTTACTCGTATATCTCGAATTAATCCAATGAGAAAACACAACCATACAAATTTGAATAATAATTATATATTTTACTAATGACATCTTGTTGTAGATATTTTTTAAGAATGTTATATTGATTTGTTTATTTTAGTTGGAAAATTTTTTTATTTAATATTTTCATTTCTTCTTCCAATATCTAGAATAATTTTTGAGCATAAATAATATGAACTATGAAATCAGCATTTTGGTAATATAACATGCATTAGGTGCCCCTGTAGACTAATAGGCGGTATGCTAGTTTCACTGCAACGAGTGAATGTCTTCGTTAGTATGCTCGATAATTAAGTTTTTTTTATCAAGATGAATGAATGAAAAAAGTTTGGGAAAAAAGTCATAAAATTCATGGCTTATATGTCTACGTTTACGAATTAACCGAGCGATGATTGATCCAGTGGACACTATAGTATTTACCATTTGATTTTAGAAGCAATTAGTTTTTTTGGGGTTTTTAAATTGACGCCTGTCGGTGTTATTAGGGGTTTAGTTTTTCCTTAATTTTATAAAAAGAGAAAGCTGTAAAGAATTTGGTTTACCTCATTCCTAAAAATTAGTTCTATAACCCAAAAAATTATTTTGATTAATAAAACATTTATGTATGTATTAATATAATCGTTTATGTATATATCGATAAGTAGATAAATAAGATTAGTAGAAGTAGAAGTACATTTTTAGGTATATTTATATTTATCAACATTATAATAATGTAATATCAAATTTTTGCTTAGGCACTTATTACGAGTAGTTGTCTCAAAATATTACGATTAAATAATTCATTACCTTTACAGTTGAACATTTAACATTTTTCTTTATTTTTTGTAGAGTAAAATTTGTAGCTGTTGGTACATATATTGATCTCTTCGTTAAAAAACGCAATAATTTAGAAACAAAGAATCCATACATTTGTATTTGTAGAGGTTGTTATCAATACTCTTTCTTAGAGAAGAACTAATGATTTCTGTTCAAATTTATAACAAGTATTTAGTAAATCAATCAGTCGATCACGTGTGAGTCTTGTTTTAATTTCATGAAATCAAGCAAATGTAAATTATATTATAAAAACACTTGAAGCACTATGAAAGTTTAAAAGTAAAACCCAAAACGAAATCCACTGTACAAAAAAAATAAATAAAAATAAAAATCAACTGTATAAAATTCAAATTGAAACATTAAAAATTATTTTAACCAAATATAAAATTAAAAATGGTTCAAACCTGCGCAGTGGTGGCAGTGTTTTACTTATAAAACTCCTAACACTCGAAGCAAAGTGCGTAACTAGTGAATTAAAATAAATAACATGAATATATTAAATCGCTTGGTCTTGGGGAATTAGTTTATACTAGTAACAAAACAAGTTATCCAATTTCGTATGAAATTGTTAATAATGATGAAGTTAATAATGAAGTTGATCAATATAAGAAATAAGTAAAAACGGATGTACTAAAGAAAAAATGGGCACAGCTACTCCTCCATTAAGTCCTGCAGCTAAGTTAAAAGCAAAAATTTGTCAAAATTAAGACAAGCCAACCTGGTAGATTATTTAAATGAACAAATATAATTATTAGTATAATTTTTGCATTGTGATCCGCAATAAACAAATGTTTTTTCTTCAATGTCATCGAATAGATCAGCAACAGCAAAAACATTTATTGTAAATAATAAATCTACTATACATAACTTTAACTCCTTTGTATATAGTATGTAAGTATATACATATGTATGTATATGTAGAGTATTATTTACCTATTAATTTTAAAACATTTAATCCACAATCTGAAATTAGTTTTCAAAATCCATTTATCTCTGCATCTGTGTTATATAATCTTAAAGCATTTGTTTATAATGGATCTTGCTTTGTTCAGGTATTTTTCGGAAATATTACTTTCTTACATTTATGTTTGTACTCGTGCACAATACAGATTAATGTAATTGTACTATTCGTGTATACATATGTATGTTATATTTATTATAAAGAGCTTTCGTTATTAATTAACAATGAATTAAGTGAAGGGTAGGTATAGCTTTTGTCTTGTTGGGTATTTAAATATTTCTATTATAACATTTATTTAATTAAATATATGTATGTATGAACAAACCTACATTTACACACGTATATAATTATGGCCAGATTTGAAGTTTAATAAATAAGTTTGTTTATATTCATTATTGAATTATTTAAAGAGAAGAGCATTGGCTTCTTTAATTTGAAAAATAAACACACAAAAGAGCTATTGCTAATTATTTTACTTAACATTAATGTCCTTTTTTATATGTACGTTTTTGTTTAAAAATATTAATATTTTTTGATTTTATTTGGTTTCTTTAATTCTGTTAATTAATTTTGACAATCGAGGTGACAAAATACAAAATACATACATAGAGAAAATAATTTAAATAAATCATTAATATGTTTTTCAATTGAAAGCTCGTTTTATTGGCTTTTACTTTTCATAACTTAAAATAAAACAATTTAAAATTAAAAACAAATTAAAATCCCCAATATAACCATTTGGCAAACTAGGTGTCGCTAATCAACTTTGTTGCTTCACTTGCTGGAGCTGGTGGTATACAAGCCTTCAAGACTATGCGAACGTTAAGAGCACTGAGACCACTACGTGCCATGTCCCGTATGCAGGGCATGAGGGTACGTACTTTCTTTTTCAATACATCTTTGCATTTTTTATTAATCAATCAGTCAATCAAAAATTAAGAATCAACCTAACAATCAGTTAAAAACAACATTACACGGACAATTTGTTATGAACCTCAAAAATTTACCATAAAAAACCACCACTAGTACTTTTGTAAAAAAGCAAAAAATATACATACATATAAATGAAAAACACCCAAAATCTTTTTTAAATTTTGAATCGTAGTATTATAATTTCATTCCTAGCTGCCTAGCTTGATCAAATCTACCATTCCTCCTAATGTTTTCCTTTTTAGTTACGGTTCCTTATTTTTAATAAATAATTAAGTAAAATAAATTTTTATATTATATATTTTCAATAATAATATTTTTTTTATTATTTATTTAATCATAATTAGACTTTCGTACCTTATTTTTGAATTGTTTATTATCATACATATTCTTTCTAACAGTAGTTGAGGCTTTATAATTCTAACGTAATCGTTACCAATCAGCTGATCTGATCGTAAACATGACTTTGTGTACAAACCAAATCAAATATTAATATTTTTTACATCCGAAATCTATAATAGCTTTCATCTTTTAATAAAGTTCATTCACAAACAATTTCGAAATGTAAAGAATTTGTTTGAATGGAAAGTAATAACTTTATTCGCAGTTGAACGACTTTAAAAAAGTACATACCTATAATTTTTACTTTTAAGCATTTTTATCGTAACATATCCTCATAAAATTATAAATAGGTATGACAACATTTAATCTTAGCCAATAAAAGAGAAATAGATCTAACAGCAACTTTTTTATTTTAATTTTTTTAACTTTAAAGTATAGTATATACAAACATATGACATTATTGTGTATTGTTATTAAATAATAAACTAACAAAATAAAAAGTGCAACGTAACGTTTACGTATGAATAATGAAGCCTTTAGATTTAATTTTTATAAATGCAATTAAATGCTTTCATTTCAATAGCCGGTAGACTAATACAGCTTCATTAAAAACACCTACACACAAACATATACACACAGACATAACACACTCACATACATACATGCATAAAAAGCCTAAAACTCTACACTAATAAGCAACTTAAGTCGATTTATTTTATAATTCTAGTTATTTAAAATATTATTTAGTTTAATTAAATGTCAATAAGCAATGTTAAAATTTATAAATTTTTTATGTTAATTAACATGAAAATGTTAACAAAATTTAATAACAATCCCAAATGAGCATATTTATATCTTTTTGTTATAAAAAAGAATCTAGATAAGAAAATTTGTTAGACTATCGATTTTTATTAATCATATAAACTGGCCTTATAGTTTTTCATTTTTAAAATTACTTAAATTTTTCAAATTAAAACAAAAATTTTTTGTTTCTCAATTTTTTTTTTTTGTATATTAAAGATTTTAATGGCAAATAGTTAAAATTTTATCTTTAGTTATTGCTGTTTACTTTATTGTTGCACGTTGTCATTGCATTTTTTATGCTTCGTAATCTTTTATTTTTATTATTTAAGAGATCTCTTAACAGCTTGCGCCTTGTCTACTTTAACGTATGGAGCAATTTGTAATATTTTGAATTTTATTTCAAAACTAAATCCACTAACAATTATCATTGAGGAGTATTTATTGTTGTAAACGTCTAATCTACATATGCATTTATATACATACATATGCATTTTTTACATATACACAATTTTTACAATTTAGACACAATTTTTACAATTTTCCGGTCTCCCAATTCTCCATACATTTTAGTATGGAGAATTTAGTATGGAAAATACTTAATTAAGTATTTTACCTAAACGCAATGTTGTGTTTGCATGTACTCGTATTTATAACCGCTTAGTAAGAAACAGCAAAAGATATAAATACATAGTAATATCATATCATACAATGAAATACATTATGTACAATATGACTACATTAAAGAAAACATAATATTGGATAAATTTCCAAAACTCATTTAGTCATAATTTGTTGATTTAATTATTAATGGTATAAAATCTTCTATTTTCCTACACACACAAAACAAAAACAAAAACATCTTTAAAAAATCCATTTCAAAATAAAACATCATTTGCAAATAACTCATCCCACTACAATTAAACTAAACAAATTAAAAACCAAATCGAAAATATGCGATGCTGGCGCTCAAAATCGAAAAGGTTGTCGTAAATGCGCTGGTTCAAGCCATACCGTCCATCTTCAACGTGCTATTGGTGTGTCTGATATTTTGGCTAATTTTTGCCATAATGGGTGTACAGCTTTTTGCTGGAAAATATTTTAAGGTACGTTATTATATTAAAAAAAAACTTAGAGAAACTTCTTGATTTACCTTTCCATAACGAAAATCAAAGAGTTTTGTAGTCTATATAATTCTAAAAAAGCAGTTTGAAATTAGCTGTTAAATCGAAGAAAGATTAAATTAAATTAAATTAAATTAAATTAATTAAATTGAATTGAATTGAATTGAAACAAACATAAAAAGCGTATCTTTGCATTTATTTTTCGTAAATAGTTGTTAGAAGACGAAAGGTTTTCATTTCCTCAATACTGAATAGTAGAGTGGAATGTTTTAACCTCTTAATGAACAACAAAGTTAAACTCGATTTAATTTGAAAATCGTGAGTTCTTATTTTAGTTTTAGGCGGCTTTAATTGTAAATTTATTGAATAATAAAACGGAGCAAAAAGACGCACCATTTCAAAACTCTTTTAGTTTCGGAATAATTTGTTAATTAGCTGCTTTTAGCTTTAAAATATTTAAATTTTAACATAACTTAACTTACTGCATTACATGTATTATTAATATAATTGTATTTCTTAATAAAAAAACAAATGTTTTATGCGTTATCAAGAAATTAAAAATCTAAATTGTATATATGTAGTGTTTAGATGCCAACGACACGGTTTTAAGTCATGAAATCATACCCAATCGCAATGCCTGTATAAGTGAGAACTACACTTGGGAAAATTCACCAATGAACTTCGATCATGTAGGTAATGCGTATCTCTGCCTTTTCCAAGTGGCTACATTTAAAGGCTGGATACAAATTATGAACGATGCCATCGATTCGAGAGAGGTAAACTATTGACTATTTTTTAAATCTTTAAAAATTAAAAAATTTGATTCTTACCAAGTATAAAATAGATTTTAATTAACTATTATTTTTTCTTTTTTTTTACATTTTTCATAAAATAACGACTAATAATTTTAAATATAAAATTAAAATGTTAAAAATATTTTATGTCTTGAAAAATATTGAAATGAAAACCTAACTAAACAAATACACCAACCACAATCCGAATCCAAATCTAAATCTAAATCCAACCAACTAAACTAACTCACCTTATGTTATGTATAAACTACACAAACCAAACACAACTACACCCAACCACAACATAAATTTCAATATCCAAACAATACAAATAAATCCGAAACAATACAAAACACTAACAGGTGGACAAGCAGCCGATACGAGAAACGAATATCTACATGTATTTATATTTCGTATTCTTCATTATATTTGGATCATTTTTCACACTCAATCTGTTCATTGGTGTTATCATTGATAATTTTAATGAACAAAAGAAGAAAGCAGGTGGATCATTAGAAATGTTCATGACAGAAGATCAGAAAAAGTACTATAATGCTATGAAAAAGATGGGCTCTAAAAAACCATTAAAAGCCATTCCACGACCGAGGGTAAGGCTTCGAATCAAAGCAAAACAAATCTTACGTAACCTAACTAAAATTAACCAAAAACTAAAACCGAAACTGAAACTGAAACTTGAACAAAATTAAAACTTTTACAATTTTTATTACAATGACATTCTGAACGTACAAGTACGAAAAAATTTATATACAAAGATATTTTACAAAAATCAAAAAAAAAAAACTAAAATCTGTGCCAATTTCAAAAAACTATTTTTTTTTACCAAATAGCTTCCGTAATTTTTTCTATAATAGAAATTTTTAGTCAACGTCATTTTCCCTTTAAAAGCTCTCTATCTGCCTCTTGTATATCACGTATAGAAAAGGTTGTCTGTTGATAAACATTTTTATGTCTGCCATTTGAAGATTTTCAACACAAAAAAGATATAAATATACATATACATATGTATATATTTATATATAAAAAAATAATAAAGCGAACTAAACCATCGTTTTACATTTTTATCCTTGTATGTACCAGTATATGCCATGTATGTATGCGCATTTAACAAATACAATAATAAAAAATGGCATGTTTCCTCCTAAATTTTCATTTCTACTCTTTCTTGAACACAAAATGGCCAAATTCAAATATACATAATATTTTACCAATATTAGGTGAAATCAAAATAAATTAGATATATACATTGACAAAGAAGCATGTTAATGCATGCCAACATTTGCATTAAAAATCGAATAAAAATAAATTGTACACCTCTAAAAACATAAAAAATCTTTTCTCTTTAGTATTTTCGGTGTTACTCCTTTTTAATAATTATTTGGTGAAACCAAAAAATATTATACATTTTTGACTTAAAATCGGCAAAAAAAATTATTTTTAAATTTATTCCCTTTTTTTAATAGAGCACTTTATGTAAATACATAATTAATTTAAACACAATATTATACATACTCGTACATATATTCAATACCTTAATTTAAACTTTGAAAACAATCCTAGATTTTAAAAAATAATCACAATGCATGTGTATTTGGCCACATACATATAAATATATATTAATCCAAAGTAGAAGAATACATCTAATACCAAGAAAGAAGTTGGGTTACCACATGCGCCCCCTAGAAATTAAAAAAGGGATTTATGGAATTAAGAACGCAAGAAAGTTTTATCTATTGGCACAGATGTAGTAACGAAATAATTAAGTTAAAAATTACAGATTGAACAAGCAAAACGGAAAAACTTTAATCGATTAGGAATCGATACAGTAACACAAACGCTTAAAGGTGACACGTTTAACTAACAGAGCTTCATCGAAAAAAACTTGTTATATAAAAAAAACTAATATTATTTCATTTGAAATTATAAATATAAAACGATATTTTTTTCTTCCCTATTCTCTTCCACATTTTTCTCTATTTTACAGTGGCGTCCTCAAGCAATAGTGTTTGAAATAGTAACTGATAAGAAATTCGACATAATAATTATGTTGTTTATTGGTTTAAACATGTTTACCATGACACTTGATCGTTACGATGCATCGGATACGTATAATGCTGTCCTTGATTATCTTAATGCGGTATTCGTAGTTATTTTCAGTGGCGAATGTCTATTAAAAATATTCGCTTTACGATATCACTATTTCAAAGAGCCATGGAATTTATTTGATGTAGTAGTTGTCATTTTATCCATCTTAGGTAAGTAACCAAATGTTCGAACCAGGCTTGCTTGATCCGGTAACCGGAGCAACCAAGTCAACGAAAAAGCCTTCAAAATACAAAAAAAAATCGTTAAATTCGTTAAATTCTTTGTATTGTATTTGTGTTTAAATATCTAACTAAACCCATTAAAACACTATTACTTTAAATTGTATATAATCGTAATATAAAACTTGTATTTTGGCTTAAGGCGTACGGTGAGTTTTCAGGTTATGATTGCCCCAAGTTATTGCTTGGGAGCGTCGAACTCTGATTTCACTGTAAAGCCTTAAGTTTTTATTATAAATGTTAGTGTTGTGCTGTAAACGTTACAACCTTTAATATTGTGCTTAAGTATACTTAATTAAATTTAAAATTAATTTTTTTGTTTAATTTAAAAAACATAAAATTATTATTGTGTTATTGTTGTCTATTATGTTAATATAAAAATGATTTTAATTCCCTTTTTAATTCTTGTTATTCGTTGCTGTCCAATTTGTGTAATAAATTGTTCATGTTTTTATTTTTATTTTTTATTTTTGCGTAAATATACTAGATGTTGTATATTAACGTAATATTGCAAATAGATATACTAATAACTAAGTATCGTAAATTTTTAATTTGATGATTTCTTAACTGTATTTTCACTTCCTAAACTAAATTTTGATGCTTTTTTTCCTAATTAAAAATAAAAACTGAGAAGCTTTTTTGTTTTATATTAACTCCTGAAAGCTTTTGTACACATAGATTTTTAGAGCTTTAAAATATAAAATCCCTTCAAAATTGTTATTACATTAACGAAAAGTAAAATTTTTTCACATTATATCATCAAATCATGATACTTGAGTACAGTGATGCCAACTTAGCGCGTTTTTTTTTTTTTATAAACTATACTATTGGCCAAATTGAGAAAAAGACTAATAAATTTATAGAGTAAAAAAATAGGAATTGCTCAACTTAGTGTAAAACTGAATGAGGTATTTAATATATGTTCTGTTTTAATTAAAGACACCTAACTCGCTTTCCAATTAATCCATATGGCAAGAATCTTATTATAAATAAAATAAGTCTTGACATTACTAAAAATTTAAAAGTGAAAACCCGAAAAATATTTAATGGCACCCTATATTTGGTTTTGAATCGAGAAAATCATAAAATAATTTTTGAAAAATGCGGCTCTAAGTCAAAACCCATTTTAATATAATTTTTTAAATGATCAGAACGTTTACATTTATTACAAAGCCTCATAAATTAATCGTTGCTTAACTCATTTTGATCGCTCGGTCGATGAAATAAATTCTTTGAAAAGTTGGCACCCCTGCTTTTGTTGTTGGAAAATAAGTTAAAAAGTGTAACTGTGTTCTAAATTTTGTTTGAACTTAATTGGTCAACAGTCTATCAAAATAAAACAACCTTCGTTTTATGAATTTACCTTCGGATTATTTTTACCAATTTTTAGGTTAAAATTTAATTTTAAAGTTTATGTGTACAAGGAAGCAAACAAATTTGAGTTTTTCATCCAAGTATTTAAACAGTGGTATTCAATCTGAACGTTTTGTTGCTTTTAAAAATATTCCGGTTTTTCATACACGATAAGATAACCTCGCTGGCTAAAGCTTTAAACAATCAAAGTGTTTGAACCATTCGAGAGATTCGTAGAAGTAGCGTTTTCCGGAAGGCTTTTGCGACTTAATTTTTTTATTATACAAGAACAAGGAATTATGAATGATACTTCGGAAGAAGATAATGTGCCTTGGATACCAAGAATATAATGGTCAATGTTGCAATTACAAAAACCTGAATATAGTGAAATTAATAGCTAGTAAAATGGTTAAGCCTTTAAAGGCTTTGTCCGCTCTCAACGCAGAATTTTTTTAAATCGGAAACCTTTGTTTAGGTCTGAACAACAGTGCCACTTATCTGCTCCAAGCTACAAACTGTCACTAAGGGTGCAATCCGAAAAAATTATTGAAATCGCTTAGGCAGTTTTGGAATTTAGAAATTAAAAAACCGACTGAGCCTATTGCATTTCCAGATATTGATTTATATGTTTTAAAGTATCATCTGAATTGGTAAGGTCAAATAAAAAAGCCCTATTGCAGCCTCCATATAAGTAAATATCAGCCATTTAGCTGCGATTGCTGCATAAATAAACAAACTTGCAAAGGGATTTATAGTGTACTAGCTGTGCCCACACATTTTGTGTTCTTCCTGACAATATTTTGTTCCATTTTGCTTTGAAAGTAATCCACACCAAATTTTTAGACTCTTACGTATTTACTTTTTTTTTACTAGATAAAATTTATAAAAAAAATTTTTGTAAAGCTCTGTAAAAGGTGTTTAAAATATTTTAATAGCAATGTAATTCCACAAAGTAAAAATACAAATTTTGTGATTATTTTAAAACAGCGCCAGGTTTGCGCAACATTGCTTAAAAAACACTGCTTTCAAAAATAAAAGTATGCAGTACCCTTAAATCGGTAAAAATATCGGCGTACTTTCACTGCTTTTTCTTCACTTTCTCTTGGAAACAAGATATTTTTGCGGAAAAAAGTATCCTATATTGAAATCAGGATACTAAGGTACGTCCTTACAAAATTTTGTTAAAATTAATCCAGTAGATTTTACTTGATGCGAACACAAAAATAGAAAGACACACAGACAGACAGGATATCAGTTACTATTTTATTATATGTATAGATTTTATATATTCGTGTACTTATTGATTCTTCAACATGTCAAAAAATAGTTCTGCAGATGAAGCTGTTTTGCAAGGTAGCGCCGCCTACTGCATATTTTCTGCCAGCCGGCTTGGTTCACTGACTCAAATAATAGATGTTAAATATAATTGGTGTATAATAAAAAAGGAAAAAGATGGAAATAGAGCATTGGTTGTAAAAATGTTTACTTTTAAATATGTATATGTAACTTCATATGTATTATGGAGGGTGGATGTATTCGATACCGATAAATCGATAATACTTCATGTTTGTCCATATATCGGTGCCGGCGAAAAAATTTTTCTGATTTAGCACTTGATCTTAATGAAAGAATTACTTGTTGGATTGGAAAATAATGAAAAATTTGTTAAACTTTATCTTCTATAACAAATTACAAATGATATAGAAAAAGAGTATTATTGAGATACAGACCTAATCACACTTACTCGTCTGACAAACTTACTAATAAAACTATCAGCTCCTGATCGTTCTAAGCTTTAATCTTCTAAACAAGAAGAGTCTTCTATCTAACCACTCTAAGAAAAATTTTTAAATACTTTGGTTTTTGAAACTACATTTTTGTTAATATTTAATTTAAATACTAATAATCTCTCAAACATAAAAAAGGTGTTTTATTTATTTTACCTTGAATCGTATCGACAAAAAGGCGTATAGATGAATACAATGCGCATTGTATGCGCATATACAGGATTCAATGATTAGTTAAAGCTTTAGCTTTTATCATAAATTTTATTTGTTTTTACTAAAATATTTTAGAGTATAAATTGTACTACAAGAATGAAGCCAGATTGAGTATCGCTAGTTGAATACATACGTAAGCACAATTACAAAAATGGCTTAACAAAGTTCTGATAAACCGTAAAACGACAACTCGAAAAAATATATATAACAATGATGATAATATATACATATATATGTATATTATCAAAGTTTAACGCTATATTTAAAGATGGCTTAAAATATGCTTTACTACATTCAAAAACAGCAGAAAGCTTTTATTTCATTTCAAAATCTTTTTGCTTTCTTGAAAGCAAAATAGATTTTTTGTGAATAAAAGTTTTATTATGTTTAAACAATATTTCTGCTGTTGGCTTTAAACTTAAAACTGCGCCTAATAGCTACGAATTTAAGCTCTGCAGGTTTCACAAAATGTTTAATTAATATAAATATGTTTTAGAATTCAACTTTTTTAAACTTTGGGTTCTTTTATTTTTAAATGTTTTCTTACTTGTTAGATTTTAATGTAAAATTAAATGTTCTGTTTTATTATTTAAACTTTTTAATTTCGCCAAGCTTAGAATTAATTTTAATTTGTTACTTGATTTTTGACTTACTTATAAAAAATGTTCCGCAAAAAGATTTTTTAACACAAAAGCTTAAAACCACTTTTATTTTAAAAGTTATTAGGAAAAGCTTTTTTCAGCTTAAAGCTTATTTGGTATCATACCATACCAGTTATCACTTTGATCTGTAAGTGATATCCATAATGACGAATATATTAGATACAACAAACTCTTAATTGAATTAAATAAACTTTTAAGACCATATACCTACTATATTGGTAATATGTTCCCGCTACTTAAAAACTAATAAGATCGCGTCTATCTCCGTTCCTCTATTAACAAATGCTCTACTTGCTTCTAAAAAAAGTAAAAATGTACAATGTTTAAATATGTCTTATTCGATAAAGCATTGAGACATTTTTATCATACGATTCAGTCACAGATACATATGTATGAATGATTATGCTTATCTTTCCTTAAATGAGAGCACTTTCCTACATGCCTTTGTAAACTTTTGCGATTGGCATGAAGCTTTAAGCTTACACATCCGTAAACGTTTTTTAAAATTTACTTCCAACTCAATCTACAATCAGAAACACAGTTGTAACTTTAAAACGTTTACGACTGCCTTAAAGCCAAATAGAAAAAACAGCTTTGCTTTTGCAACTACTTACATATAAATTTTCAAACATGTAATAGGTACTTGTATAAAATTTATTAAATCATGTCAGCAAAAGTTTGAATTATTTTAATGGTTTTGGTCCATACTGCCAATGGATATTATGTACTTTACTATGAACTTTAGTAGTTTAATAGTAAACATTACCTTAAATTAAAATTTTAGATTTCAACTTAAATACATCAAAAGCAGAGTGCATTGGTACTAACAATCGTACTGTAGTCAATCAAAAAAGTACTGTCATTGAGATTTTAGACTAAAACTAATCCACAACCATAAAATAGTAAATAGTACATGCTACAGTTTACCAAACTTATAATCGTACATTTTACGTTAATGCATGCTTTTTCTTAATTAATATAAATACATACATTCTTACTTATTCTTATAATAAAAATACAATTAAAAATGTATATTTTAATTGTTTTTATTTTTTACATTACACAAGTAATAAATTGATACCAAATAGCTTCAATTATTAAAAACTAGCTTTTTTGTTTGCTCAAAACGATACATAATTAAGCCTCAACAAGAAAATTTACAAAATCAAATCAAAACAATAATTCATATCTAGTAGCGACTCTACTTTTAATTTCTTTCAAAAAATAAAAAAATACTTCATAACTAGTTAGTAGTCTATGCATTTAATAGTAGTTACTATGGTGTCTATTTTGTAGTAAATCTTATTTACAAACTTTGAACCATGTCTACCTCAATGCATCTTGAAAAGCTAAAAAATATACAATATTTTTATGGAAATTAATTGGCTATGGTACAGTTTTAACTGTTATTGTTAAATAAAATGGAAAAGACACGTCTTTAACTCGTAGCTCGTAGCTCATAGTCATATGTTAATATGTTATTATGTTAGTAGCAGCATTAATCTTTAGATGTCATTCTATTGATTTTTGCAGTCAGATGACTACAGGCAGTATGAAATCTTTTCCGTCATTTGGCTCCAAATGAAATCAAATTATTTTGCACAAATTGAAATAAAATTGAAAACTCACATGTAAAAATAAATTAAAAACATATTTTCTTGTTGAGGGTAAAGTAGAAATTATTTTTTCTCTATTAAAAAAAAAATAATAATAAATAAACATCTTACAAACTCAACTTATCACTTTCCTCATAAAAGAACTTAGTTGAAGCAGTGTCAAACGCATATACTCGTATAAATAAAGCAAGTTTAATCCTCATTAGAGAATCTCATATGCATTTTTAGTGAAAATAAGACATACACATGCGCATGTATGTTAAACGAATCCTTAATTTCAAATTATTTCCCAAAGGCATTTTCAAATCGACCAATGAACAAAATATTGAGACTTTTGATTGGAAGTTAATAAGAGCAATTTTAAAATTTTTATTTAAAATTTCAAATAAAGTGTATCCAAACTATAATGTTACGATATTAAAAAATATAATTTTGTTAAATTAAAACACAACTAAACAAACAAGTTCACAAGAAAGGGTGAAGTGATAATGTTGAGTAGATATTTGCTACTAACCATATGCTACGAAATATCGCAATACAAAATAAAACATATCGTCTGTTTTTAAAAACTAATAATAACAACTCGCTTTATGTCGCTAAGTAAGTTGTGACAAAAAGGCAATAATTGTTGCTAACTAAAGCTTGCTATTTGAGATTTTTAAATACAAACACCATACAATACTTGCCTAAATATTTCACTTTTATTACTTTTAAGTATTTTATATTGCTAATTTTCCTAAAATAAATTTAAATGTATTTCCTCAAAACTAAACGTCGATGTAACAATGTAAGACTTAATTATATGTAACTTATAGCTTTTTTTAGTTATTAAAAACAACTTTTATTCAATTAGTAGAGAGTTCTTAAGCCGCTGAAAAACAAAATATTTTAGCTTTGTTCTACGCCCAGCTAGCGAAAAGCCATGCCCAGCCCAGCCCAGCCTATCCCAGTTTATACTTTAACAAATATTAAATGTTACCAAGTTGTTGTCGTTAATTATTTTATTTGTCTGTTTTATTATCTGTTTATTAAATTGAATTTTAATTTTGAATCCAATGTTTTTTAATATTTATTTTAACAGTTATGTCTATTAATTATGTAATTAACATAATCGTAATCGTATTGTATAATATAATATATGTAACAAAATATGTCGAAATGTCCTAAAGAATTTAAATGGATTTAGTTGAACAATCAGTTGTATGCTACTATCTATCTTTGTACCTTATTTTTCAATTCCTACCCTCTCTCTTTTTCCTTTTTTTTTTTTTGGTTTTCTATGTACCTACAATGTTTCTTTACATATAAATACAAAAAAAAACAATAAATAAATATGAAAATAAATAGGTCTTGTACTCAGCGACATCATTGAGAAGTATTTTGTATCACCGACATTGCTGCGTGTGGTGAGAGTGGCCAAAGTGGGTCGTGTCCTGCGTTTGGTCAAGGGAGCAAAGGGTATAAGAACTCTACTGTTTGCGTTAGCTATGTCATTGCCTGCCTTATTCAACATTTGTCTACTGCTGTTTTTGGTCATGTTCATCTTTGCCATCTTTGGGATGTCCTTCTTTATGCATGTCAAAGAAAAGAGTGGCATTAATGACGTGTATAATTTTAAGACATTTGGCCAAAGTATGATATTGCTCTTTCAGGTAAGCTACCACAATTCTCAAACGGTTAATGTTGTCTATTGTTGTTGTCGTTGGGTGATATTCCCTTTGGTATACTATTTAAAAACGAATTATGAATATCTACACTTTTACTTAAACATACATATTTACTCACACGCACACACACACACACATGTTTACTCACACGCAAACTTACACAAAGAAACATAACAACACATTCAAACATATGTATGTACATGTGTATATCTGACTAGATAGATGTTGATTACAATTGGAACGCTTAGAAGGCGACCAAACAACCAACCAACTAGATAAACAACCTTTTTTGTGAAATTGTGATAAAATGCAACATCTGATTATTTGTATTGTATCTATGTACATATGTATGTATGTAATATACCACACTACAATTTTGTCTTGATTTCATTTAAAAAGCTTTTTTAAGATCCAACGATCCGTCATATCCGTCAGTAGGATATTTCTTAGTTTGGTCGTTAAAATATTCCAATCGTGATTTTACTCCAACATGTAAAAGAGATGAATCTATTAATGTTTGTCTAGAAATTTGTCACATCAACATCAATATCAACATCAACATCAACAAAATAAAATGAAATACCTCTATCAATTACACAAAGAACAATAAATAGAAAGAAGGGAATATCACATGTTGATTCAAGCTGCGGTAGTTGTTGGTAAAAGCTAAATTAGTGCGTTCCTTATCTTTACTTTAAACCCCAAATCTGTTTACATTCATGTCAAAACAAATTTATTTACGTTAAATCCTGTAAAAAGGCTTTTGCTGCTCTTACAATTTTTTAATTTTATTTTTGTTTTATTTTTATTAACTTTCTTGCATATTAAGTCTTGAATGTTTAATATTCATTGTACTCCATTTGACAGCAGATGCAGAATTTAACTTAAACTATAATTAAAATTTTCATTTGCTGCAAGTTCTGCCATTTAAATTCCTTGTGGTGGGATTGTGAGCAATAAATAATTTCAAAAAAAGGCTTTTGTGGATAAATCCAAAAGCTATGTCACATCTTTTGAACATTCAAGAATTAATATCACTTCATCGTATTTCTGCATATTTATAAATTATGTTTGCTATATGTTGGTTAATAATATTAATTTAGTTACCAACACATTTTTCTTTTCTGCTTTATGAGTTTACAACGCTTTGCCTTAGAAGAAGCTTTGATTTTTAACTAACCTAAGTTGTAATTTGTTTTTATTTTTGTTTAGTTCTATTCTAAAGTACTCCTTTGCTCTATATGATTTTACTTTATAGCGTTTTAAAACTCATTTCATTAAAGCTTTCTGCTCTAGTCAAAAAAAAATCTAATTCAGCTCTTTCAACAATCACCAAATTAAATAATGTAAAAATTCCTCATTTAACAGCTTACAGCATTAAAAAAGAAAAAAGATGAAAAATGACGCTTTTAAAAAACACTTGTTTTTTCTGAAATTTATTTCACAAAACTAAGGCTTTGCTTTCTTTGAAAAGCTTACTGGGAAAAAGTCTACTAAAATAGAAACAGACCAACAAGGCTTTCATTGCAAACAAAATCAAAACTACAAATGTTATATAAATACATACATAAATATTAATATTTGAGTAATAGCAAATGCATTTCTAGGATTTTTTTCTTTCAAAAGCTTTTCATTAGAACTTTCCTCTTAAAGTGAAAGTCTCCTATTGTTATAATTTTGTATTTTCTAGAAAAAAAAATTAAGAAAGAGCTTTTAAGGTTTTTATTTGATAAGTTTAATAGCAATTTTATAGAATATTAGTTCAATAGTTAATAGTGTCGTAACGTAATTTCTTTGCGTTCCTTTGCTTTCTGGCCCTACCCCCAAACACAGTAAAGAAGCCAAAGCAAAACAAACAAAACTTAAATAGAACTTAGAAATTTTTAAATTTACTTTCTAACAGTATATATAAATAATTAAAGGATCACAAAGATACAATAAAAACCTTTTATGTTCTACATATACATAGTGTAGATTACATACAACATACTTGTATATTTTTTAATAACCAACCAATTAATCAGTAAATCAGTCAATAAAAGAATAAGTTTATAGTGATTGTTTTGTTAACAAAGAAATATTTTACTTTGTGTTTAATAGTTGTGCTACTTATCAATACCATAAAATATTTTTTTTAAATAATTAACTAATTCCGAATATTTCTACTAATTTCTACCAAACTTTTTTCACTGCTAACAATCAATCAATGAATCAATCAAACAAACAAAACTCTAATATAAACATGAACGAACGACCACCTATCTATTCATGTATTCAACTTACCTACCATGCCAACCCAACCGTTTCTAATCTGATAATCTGTGGTTTTACCCTTATACTACTGAATTTGATCTTTAAATAAATGTTAAAATAACCCCTGAAAAAAACAAACAAAAAAATGAAATAACGTTGTATTTTTATATAAACAAAACAAAACAAAAAAAAAAACACAGATGTCTACCTCAGCCGGTTGGGATGGTGTTTTAGACGCCATTATCAATGAGGAAAATTGCGATCCACCCGACAACGACAAAGGCTATCCGGGCAATTGTGGTTCAGCGACCGTCGGAATTACGTTTCTTCTCTCATATCTAGTTATAAGCTTTTTGATAGTTATTAATATGTACATTGCTGTCATTCTCGAGAACTATAGCCAGGCTACGGAGGATGTACAAGAGGGTCTCACCGATGACGATTACGACATGTACTATGAGATTTGGCAACAGTTCGATCCCGAGGGAACTCAGTACATTCGGCACGAACAGCTGTCTGAATTCTTGGACGTTTTGGAACCGCCTCTGCAGATTCACAAGCCGAACAAATACAAAATTATATCGATGGACATACCCATCTGTCGGGGCGACCTAATGTACTGTGTAGACATTTTAGATGCCCTAACAAAAGACTTTTTCGCGCGTAAGGGAAATCCTATAGAAGAGACTGGTGAAATTGGCGAAATAGCTGCTCGTCCGGACACGGAAGGATACGACCCGGTTTCATCGACATTGTGGCGTCAGCGTGAAGAATACTGCGCTCGCCTAATACAAACGGCGTGGCGTCGTTACAAATATGGTGAACCAGTTGATGTTAAACTTTCCGAAGGCGAGGAAGCTGGCAATGGCGCGGAAGGAGACAGTAACGATGATAACGGTAGTGGCAACAGTGGTGGTGTTAGAGAAGGCGTCGATGCGCTTATTACAGGCGAGGCCGCAGTATACGAAGACCCTAGTGCTAATGGGGGACCCTTAAGTCCGGGTTGCATAAGCGGTAGTAGTAATGGCCGTCAGACGGCAGTACTAGTTGAAAGCGATGGTTTTGTTACAAAAAACGGTCATAAGGTTGTAATACACTCTAGATCGCCGAGCATAACATCAAGAACAGCAGATGTCTGAGCCAGGCCTCGCCCCCCCCTCCAAGATGAACGCGAGAACTAAAGCTTCAATTTTCTGCTAATACAAAATACATCACAACACCGTACAAACAAAAGCGCAAATAATTCTTTTGAGTTAAACATACAACAACAACAGCAACTAAGATGCGAAAACAAAAACATCAAATGGAATCGAATGCAGATTTATTAAAATAAAAAAATTTCAAAATTTTTAATGGAAATGAAGTTAAGAACAAACCACAAATATTGTATTTAAAATATGTTTAACGAATTTCTAACATTCTTATTTATTTTTCATTTTTTCTTTTTGTTTCCCTTAAATCAAATGTGTTCTTTTAAAAAATGTATTTTAATTTCATTATACATATACATATGTAATTTCTTTAAATGAACAACAATGTAAATAAAAGCATAGCAAAACAAAACAAACAACACAAAGAAACATTAAAACGATTCATATTACCAGCTCTGATAATTGTATTGTAAACGGGTTCTTTTTATAAAATAAAACAATTATAATTTTTTCTACAACAAACAAAATATACAAAATACATAAGGCTTTTTAAGAAACAACAATTATAATTAAATAAAATCTACATAAATTTAAGTCGACTGCCAAACAAACAAATTACATATAAAGGAAAAATTTTAAAATTAAAAATGAAAGCACAGCTAAAGTAATAATATTGTAATTAAAATAATAATATAAATAATAATAATAAAAGTAAAAATACAAATACAAATAGCCGAAAAATATAAAATAAAACTAGAAAAACAAATATAATTAAAAGATTCATTTTAAAAGCATACCATATCTCATCCCACTGCACACTTCCAAATACACTGAACAAAACTTGGAGTTGGGGCGCAGGAAACTTTAAAAAGAAACAAACAAACCAAACTAACGTAATGAAAATCAAAAAGACGTTATTAAAAAAGTTCAAAAACCTGACGTGTTGTGATGTTAAAAAGTGTTACAAACTAAAAAGAATACTTTGAAAAATATATAAAATCAACAAATACATTAAAGACAAAAACAGTGATGTTAATAAAGCTATAAGAAGAAAGTTCTCCTCGAAGGACTTCTCTCAGTGGAATTAAAAAACTAAAACTAAACTGAACTGAACACACAAATTGAAATTGCAAGATATAGACAAAACATATAAGATAAAATAAAATAAAGTCGCATACTAAACAAAAAAGTGAATAAAACGTAAACTTGTATGAATAAGTTTTGTAAAAAGAATAAGTTTCGACGTACGTAATTTTAATTTTTAATAAACATTTAATTTGTTCGAAACAAAATACATACAAAAAATTAAAAAGCACGCAATTTAAAAAACAAGCTCCTTGTTATTACGATATAAAATTGAACGTCAATTTAAGCGCAAAAAGTTGATTTTTAAATAAATCCATTTGTTTTTTTTCCAAACTTCAAACTATTCGCAAAGTGAAGGCTCTCAACATATTTGTTACTATAATTATGTATGTTGAAAGGAGGTAATAAATACCGCGTGAGTCATAAGCTATTTACTGCAAGAGAACTGTGTATGTACATATGTATGTAAGTATTATGAATAAATAAACTACTTGCAGCTTTTAGTCCAAAATCCATTAGTATTTAAAAGAAAGACACTAAAGATATTATTTTAATGATCTGCTTTTATAGTTTTGTTTATACAAGCAAAGCATTGCTTGATTGGACACGTCCTCTAAAGCCACAAAAGGCTTCAAATTAACACATACACATACACAGAGTTTACTTCATCATTTAAGCGAACAAATAATACATACATAATAAATTTAACATAAATTGAAACTTTATTTGCATTAATTAATACCTAATTTAATGATTTAAAGAGCACCCGTATTAAGATACATACAATGTTTTTTTTTTTTATTTTCATTACTTTATATTAAAAAGATTCTAAAACTTTAATAACTGACAAAAGGTGTTGGCTTAAGGTTGGAGGATGTTTCTCGTTTTAGAACTTTCTTTTATATACTCTTTATATACATATTGACTTAAATTCCTCTGACTGGTATTTAAAAAAATGTAAAACAATTATTTGTTTTTATTCAAAAATTCCACCTTGTTTACTTTTCATTGCGCTAGAACTCAAATAAAAATTAAACCAATTCAAAACTTGTGTACTTAAATACAAGATGGTTCGCATCGAAGCATTTCAACAAAGTAATTCACTGCTTAAATAAACCATAAAGAATCTGCTTCAATCTGTTTTTTGAATTTAATTTGAGCTGATTTCGTTTTAATTGAAATTAAATTAAACAAAAAAAAAAATACCAACTAACTAAAACTAAAAGAAATGTTTGCTATGCAACAGAAAATTAAGTTTTTACATTAAGAACAAATTGAGTGCACTCAACATGCGAGGGGCGGGCGAGTTGAAACAAAAAACAACAAAACGTAAATAAATATTTTATACATAATATAGATTACTTATTAAAAAACCTACTTATAAAGATTTTTATAAAATAAAATGTTTCTTGATAATAAACTAATTAATTTTTTTTTAAATAATACAAAAGAAACAATATGCAAAAACATTGCCATTTAGGAAATTAAATAAAATAAAACAATACAACAATATAATGCAAAAAATTATAAAAACTCAAATAATTCAATAAAATTAATTAAACATAAAATCGCGTTATTATTTTTGCTTCTTCTTCAATATTAATTAAAACAGAATTAAATCTGCTAAGAAATAAATAAACAAATAAATACTTAAAAAATTAAATAGCTATGAATTTCACTGATTAAAACCCCCAAAAAAAAAGAAAAAACAAAAAGAGCTTTAAGTGTGTATAATAATTGTTGATAAGAATTAAAATTTTTTATTTAATATCATGCATTTACCTTTGTTTTATTCTTGAAATATGTAAAAATTCACCAAAAATATTATTACAAAAATTGCTATGCCTTTAAGCCTTTGAATTTAGTATTAATATAACGTTAAATGAGAAAATTAAAAATAAATTTAAAACAAAAACAAAAACAAAAAGGTAAACTCAAGGAAATTCACAGTTGTTTTCTTTTTCCTAAATAAATCCAATAATGAAAGAATATTTATTATTAACAAATAAATAAATTCATAAATCAATGTATAGGGAAAAAGCAAAAATTTGCAAAAAATATGTATTTTTTATGTAAATTTACGCGCGATTTCATTAACAAATAAAACAACTTTTTAATCAACAGCAATGGCTTTTTTGTTATTCAAAATTTCCGATTAATAATAGTTAAAAATAAAATATAATAACAACAAAACAAAATGAAAAAATTAAATAAAGAAAAACTTAGCTTTATACATTGTAAATTATTTTTACTATAAGTCTAGCTTAATAAAACTAAATGACAAACAAAGAAAACTAAATATAAAAATGAAATAAAAACGAAGCTCTGACTTAAGAGCATTTAGGTATCAATTTAATTTAATGTCTTTAATAACCAATCACATAAAAAAAAACCTGAAAGCAAATGCATTATAAATACAGAAAAAAACAACAATTCTCACAAATAATATAAAAACTTATTACATACATACGTATGTATGTATCGTATCGCATCTCTAAAGAAAATTATAATTTCTACCACAATTAGTGTATAAAGGCGCCAGTATACGAACAAAAATTTAAAACGTTGCTTTATTTGATTTGCATTGTTTGTAGTATAAACTTCATACTCGTATGTACCTAAGAGTCTCGTTAAAACTAAAATCACTTCAATTTAGCTTTATTTATTAGAAATCTTTGGACATTCTATTACAAAGAATCGTCCTTTTTACAAACCCAAAATTGTATTAAACAAGTTCACAACTGTCAGTTACAGTGACAGTGTATTCGAATAAAGTTTAAAATGCTGTGTTTCTGTTTTAAACTATTTCTTCTTTATATTAGTTTTGTGAGTGCACCTATATTTAGTTGATCTATCTGAATGGCGTTTAAAGGTGTCATTCCCGCCAATACTTTAACATTTTCCATTCTACGGATAAAAGTCTTCATTACTGTGCTCGGTAAAAAGATTTCAATTTAATTTGTGCTTGAGTAGCGACTATATAGAATGAATATATAATTTATATTTTTATTTTAAAATATGTAATAATATTTGGAATTCTTAAAAATTGTTCGACCTTAAAATCTACAAAAACCAAATCTCTACGTACAAAATTTGCCTACGTGATGTTGAAATACTAAAACCTTTAAGAATTTATTAAAATTTAAAATTTAGAAAGCAATTGTTTTCTATTATATTTAATGCAAAACAAAAACATAATCATTCAGTTGTTTAGTAGTTTATGGCTTTAACTTCAAGTTAAGGCTGAAACTAAATATCGTTCATCTTATTGTTTTTGTTTGAAACATGGATATGGCTAATAGAAGAGTTATGTAATTTGTGTATATGTGTTTGTAAAATTCTGCAGCCAAACCACAGCACAGCGTCCTTTGCACTACTTAAAAAAACGTACTTTATATTTGATTTCAAAACTAAGTTTTCCAGAGAGTTATTGCTTCATCTCTATCAATAAGGGTAACTAATTAGACAAGATTTTCAGATATGTACTCGTATGTATAATAAATGTATTTTTTGCTATAAATATTTATGTGAAATACAAGAGAAAAATATTTCCATCCAAAAAGCTTTTAAAATAAGCAATTGATTTATTGATTAAATTTAAACAAACACAAGAATCAGAAGTAAAACATTAAAAAATAAAAAAATAGACTGAGATCGTTAAATAAACCCCGTATAAGAGACATTATTATTTAAATGTATATATATACACACACACACACACACAAATATATATGTTTCGCCACTCACTTGCTTAACAATTATGAAAATTTTACAAACCAAAAAAAAATTTAATTTTCTTTTTTATTTTCTGTTTTAAAAATTTGTCCTAAACAATTAATGTATTAACTGAGTTTTACAAAAATTGTAAATGTCAATATTTTTATTTTAGTTGAGTTTCATAAATACCTATGAAATTTCAGTAGGTTTTAACATTTAATTTCTATCTAAAGTCTCCTTTTTATTAAGCTCTAATGCATAGCAACTTCCCCGGCTGTGCTAGAGTAATGAAAATTGTAATTAAAAAACTGTTGTCTTGAGAATTATTTACTCACTACTAAACTTTCTTGTTATTGCTTATTGTAGTGAACACACAGACAGCTTAGCTTACTTCTATTAGCAATATTCGTAAACGAAAAATGACTATCTTAAGTTTCTCTTTTTACCAATTTTGATTTCATATATAAGACCTTTTCTAGTACCTTTAACTAAACTCAGATTACCATTTACCTTGATCTTCAAAACATAAAACTCCTTAACATATTACACATCTGTACATCATCTTTGTTATCAAGAACATAAACTTTAATCTATATATAAGTAAAACAAAAAACCCTTAGTTCAATTGTTAAGTTTGAATATTTTTACAAAAAAAAAAAAAGGATTTTAAATAATTCTACAGAAAAATATATATATATATATATATAAAATAGCAAAAAATAATTTCTTTTTATATTAAATTGAAAATTTAAACAATAAAAAATTATTACTGTATTTATGACAAGTAAAATAAAATAAAATAAAGAGTAACTAAACCATGTCTGAATTTTCAGAAACTACTGCAAGAGTTAAATTTAAAATGATCCCAATTTAACAAAACAAAATGCACAATAAATTTAAGATCTTAAGTAATAAAAACTCTAACACATCATCTTCTATACAAAATAAGCTGTTTATAGCATATTTAATTTTATAATAATTTTCTCATCATATAAATATGTACTTCAAGTCCTTTTATATTACTGGTCTTTATGATTTCGAAATATTCATAACACTTTTAATTTTTAATAAAATAAAAAACAAAAATAGAAAATACTACAAAAATTTGTATAAAAACAAAAAATTAAACCAGATAAATAATACTAAAGCAAACATTTTTCACACTTAAGCTTAAAGAAATGTAAAATACAACAACCAAAAACTGAAATAAAATGAAATTTAATTGAATTTGTTATGCAAATGAAAAAGTTTTGTTTTCATTTCATTCCTTTAAAGTAATTAATCCTACAAAACTAGAGTCCTTATCCTGGTGAGTATAACAATTTCAAATCATACCAATTCACAGGTCCAAAACGTGAAATTGCACTATTTGCAATCACTATTTGCACTATTTGTACTATTTGCAAGCGTTGTTCATGAGTCTATTCATGATGAATTGCTAAACCAACCTGAGAATAAATCACTTGACAGCTGTTAAATTAGTCGCCATCTTGAAAAGTAATGCCAACTTAAAGTTCTATACCTCTATAAAATACACCCTTTACATATATTCGAATGTTTATATAAACATATGTATGTACATGTTTGCATACCGTTTATAATACCCTAGACCTATGTTTCAGGAAATAGTTAATCAGAAACTAACACAAACATTTTTTTTAATTTCAGTTTGGTTGAGTTCCAAAACGTCATGACGTCATTCGCAATGCAACTGAACGTTCCTAAACGTAACCGAGTAAACGTTTACAATGTCATACATCCCAAAATGTATAAAAAAAAGTTATCGATGGGTATACAAAAGGCGCATCATTCATTTTATTGATGCTTTGTTCACAAATATAAACAATAGTGCAGATAACTATAACAATGACAAAAGAAAAGTTAGTAAATCATTGTTTTAATGTTTTAGTATTATTATTCAAACAAATTTTATTTACCTATTTATTTAATAAAAACCGACTTTCTTGTGGGAGCAAAAAAGTGTTTTTAAATGTTAAAAATATGCAAAGTGTGTTTAATACAAAGTAAAAAACACACACTTGTTTGCTTTGTATTAAAACCGAAGTAAAACCGCATCAATGCCTTGTATTTAGCCTTTTTGGAACTGACCCATTATAGTGGAATTCAAATATTTAGCTGAATCTTTGATTAATCGGTAAAATTAAAATTTTTTGTGACATTTCGAAATTCCTTTTTTTGTATATACATAATAAAAAATAAGTAATAAAAATTGGGTTTCATTATAAAAAAAATTAAACAGCTTTTGAAAAATTTCGATTTTGGAAAAATTGTTATTTTTAAAAGTATTTTTTATTATTTGTGTTTCTAGTAAGATGAGTCGAGCTATTGAAATATAAAAATAAATTTCACATTATTTTAGGGAATAATTATTTTTTATTTTAATAAAAGAGTTTCAGTATTAAATGTACCTAAAATGTTAAAAAGTACCATGAAAAATGTTGGTATATTAAGGCTTATTTGATAACCCTACATGTAAATGTACATGTAGTATTTCGTCTAAACCAGAGTTCGGCAACGTTTTGAGTTGGAAGAGTCAAAAGTTACAATTTACAAAGTTTCAAAGTTTTTAAAGAGCCGGAAATTGTTTTCTTGCCAACAATAAATAGTACTCACAAATAGGTATAAGAAAAAATATATACAAATATGTATGCATATCTGCGCTTCGCTAACCCCATCCTCATAAAATAAACACTTGGAAGCAAAAGTATGGTCTTGCTTAAACAAGAGAAGGCACATGTTTCGCTTGAAATTTATTTGTATTTGTTTATTGGCGTTAGTAAGAATTTAATAGTCGAATTACTCCTAAAGTACTGAACCGATTTCAATAACAATAAGATTGTGCACATCTGTGTAGCATATAATCTTTCAAAATCGGTGCAGTGTTACGGAAGTAATAAGGAAAAATGTGTTTGCCTATTTATTAAATACATATGTATGTAGAAACTAGCTGCGCCCGCCACTTCGTCAGCGTCGTTACAATATTTTGTTCGATTTTGCTTTGAAACTAAATCAAACCAAATTTTAAGACTCTTTTGTAGTCTTTAGATATGGTTTATGTATTTACTTTACATAAAGGTAATTAATCAGGTATATAATATAATATATAATATAATAAAATTCTAAAATTATTGTAGAGTTCCGCAAATAGTGTTTAAAATTTCCCGCTGACAAAAATAAAGTTGCTGCCAAATTTGCAGTACCATTGGCAAAATTGCGTAATTTCACTAATTTTTCTATATTTTCATCATATGTATGTAATATCTCAAGATAGTCAGCACTCCAAATGTGGATTATATGTTTGGCAATTTTCATTGATTTCGGCATAGCTGGGCATAACCACTTTACTCAGTATCTAATATTTGTCAAAATTAAAATATATAAGTAAACATGCTAGTCGGCGTTGTCGTCACTTATTTTTTCTTAAAACCTTTTCACTAAGAGATGGTTTCTTGATAATGTTGTGACATTTACAAATGAAAAAATGTTGATATATTTTGATGCTTGGTTAGACAATCAATACTATAATGTTTAACGATCACTTGAACTTTTTTTTTAAATTGCTATTGATTGGTATTGGTAGATAGATCGTCAAATATGATTATTATATTGCTACATACCAAGGCGAATTCATAACAGGTAAACTCGAGAGCTCAGAGAGACTTTTTTTCGCCGCGAGTCTACCTTGTTTATTGTGCCATTTACACGTAAAAAGCCAAGGCACATTCATCATGTAACCTCATTACGAAGGGGAAATATTAAGGCGAAAATTGTTAATTTTTTTATATGGAGTTTGATAGTTCGACTTCTATTTAAGGCGAAAAGTTGTAAGTTTAACTGTCAAATAAAAAAATTAAAATTATTCGCCTTAATATTTCCTCTCCGTAGTAAGGCAACCTGATTAATATGCGTTGTAAAAAGCTTTTCATAAAAATGCAGAATGAAATAAATGTATGCTATTAGTTATTAGTTTTAAAATTATATTTTAATTATTCTTTAGGATATGCAAAAAATAATATTTTGTTTAGATTTATATTTTTAAAATTCAAATAAAATACACTATTAAATAAATAAAAAACAGAAATAATTTCAATTGCACTTATAAAATAGAACAGTGACTTTTTCAACAAAAAACATTTTTAAAATAATTGAAAAAAAATTTTAGCTTAATAAAATTCCATTTAAAACGATTAATATGGCATTTTAAGGTTAATCGTTTATGTTCTGTGATTCTATATCCGCTCGAAAGTGCATTATTTTTAAATATTGTCTTACTTTTACATTCACAGGTTTTTATACGGAAAAGCGAAGATTTTAACTTTCCAGAGCCACAGAACATTCCCGTATAATTTATATTTATAATTTTGAAAATCGTAATGTAATACAGTTAAACAAAGTTTTTGTTGTGAAATCAATCAGTTAATTACGACATATGGCACAACCACTTCAATGCTGACACAAATCAAATTTGCAAATAATCAACTTAATGAGCATTACAAATTATCTCCAACAAAGATGTATGCTGTTAATTGTCAAAGTTTGTATTAGAACATAAGCAGCAGTGATATAAAGCTTCACAAAAGTTGCAGCTTGCCATCAATCGTATAACACTAAATCTTTAGGCTGATGTCAGAGTGCGCGCTACAAGCGAACGCATAATACTACGCTAAAACACGCTATAATCCAATGCATGTGTTTTTCACATGTCAGATTGAGAGCGAAGCTTGATGCCAGTTCGTGGTACAAAGCAGGTTATGTACTGGTTTGTAACGCGTTGTAGCACGTTGTAGCTTCTTCCCTTTGTTTCTTTATTTTTTATTATGCTTTAAGAGCTTTTTTCGTGTGTTTGTATGCGTTTTTAATACGGTTTTTGGGATTTTGTTTGTGAAAAAATAAATTTAAAATACATGTAATCGAAAGTGCCTTCTTGCACAATTAAAAAATAATGCAGGATAATTCCTCAGTTTACTGTACAAATTGTGTAATTCGGTATTTTCTGATCGTCTTCGATTTGTTCCTTTCTTCTTTACAAAAATGCATTTAAAGTATAATTGAAAAGAAAAACTCTTCGTGTGAATCCATTACAAAACACTGAAAATTGTTATAATCAAAAAAATCGCTTTGCTCAATAGAGCATTCACTCTGACATCTTGTAGCATTGGTATAGCATGATCTATTATCGCTTCTAGCGCGCACTCTGACATCAGCCACATATTTTACTTATTGATAAGAATATGCACACTGTGCATTTTATATTAACAACTAAAATAGCGAGTTGTGTCACCTTTGAGGTGGGTGTGCGATATGTGCGATATATGTATGTTAAATACAATATCTTTTATCTATAGTATGTGACAGTATATACGTTAAGTATTTATACAAAGGGATACATTTTAATGTATTAATTTTAGCCTAGATACGAGTAACACTTAGTTGACATCTCTTTTGTCGCGTTGACTTATTTGAGCCATTGTTATATATTGACGTACTAAACGGGATATTTCATGAGCTTGCTCTGTTTGGACTCGAATGACACGCTGCTGCATTAGATTTCCAACTTTCATGTCCAAAAATAAAGCACCATCTTCAGAACGCACCTAGAAATACATAAGGCGCAAAAGATAAAGTTTTCTGAAAACGTTGCAACTAAAAACGGAGATGATAATATACCTTTCGTGTTGATATGACCTCCATAAATGGCCAGTGCTGCATAGTTTCATGTGTGTTGGGATCCAAAAATAATACCCCTCGTCTATTTAACGCCAATATCAAATCTCGCCACATAGGACTCTCGTCAACATGGTGGCCTTCATCCGCCCATATTCTTTTCACAGCAAAGAAACTACTACCAAATAAAGGCCATGTTGACAATACATTCAAGAATTGGGCCTTAACCTGACCAGGACTTAGATTTGCTACTTGGGGCCAGGCGGATTGCACTAAACCTACCCATTGCGCTGGTCTTATTTCTCTAATGCCTAAAGCTGGTTTAGGCAATAAGAATTTAATTTCTTTCATAGCTGGTACATGACTTAAATCAGCTGCTCTGTGCAACAAGGCTGCTATACGGGCCATATCTCTGACTACTTCGGGCGGTGGTACTCCTGTGTTGGGCAGCTCTAGCAACAACCCCTCTAAATAGTCAGGCGCTACCTGATTAAATAATACTTCTATATAAAGTGGAGTTGGTGCAGGATCTCGTTTTAAGGCGAAATGCCATACTGACCGACAGAATATCAAATAAAAGGGCTGGCCTGATTTTAAAAGTTCAGTGGTAACATCCAAGATGTATTCATCGGCTGCCAGAGGCATCGTGAATGCATCTCCCTGGACTATGCAATATAAAGAGAATTCCTGTTGCTCGGTTTCAGATTCAATGCCTAGTAGTGCACAAAGTTCAGATATAACATCTGCTACTACAGTAGAACATCTAGTGTTCACCACACGCTCAGCTCCTCCTGGAAGCCGATAAATTTGACGTCTAGCCGAACGACCCGCAGAAACAGCAGTTACTTCTTCTACACTGGGTACATTTTTGCGTCCACCACAGCGTGCAGTCTTACGTAAATTTGTTAAACATACAGCAGCTGTCCCATGACAAGACCTTCTACGATCTGAAGCAGCGGATGTCAAATGTTCGATCAAATATGGTCGGAGAGCATCTGAACACCCAAAGTATGCTGCTAGTATACTTAGCAAACGCCATCCCCTCTGAGTCGAATCAGGGCATGGGGAGCGATTAGCAGTTGTTTGTTTCATTAACTGGCAATAAACTTCGTCACGTAAGGCCAAATATTTATGACAGTGCTAAAGAAAAAAGCAAAGAAACACATATTTGTTTTATAAACCTAAGTAGTGTTTTGTTTTAACATACCATTAGAACAGTGTAGACACATTTAACCTCTGTTAAATCTGGTTCCATTGCTATATCGCCACAATATCGTAATATGCAATCGAAACACTCAAGCGCCAGTGCAGCTAAATCGTTAGGCAAACGTAACAATGGAATGCGTATAGGTGTACCCTGCCATTTAACCAGTTCAGCATATGAACGATTTGACAAACTATCTGATGTGTCACGACCATGTGAGCGCGAATCAAGAATTTGGCTTAAAAAAAGAATCATATAAGAGATCATTTAGAAATGTTCAAACAGTAAACTTACTCGTTTCTAAAGTGTTGCATTGCAAACTGCAACAAAGAGTATCTTGTAACAGATGGAGAAGTCGTGCCACCGCTATGCTCATCAGCGACGTAATTTGCATCCAAATTGTGTGTATGATGACCTTGCGGGGCCGAAAGGTGGAAATCTCGGGAATGTTTATTAGTAGAAGGAAGTTGATTCGAACTTTTACGCGTTGAATGTAGGAAGCTCTGTTGTTTTGCATAGTGATGATGCTCATTGAAATGTTCCTTCTCATCATAACGCTCATCCTCCTCTCCTTGGCCATTATAATGATGCGGTGCTGAAGTGTGATGATCAATTGCATCAGTAATGACATTATGCATGTTTCTGGAATGTTGATCCCTGAGTTGCTCACGTTGATGCTGTTGTTTTTGTTGCTGCTGTAACAAATGATTTGACTGTTGCTGCTGCTGCTGTTGTTGATGAAGATGTTGTTTTTCATATGAACCACTCGCCATGGGCGACGAGGTATTACGTATAACGTGCTGTTGAGGTAATGCACTATGTGTACTGCTCTTTATTTGTTCACGATGATTCGATTGCCGCGACTCGAGTCGTTCAATAGGTACATTGAGTGTCTGTGCGGCTGCTCGAACACCAGACGATAGTGTTGAAGCTTTTGATTGAGTCTGAATAAGAAAGGCAAGTGAAGGAAGTATTGAATGTGACGCTTTAAATGTTATTAATTATATCTAAACGTATTTAGGGTGAGTTAATAATTACATTTAAATCTTAATAAAGTATTTTACAATGCCAATTTCTAACATCTAAGTATTGTCTACAAATCTTGGCATAATAATAAAAGCTGTAAAATTATTTTTGAATATATTCGATTAAGCGTTCATTTCTTTTAAATTTAAATTGAGCCTACCACCTGCAGTATTGACTATCTGACTTCAAAATCTTACATACATACATATGTATATACGAGTATATTGATAAAAATAATCGGTACAATCCTGAAGAATATGTTTACCAGAACAGTTTCGCTTTTTGAACTTTGAAAAGTATTAGTCTCAATTTACAAAAACCAATTGTTTCAATTTTGGTCGTAATTTTTTATTTATTTTTCTTTACTTAGTTTCCGTTAGGTTCGAATACGAAATTTTGTTTAGCAAGTTTTACACATTTGCTTAAACATAACCCCCGTCTACATTAGTCATCAATTTGTCTTAACATCAGTAAAACTTCATACAAAAAAAAAACATAATAGCTCTGTTCAGTAACTGCAAATTAGTACTAATTGTTACTGGAAAAGCTTTCATTAACTCTCAAAACTAGCAACGAGAGAGCAAAACAAGAGAATAAAAATGTGAGAGAAAAAAAATTACTTGCAAGTTTTTGCTAGTAAAATTTTTACTAGCAACACAGAAAAAATATTCACTGAAAATAATTCAATTAACACTCAGCTCTGTTTTCAAACATTTTTTTTAATTGTCTCAATTAAAGATTTTAATCAAAGCTTAAAATTTAAAATGTTTGTGTGTACGATCTATATTTTGTTTTAGTGATGTATAAACTATTATACAGATTACCAACATTTGATTACTCTGTTTGTTTAAAAATCAGCACTCTTTGCTATTTACCGATTTTTCAAGACATGTAATACTTGAATTTCTTAAAAATAAACTTATAAGCTCTTATAATGTCATATATAACAGAAATTTATAAATATAATAGAGTGGAAAAATATGCGTGAATTATATATGAAAATATATTTACAAACATACATAAATACCTTGTAAAGTCATGGTGGATATTAATATAAACAACATCACTAAATACAAAGATTCGGCACCATGCATTTATCAGTGTTACCGATTTGGTTTAATTTAACAAACATTGGAATTTTTTTTTTACAAATTTATGAATTTTTATGTGTTTCTTCAAGATTTAAGATTTTTAAAAAAATATTTCTTTGTTAATTTTAAAAGTTAAAAATAATGAATTAACACGAGGTTGTATTAATATATTAAAAAAATATACACATTTTTCAGATCTTTTAACAGAAATAAGTTTTCAAACTATAGAAAATTGATTTCTTAAAGAAATGCCATTTCAAAGAATAGTTCAATCGAATTAAAAATTTCAAGATTATTAACATTTTCATGAGGTTTTTTAAAATTTAGATAATAAAAAAGGTATAGGTATTGTTTTTGTAAAGTAAAACATTTAAGAAATAATCCAAAGTTGCTATATTTGGTAACACTGATTAACAAATATAATCATAGCTACCAGACTTTTCGACGGTTTATTGACGATTTTCTTAAGCAATATTTAACCAATTTAAAAAATTCTTTCTCTATAAAAACCATTGTGCCATATTTGGCTGTGGCGTATCTTGGGATTTAATTAAAATCACAGGTGACGATATTATACTGTAAAAAATACTAAGCCCTTAGCATAAAAAACGTATCCAATACTATGCCCCATAAGCAGCATTGTAAATTTTTAAATTTTAAAAAGCACTGAAACTTAAAAATGCGCGTATTTTTCGAAAAAAAGCACTGAAAGCTTTTGTTTTTAATTTTTAAAATACATTTATTAAATTTATTTTAATTAATTCATGAAATAAATAAAATTTTATTGAGACATTGGTAAAAAATAACAAAAAGAATAATAAAATAGAAAAATAAAAGTGTGCACCCACATACATTTTCGCGTCTTTTGATTATAAAATTAAGTTTTTGGAATACAAGCATGAAAATACGAAGAAATGTCTAACAAGGTAATGTCGAGGGACCAGAGAATCGGATGTTTGATTAACATCAAACTCTTTATAAAAACAAACAAAAACTTACTTTATATTTAGAGTTTGACAGTTTGAAAGCATAAAAAGCAGTATCGCGATTACCTTTTAGTATTCCTTGTATGTACATGTATGCTCATGTTTTCAAAGCAATATGTATTTTAAATGAAAAAAGTGTGCTAATTTTCAAAAGAGTTTTTTTTTTATTTCAAATTAAATCTAGTGACACTAAAGAGGAAAAGAAAGCACTCACTCAGAAAACGCACTAAAAAAATATTTGGCGTCGAAAATTTAAAAAGCATTAAAAGCAGTTGAGTTGACAATGCTGCCCATAAGAAGCAATTTGTTTTAAGTTTTCTTAAATAACATACCTAATAATGAATTAAATAAATAACATACGTAATAATTATTGATACTTTATATATGACAAAAATTTGCAATTTTTATATCAATTTTACGTATACTGACCGAACATTGTACATACATATGTATGTATATTATAAAAACATATGTTTCTATATATGAACATATATGTAAATACATATGTAGCTATTAGCCGGCATCGTAAAATTAAGCTACAAAAAAAAACATGGATCTCCCTCTAATTTATCTGGCAGCTCTGCATGTGAATCTCATAACAACAAAACAGATGATTATTTATTGCAGTGTTCTAGTAGCTTATTAAAAATGTTTAAATTAATAAGAAAAGGAAACAAATATTTTTCGTAAAAACTTTATATTGTAATATTAAAAACTAATGTGTTTAAAGTGAATTTTCATGTTTTATGTTATGTAGATTTTATGTTATGTAAGTATTGTTAAACTTAATAAAAATAAAAGTAAATCATAAAAATTTGTCTTTTATTAATATTAGAGATTTTATGCCAAAAACCACATAAATATTTAATTTATCCAATCAACTTTTTTATTGATTTCTTTATTGGATAAAACAAATACATTAGTTGCGTCAATTAAAAATTTAACATTTTAAAATGCCAAAATGCAATTAATTTTTTAATTGAGTTAATTAACATATTTGTTTGAAAATTTTTAAAAACCCTGATTTTTTTTATTTCGCTGAAACAAATGTTTGATTAAAACATTTTAAAAAACCTGATTATTTTTTTAATTCGCTGAAATAAATGTTTGATTAAACCTCATACTTCTTTTTTAATCAAATAATTTAATTCATTATAAAACATAAAAAAACCTCAAATTTACAAATTTATTAATTAATATGATCAAATCGTTTGCAGGCTGAAAATTAGTAAAGAGTTTAATTGGCAATACAAATTTCTAGTAAACTTTTTATTTGAAATTGATATTCTATTTTTTCTGTGAAGAATTAGTCAAACAGCTGTTCGGGATTTTGTGTTCAAAATATTTGTTTGGAAAAATTGTATGAAAAAAGAAATTTTTGCAATATTGAGGAAAATATCAGTATTTAGTAGTGAAAATAATAAAAAAGTGAATAAAATTTTGGTGGTATATTGTTTGTCTTTAATTTAACGAGGATTTCAAACGATAAAATTTAGTTTTTCCTTTTTAAATTTAAGTTTTCATTTTAGGTCTTTTTGTTTTAAAATAATAAATAGTAAACAAATCAGGGATGACACATTTATTGCAATCGTACTTTTTTCGGTACAATTCTGATTTTAAAATTGTACAGTTTTTAATATATTTTGAACAATAAACATAATTGTGTTTTGGAATATTATTAATGTAAATATTATAGGAGTTTCTTTGAAATAAGAATGTTTATTAGCACTGACTAACCACAAAAATATTGACATCTAAAGCTTATATGCATCATAAACTCTTTCAAAAACTACCCAATATTTTAAAACAATAATTTTATTTAAATTATTGTGCTTTTATTTTTGTTGTTTGATTTATTTCTATGGTTTCCTTGAGATTACTATTATCAGTTTAAACTTCTTTAAAGCAACATTTCTGGCTAACAATGGCAGATTACTTTATGTTTGCCCTTTCAGTACAATTTCGTTTTCAAAGGTACTATTTTATGGTCTAATCGGTACAAGTTTTTAGTCCTTCCTGACGCCACCATAGTCTACTTGCTAACTTTTGCTAGTAAAGCGTTCATTTACTTTACTTTTACTTTTTACTTTTTCATATTTAGGAGAGTAATTATGTAAATTTCTGTTTTACTCTCTCGTTGCTAGTTTCTGCTAGGAAAGTTACTGAACAGACCTAATTTAAATACTGCTTTTTTTACATGATGTTTGATTTTTGTTAAGACAGATTGATGGCTAATGTAAACGGAGGTAAGACACAGCTAACAAAGTAATCGCATCTCTATTCAAACTGCACATACGAGTAGACAATTGATTATTTATTTTTTATGTATCGTTAAACACAATTCTTTGATAAAAATGCTCATCCTCGGCTAGTTTCAAATAAGCCCAATAAGAAAATACGCAACACAAACGATGGCCGTTTGTGTTTGTGATTCTTCCGTAAAATTCTCCACGTAGCCGAAGGAAAAATGCAAAGTTAAAAACGACGACGAATCAACATTTTGGCGTCTTCTTTTTGAATAGAGAAGCCTAAAATTAGTGTAAGCATTATTCTGTCGTTAAACGATGAGCATGGTGACATGCCAAACCTAAACAGCAGCTTAAACAAACATATAAAATTAACGTATCTTTTCCAATAAAAATTATAATTTAAACACTTAAATCCGCGCAGAAAGTACAAACAAATGTGAAAATGGAATTGATTACGCTGTAGGACGAGGGCAACAAAGAAAATAGATATTAAAGAGAAATCATAATATCGCGCCCGCCTAAAGCTTAAATTAGTTCATTCTTTCTTTAACAAAAGTCTTCTTTGCTCTCTTTTTACTTTGTATATCAACGAAACGTAACTCTAAAACCGCATTGAATCAGAAAGAAAACGGAGATCGAAGAGCCTTGTTAGACCGATTGGTAGCGCGCTAGTCTATCGGTCTGGAGGTTGCGGGTTCGATTCCCGCCAAAGACTCTGACAAAATAAATTCGCTTTGGACCCTCAATAGAATAGTTCTGCTTGCAAGCACGCATATACATATGTACATACATATGTATGTTCTGATCTTAAGCTGCATTTAGTCGATCAATCGCGGCTTGTTAGCATGGCGCGATAAAAGAGAATGTTTAGCATTTACATGATCATGCGAAGATTGTCATACATCATTATACAACAGACACTGAGCAGTGAGGTTCTTATTTAAGATGGCGCGTGAATTAGGTACTGCTTTATTAATTGATGAATTATAGAAAGACGACAATCAAAAAAAGTATGAAACTAATTTGGACAATGGAAATATTTACAGAAATATAATCAACGGCATCTGACGATTATATATTTTTTATTTATTCTGCAGTTTCCAACAATAATTAAAAAAAAAATATTGAAAAAAATAAAAATATTCTTAATGTTATTTTTGCAAAAGAACACTTTCGGCAATACTGAATTAGGAAAATGTAATAATGTATGTGATATTTTATTTATACCGAAACAAAATTCAAAGTTTCGAACAGTTCCATGTAATACATTTACTCTACAGTCATATGTTATATATCATAAATAGTTTTCGAAAATTTTAATTATTATTAGTCGAACTGTTTTATGTATTACATACAATGAAATTTATAATCAACAGTTCGACTAATAATAATTAAAATTTTCAAAATTAAAAATCGCAAAGCACCGCGCAATCTTGTTTACTCAACAAAGTTTGGTTTGATACTAGATTAGTGTTAACTAAAAACGAATGTTGGAAGTAAAACAAATAAACAAAAAGTAACTTCATTGCTAACCGAAGGTTCGCTGAAGGAACAACAAAATATAGGTGGTAAATATTAATGTAAAAATATTCAACAAGAGGGAAGCTTAAGGTAGTAGTAGACTTCGTTCTCACCAACTGACGATTGATAATTGAATACAAGTTTTCTCGTATTCCTTTATCTGTGTTTGGTTGGTTAAATAGATGATGCTTAGAACCAAAACACTACCCTAAGTAGATTAGATACAAGTAGTGCTGATGACGGACGTGGCTGTCTAGAAAATGTGCATTCCACTCGTGCTGGTGTCTAAATATTAAATTTTCCCAATTTTTCTTTAATATTATCACCTAATTTGTAATTTAATTAATTCTTTCTTAGAGAGAATAAAAACGAACTTAAACTTGATTATAAATTTCATTGTATGTAATAAATAGTTTTCATTATTTTACTTTCATTATTTTACTTTCAATGCACCGTGAATTATTTTTTATTATGCCTCTTTAACGTTTAATCAAATCTATCTTAATTTGTAGAACAAGTAATAATATTGGAAACAGTCCTAAGGTGAAGGAAAACACTTCACCAATTTTGTTATGGGAATTTCCTTTAGAATAATTTATAATAATAAATTCTCTTAAAAACCAGCGCTCTATCCAAGACATCTTTACTGTTCGCTTACAAAAATACAAATGAAATTTATACTGTGGTTGACAAACATCCATTTAGGCGTGATGGCAAACACGAAATATCAAAAAAAAATTTAAGTCCATCCAGCGCGGCTGATAAACATGTTTTTCGGTAATTTACACGAGCTTGTTGGTTTGCCATCAAGCCGTTGTAACAAGCCGCGATTGACCGTCAAAATGCCGCTTTAGTTTATAGCTATAGTTGTTTTAAACAACGCTGGGAGCAGAATTTGCCTGTTTATCCTCCTAGTTGTGATTTTTAGACTCTTTTAACAATCACTTTTTAGTCCAATCATTGTTTATTATCTTTGTAATTTAACAATAAACGTGTAATCTTGATTCGAATTGGGCCGTAGAATACATTTGTTATTTTTTTATGAAAACTTCATGCATCGTGCTAATTAAAAAAATATGCGTGAAAGCGTCCACATGTACATATGTATATTTGAAATTTTGTTTAATTTGCTATTAACCATTACTGTATCATCATAGCAGATCTAACTGACTATTTTTATTCGAATGTTTGCATGAACGTTTTTACCTCATGATGTATAAATACACACATATGTATGTATGTGTATGTGTGTGTGTATGTATGCATGTATAAATATGTATGTATGTATGTATGCATGTGTGTGTACACTCCTTGGCAGTATAAACTATTACTGTAAATATTTTTCATGCTCGTATTTTCAATTTCAAATCCAAATTGTGTTCGTTTTTCTATGTGGTAGTAGTAGTTGAGTGACCGAATGCTCTTCAACATTTTAAATTAAAAAAATAATTATTTACGTTTCTTCAGATTTTGTGTGTGAGTTCATCTTTATTTTACTGACTACAGAAAATTATTTATTTAAGTGTGTATTTGGAATTACATACATGTACGTATAAAAAATATGTATAAACATATTTTGTAATATGTATAAACATATTTTTTATTAGTTTGCCTTCTTTATTTTAAACTTTCATTCAAATTCAATCAACATTATAATTTTAATTCATACAGAAAATTAAACAAATAGGTATTTTAAAATAAAGCTAACAAATAATGGCAACACGTATTTGTAACTCAATAACATCGAAAGATGTTTAAAAAAATATTTTTTTAGACACTGAACTGGTTTAATTAATTTTAACAAGAACAAACACAGTTCTTAGAAAGTCGTTATTTCGGGTTTTTGGGTTTGCAAACGTTTAACTCAACATACGAGTAACAACAATAAAATAAGCTTTAATTTAGTTTTTAGCACTTTTAGCTTACTTTGCTCTGGTGTGGTGGCCAAGGACCAAAAAAAGGTGATGACCAAGAATCTACTTGACAAAGCCTACCGCTAAATTTATGTTTGATTACTGGGTTCATACTGCACATAACAGCTGCAGAAGCGCACTTCGGCTACCGGTCATTTCGCTGGTGAGGAACTTGCGCTTACTGAATCTTTTCGTGAACGACCTTAGGGTATTCAATCATATTAAACCGACCCTATGTTGCACAGGTATTTTAATGTCGCTAAGAAACATTTTGGGTAAATACTCAACGATGTTTCTGGCAAAAGTACATGCCATCCTCATCTATGGTAGGAAATGTTTGTTATAAAACTTTATTTGATGTCGGATAGCGAAGCTCCGCTCACCTCATTTCAGCTAAATTTTGTTGTAGTCATGAACTAGACATTCACTACATTCTAACATTATGTTGGTCCCAGTCATGATGGTCATATTAGTAACAAGCGGGCTGGCAGTCTAGCCTGACCTACATTTATAGGACCAGAACCCTTCTTTGGCATATTTCCTGGCTATGCTAAACAAAAAACTGGTTCTAGATAAAATCCGAGTTTTCTCGCTACCTCGGGTACATCGCAAAGGTCAATATTAAAATGAATTATTTAATATTTATAATGAATACAAAAATAAAATTTGTTCCTATACGTATTTCACTGGTTGTTTAGGCCAGATCTTCAGGATCTTTGTAGAATGCAAACTCTCGGAGGTTATCTGTTGACCCCAGAGGATGTGAAAAACGGAGGTATTGGCTTTGGTAGTTGCGGTACTTATGACCTACCACATATTATTATTAACCTTTTCTTGCCCGACCTGGTGCAGCCTGTTTCAGCTACAAATGTATGTATGTATATATGCATATAATTAACACATTAATGAAACCCATCAGTTTATTTGAAAAAAACAAATTATTCAATAGTGTCTTTAGTTTAATATCAATTTTATAAAGTTTAAATTAAATTTTTTAAGCTTTAAATTAAATTTTATATACATCAAATTCGATTTTATAAACATCAAATTCAATTTCAATTCATTAAGTTCTATACAGTTAGATTGATCACACGTAAAAACTTTTTAATTTTTTAAATTTTAACTATTTAAATTTTTTATCCCATTATTATAACTTATCCATAACTAAACTTAGGATTTTATCGGAGAGATATGTATGTATTTTTAGCTATTATAAGTAGGCTAAAAATAGCCTTTAACTATTACGTACTTTAAAAACAATTTATAGAAACAACCGAAGGTTAGGTATTATATTTATAAAATTTAATTTGAAGTCTATAAAATTGAACTTGAAGTTTATAAAATTTAATTTGAAGTTAAAAATCCATGTACATATAATAAAACTGTAGCTTTCTTTACATCTACATATGTCTATCTTTCTGTGTTCGCATCACGTAAAAACTACTACTACTCCTAAAAATATCGCATTCCCAAGAGAAAATAGACAAAAAATTAGTGAAAATACACAATTTTAGCGATTTAATGGTACTGTAAAACTATTTTATGGTACTGTAAACTTTTGTTTTCGCCAGCCAGAAATTTTAAACACTATTTGTAGAACTCTACAATAGTTTTAGCATTTTATATAATTTTTAACTTCAAATTCAGTTTTATAAATTTCAATTTTATTTTTCTAAACATCATTGAATTTTCTATTCCAAGGTTAAAAATAACTAAAATTCTTTTCTGCTCAGCAACGACTTTTTTATAAGGTGGTCTTCGGTATCCCCTTCTATGTATTTATGTATGTATGTACGTATGATGTATGTATCTATGTATGTATCGCAGGGATGCGATTTTATCCCTTTTCGTGCTTGCGTTAACCAAAACTCGAAAATTTGTTTCTAACCCGAACAAGATTGACATATTTTGAAGGCTCTACAGGTCATTCCGTTTGACATTTGTATATATAACTGAAGATATGTATATTTTTTTCGACATAATCGAGAAGGGGGGTGGGTAGTTTGCTTGACACCCTAAACGAAAATAATCCTTTTTTTCGATTTGAACTTAAACTTTTATTTTTTAGGAAATATAACCATAAAAATATCTGTTTCCATGAGGTTTGGTAAAGTTAAGTCTAGGTCACCCAAGATTATTTCATAAATTTTCCTTAAAAATTATTTTTTTTTAATTTGCTATTTGGTATTCTATGTGATATCTTTTATCGACATAAATACTACATAAATGCTCGTACTAATGAAATGTACCTCATTTTTGTTCATTGTTTCGAAACGTTGTAAAATTTCCTTTACAGAAACTTTACACTCCGTTGGTTCTTCCAATATTGTCTCCATGCGCCCTACTGAATCACTAGATGCAACGCTTGAACGACGTGTTTTTGCTATTATGCAATTTGTTGCAGTCGATGTCTGGTAAGAAAAACTATTTATACTGTTGTTGGCATCTTCATTGGCATTGGTTTTCTCAATTTCTTTTTCATTTTCATTTTCAGGGTAGATTTGTTGTTGTTGCGTTATGTTATTAACAATCTGTTGTATATGGGTTAAGGGTATATTTGATTCTGTTTTACAATCTAGTTGCTTTTCCTCTTGCATTTCTTCCATTTCCAGTTTTTCAAGCCAATCTTTAGTATCGGCTTCTAAAGAAGAAGAACATTCGTTATTATTGGCATCTTTAGTTGCTATTTGTTTACCAATTGTTAAATTCTCGTGGTATCTGTCTATGTCTTCATGAGTAGAATCTTTGTAAATGTCCTCACATGACTGCTTGTGCGCATTATTTTGTTCTAGTTCTTCCTCGTTTTGCCAAGAGTTATAAAATTCCATATCGTGGCTAAGCGAAGAACACTGTTCATTAAACTCGCGTATTGTCTCATCAGTTAATTGATCTAGTTCAATGCGTCTATGGACTTGAACAGACGTAGTTCCAGTAATGTGAGCAATTTCAGCATCATCTGAATCATAGTACATATCATTTGAGTTGTTGGTTGTAGAAGTAGTGATAGTTGCAGTTGTGTTGCTGGTTGTTGTATCATTTGTGTCGCGATCGTCAAAACTATCAACATCTGTGAGATGATTTAGGGAATCTATGGATGTAGTCCTTTGGCTGCCATTTAATATAACACTAGTTTCATATTTGTTATTATGTCTAAAATACTGTTTATTTTTTTGTTTTCCTTTGTCGTCCCTTTGAGAATTGGGATGTTTGTTTTTATCGTTGCGGTTGGTATGATTATGTTTATCATAATTCATTTTACTTATGAGGGACTCAACCTTATTGACAATACTGCTAAATTTGTGAGGTATGCTTTCTTGATTTTTGCCATGACTGCTAATGCCACTGCCATTACCACTACTGCTGCTGTTGTTACGCGAATTGAAGGATTTTGAGCCCCGCAAGCTTTCCGACATGATAATGACCAAAACAAAAATTGTAATGAAAAACAAACAACAGCCAAAGAGCAGCTTTGTCGATGACTTTGACCACTGTTTGGAGATTGAGCATAAAATACGAGTTTATTTTTTATTCAATTGCACAGAAAATCTGCACTCTAAATCGTATTGGCAAACTAAAAAATTTCAAAGAAACAATCAAGTTTTGAACCAATTTCATTTATGTACGTTTAGTGTTGTTTATTTTTTGTAGAAAAAAAAATCGACTTTAATACAAATCGAATTACGTAAATTCTGCACACAACTAAATTACAAAAAATTGTAAGTGAAAGTTATATAAATTAATTATATGCACTTGTAAAATGCACTTAAATTCGATACTATTCAGAAGTATGAATACGTAAGTGTCTTTTTTACATTATTTTAGCCACTTGTAAAAGCCTTTTTATTATCAATTATTGGGCCCTAGTTGGTACAACGAATTACTTAAAGCTTATACAACATGATCATTATTCTTAAACACCGCATTGTATTCGCCATTTTTTAACTGTAAGCCGGATGTTTATTCCTTTTCGAGAAAATAATGGCTCATGCTTAATTTCACTAATTAACTTTAATGTATTTGTTTAAACACTTTAATTTTTAATTCAAATGTAGGTCTACACAATTTAGTTGTTTAGTTCGTTTAAAAACAAATTCCATTTTTTTGAATCATGACCATTTTCTCATTATATTTTTTAATATTCAGGTTTGTTGTTTTTTTCTTTATTTTATATTTTTGCAGTTCGTTTATAAATTTTATAAAGTTAACCGCGATTCATGTTTAAGTTGGTGGACATGTTTTCTTCAACTGAATTTTCTGTAAATCCACTAAAGGCGCTTGACCATTTCACTAAGCAATCAGCGAAGCTTATAAATGTTTGAGTCAAACAAACACACTTGCTTGATGTATATATGCCTGCATGCACATGGGAGTGAAGTATAAACTGAAGCCCCAATTTACGCGACTGATTTATGTAACACATAATATAATTATATACAATCTCAAGCATAAGGTCTATATGACGAGGTTGACAAGGCATTAGAAAAATGAACTCGTTTCTAATTTCGGAATGTTGTACGACTGGACTAAGCCTGGATTTGTGAAAAGTTTTTAGATATTTTACTACTACTCTAAAGATGTTAGGATATAAAGATCCAAATAAGTTAGATTGCAACCTTAAGTAACCAAACCTATGATAGATCATCTAATTCACCTACTAGTGTGAGAAAAATGAACAGTACTGTTTTGTCTTTGCCCATTTACATATAGAAGATTATATTATGTTTTCTATTTTAACGGAATTTTTATGCGTCTGCACCAATTTTCATGAAAACATAAATAGTTCGTTATCTAGAAAGTGTAATCGGCCATGTTAAACTTCGACAATACAAAACCTGTGTACCTTTTGTCAAAGACTTGATATATAGGACCCGAAAAGTAGTGCTTTTGTGTAGATATAAACAAATATTTTATCTCCGAAATTAATCTCCCGATTAAAAAAAAAATATTTTTCCTGTATTCAAAGAGTAGTCGCAGGGTTGACAAATACTGTAAAGGGTATTTAAGATCAAATAATTTATATTTTAAAATTTTAATTTTTAAACAAAAGGAAAATAACATAAGTATGTATAATACAAAGAGCAACAGTTTCAATGTTTTGAATGCCATTTAGAAAACCTAATATATGTACAAGTTTCTCTCTATAGGTTAAAGAATTTTTTTATAAGATATGAGTGTACAATCAGGCATAAGTGTATGCAGGTAAAAAGGAAAACAGAGTAACCGTTTGTTATTTTGCTGAATGTACAAGTTTTGTATCAAAGTCGTTTTACTCAAACCTGATTCACAAACCAGTGTACATTAAGACTCCTCTAAAAGAAAAACTATCACAGTTCGTATCTTTTTTTTGAAATAGTTATTGCACACATACACACATCCATGCGCACACGCACATATACAAATGACAATCAAAGCTTACAACTTGCAATAATGAAATGATTTTTATAGTTTATTTTTATTTTTATTTCATTTCTTCATTGCCTTTTATAATATTCGATATTGACTTAAATGAACAAAGAAGAAGATATACCCTTACACACTCGTATGTACATATGTGTTATACATGTAAGTGGCTCTAGATGGGAAAACAAACAGTGAACAGTGAATAAAAGGAAAAAATCATCAAAGTAAATTTTCATTAGCTCTCGTATTATTTTGACTTTAAGACGCAGATATACTTTTTTATTTAAATTTTTCTAGTTGACTAAGCTGATATTTTGTAAAGTATTGCAAAAGTTCAGGAGTAAAGTTTTAATTTCACAAAATATTTAACTACTTACTTTTTTAAACTCTTGTATAAAAGATGTTATCATTGCTTGGATGGCTGCTGCTCTAGCAGCGTGAAGTTGGACATTTTTTCCATTGCGTAAATTCAGTTGTAGCGAAGCTGGCCTTGGTAGGGTAACTGCGTTATGTATTTCAGCAAGTGGTATTGATTGGACGACGATTAAGTAGTCTGCGTCTCGTCGAGCTAGATACAAACCATTGTGCGAAATACCCATTATGGAAACGTCTGGATATTGTGGTGCTCCTTGTACTGGGAAGAGACGAGCGAAGTACAGGGGCCACTCTCTAGCCATATCGATTAAGTGCCGTTTAACTATGGAACGAACATTTTGGCTACCAATCTGATCAACTGTTACACCGTGATTTTTGAGCATATTAATAGCAGCTACTTTTTCTTGAGGGGAAATGCGTAAAGAGGGGGTTAAGCCAAATACATCGGATGATACTTGAGCAAATAAAAGATCTAATGACATGGGTGGTCCTATAGGTTCGTTCGGTTGAAAAACCTCCTTCCGCACCCGCAGCTTCCATGGCACTCGATTGTATGTCAGGCACGCACTCGCAGGACTTTTTAATGATGGAGGTGCAGGAACCGGGGCTGGTATTGCCGGTAATGGCCATTCATCAGCTCCATCGGTTTCTTCATCACGTCTTGTACTTTGCGATACCGTGGTTGAAGAAGCGGAAGATTTGCGCTTTCTTTCCTTTTCATATTTTTGAGCCATATGTGTGCGGAAGGTAGCTGGAGTATTAGATGTCATTGATGTCATGAGACTGGATTCTGAAATTGTTGGTCTTTTGTTGTTATTGTTTGACATTATGGCATGGTATGAATATTTTCTTTCTGTACTTGTTCCAGGTTCAAAATCATCCGTACGGTCTGGTCGCTCTATATTTGCTGTTATTACTTTTGGGGTAGATGGTTGATAAACTCTTTTACTTTCTTTTTCGCGTTCCACTTGACGCATTTCATAAATTTTGTCTCTCTTTTCACGTTCCTTTTCTCGTTCTCTATCACTGCCACTAGACGCTGGTCCTTCAACTTCGGATCTATCCCATACAGATTCAGAAAAGTCATCACGATCTCTTGAACGGGAACGTGATCTAGAACGTTCGCGGTCATGGTTATTTTTAATTTCTTTTTTAAAACTCTTTTCGTATACCATTTCCAATTTTGCTGCTTCAGTTCTTCCCCAAGAATCGTAAACACTCTTGCAATCATCTGATCCATTCCAATTGTGTCTTGCACCAAAAGTGTCTCGTTCTTGACGCTGTATAAATGCTGGTACATCCTTACTTTGGCTTCGATATTCATTTTCATCAGTTTCAGAGCGCACGGGAGGGCTTTTCGGTACGGGAGGTGGAGCTGGTGGGGCAATGTTAGGGGGCCTAATAGGCGGAGGTGGTGCTGGTATGTTAGGTGCTGGTGGAACATGCGACGGCCATGCTGTTGGGGGTGACAATTTTTCCTCCATGCGTTCTACTTGAGAACGTACTGAATGTATATCGATAGCAGCATTGATATTACTTTCTACTTGGGAAAAATGTCCACTTAGTTGTTGTTGTAACATCAATTTTCTAGTATCTTCCAACTTAGCAGGAGCACGTTGCTCTGACTTAACTGTAGAACGTACTGAGTGGCCAGCCGTGACTTGTTCTAAGCGCTGTCTCATTTCAGAGCTTAATTTCAATTTACCTACACTGCCTGGTGGTGGCCTGTCAGCGCCAATTTCGAAACTCTTTTTGGCTATTTTAGAAGTCGCTACTGTTTGTTGTTGCTGAATTTGCTCCATCATTGGCTTAGTAGCACTTTTGGGTCCTGTTTCTATTTTAATTTGTGTTCGTACCATTTGCGTAGTATGTACGGGCATCGTCACTGAAGGCGATGGACTTTTAGAGTTTTCATTAACTTCAAATTCTTCCCATTCCATAGCCGAACCAGTCAACGAACCGTTACTACTATGAAATTGTGACTGGGGAGTAGTTTTTCGTTGATTCTGTCGCATTTTAAAAGCAAAAAAGTCTTCTTCTGTTTCAAATTGTGGGCCATCCTGAGGCGGAGGCCATCTCCATTTTCCAATTCGAACTGTCTTTGCGCGTCCGTAAGGGTCCAAGAAGTGCCTTGTTTCTGACGGATCTTTAACTTCGATTGGAGGAGGCATTGGTGGAGGCGGTGGGGGAGGTATGAGTGAACCACCACTTTCAGAAGAAATTTTGCGACTGCGATCGTTTTCAGAAAACTGAGAAATTCGGTTTTTGACACTTTGCTTCCGAACGTTCGTCGGTTCACTGCTCGCAAAAACTGTTTTGCTAATAATGCTGTTAGACGATGCCGGTGAATGTGGTTTTGTAGCTGATACTGGTACTAAAGGTGGAGGTGATGTTGTACCCGTAGGAGCTGTATCTTGTTGACTAAGTAAAGTTTGAAGGGCTTGATTTTGGGCTAGCAGCTGCTGTTGAATTTGTAGGTTTTGGGCCATCGCTGATTGCAAAAATGCCCGCTGTACTTGATGTTGGTACACTGCTGGATCTGCATCTGTTGGAATATTTACAATTTGTAGTAAGCTTTCCGAATTAGAGGCTAAAATAGGACTTATTGGTCCCGCTATCGGTGAAGTAACAAATGTTGAATTGGTACTTGATTGTGCTTGGGCAGTTCCACCTCCCTTAATAACTTCTATTAGTTCCGCTTGTTCGGTTAGAACTTTTACAGCATCGTTAACGAAAATTGGCTTAAACAATCCCGTGATGTATTCATCTAAATTAGCAGAAGGAATTTCATCAGAGTTTGTTGACTTTTCACCCCCTCCTTTTATCTTGCATGCCAGATTATTTGTATCCCAAGTCAAATAATTAATTTCACTTGTTGGTGCCTCAAGAAAATCTGCTTCACTTAACCCAAAACTCAAATGGGAATCAGACTTTTCACCTCTGATACTAGCAGCTAATGACCTTGCATCCGATAACTCATCTAATGAACCATCTAACACCGGACTAAATAGATCATCTAAGAACTGGTCTACATCTGATGCTTGGGAAGGTACACGCACTCGACGTACATGTGAAGCCAATGAAGGGGCTTCACTTGTATCTGACATGGCCGAAGAACGAGTAGCATATTCTGATTTATCCATGTACTTACTGGAGTGAGATCCCGCATGTGATCTTCTTCCTGCGTACTGTGACTTTTGATAGCGAGGACCTGCTTCTTTGCCCATAGGCGTGAGGCGTTCGGCTGAATGATATCTTTCATTAAGGCGACTTTCTGAAAGGCCGAGGTTAGTCAAAGGTTCTGCTTCTGTTGATAAATCTAAATCTGTTATCTCACCAGCTAAAAGATCGTCAAGGGACTTTGATCTGGTCTTCTCTTGCTCAAAGTAACGTTCGTTTAAAGCAGAACTTCTTGAAAGTAAATTTCGAGAATTTTTACGTATTGCTTTCATATCATTTAAATCTAATATTGTGGGTTCACTTGACGGATTCACCTTTATTTTTGGGGGTTCTGGTGGTGGTACTTGTGGTCTTTTTGGTGCATTTACATCTTGATCTAGTACTAAGGTTCTATTGAATTTAGCACCTGTCGTCATTAAATCACTTCGCAGAGCAGGAAAAGCTGGACAGAGTTCTTTTTCTGATATAAGATCAAGCACATAATCTAGTCCACACGAATCAGTTACTAGTTTTCCATCGTCAAAAACAATAGTCCAGCCAAATTTTGACAAACCAAAAGCGGAAACAGCTAAAGAGGCTGCTTCTTCACATGTTGTCCAAGAATCGATAGCCACAGTTTGACAAACATTGTCTGGTAAAGTTAAAGTAACTGCAATATCAGACATCCTTGTTATTGCTCTCCATTCTACCCAAGAAGGTGTAAAGTTTCGGCAGTTATTTGCCGAATTTGCGTTACGTAAAACTTTTTTAAGCAGCATATCCCTTATAGAATTGGAAGTATTATCAACAATAAATTTAATCAAATATTTGCTTAATGCAGGCCCAGGTTGAAAACATGATAAACAATGAGCCATTAATTGCCAAATACGTTGTGCCTGTAAATCATCGGCGTTATATGCTTGGTTACATAATTGTACCAAAATTTCATCTCTTAAGCCACGTGATGACAAACCTTTATGAACTATATAGTCTGCTAAAACTTTTTCTTTATTTCCATCCATTCCTTTATCATTTGTCCAACGAAGAATCAATTTGAAAACTGCCAAAGAATCTTGAAAGTCTTGATCTCTTGAAGCAGCTCTTGTTAAAAATGGAGTAGTAATTGGTTCCCTTCTGGACGACAAGCGTAAGCCATTGCAATATACAGAACTGAATTTACCAAATGAGAACTGATCTAGATCTTTTGGTATATCTGCAGCTGCAGGAGGTCCTGGTACAGTACCGACTACCTTTACTAAGTGACGATCTCCATGTATAGGTGTCCAACCTTCACTTTTCGAAAAAATAAATGCGAGTTCTGCTGGAATATCCAAATAAGATATTTGACTACGTTCCAAATTTTCTTTAGCTTGTTTCTTTGCATCTCGTTCTTTTTGAGCTTTTTGAGCTTCTAGGCGTCGCCTATATTCAGTTCGAAGTTTAACAACCCTCCTACGGTCCATTTTGCCTCGCCATAACGCTTGAGCTTTAGTAACACCTTTTTTTAAATCAAGAAATTTCCTTTCTTCTCGATAACTTCGCCATTTGGTCTGAATTCTAGTCGCCGCCTTCTTTTTACGTGCTAATTGCCTACGTATTAACATTCCTCGAACATGTTTTTGTATAACAATGGCTGAAGATTTTAAACGATCTGAACGGCCGCCTTCCAACATACGATGTAGAGCTTCTCTAAGAAAAACCCTAGTGGCACCCAGCTGATAGTCTGGTCCTTCTATACCTGTGTTAGGCATAGACTCTAATAATATACGGCAAAGTTCCCTGTATGGCGTACCCCTGGGTAATGGAGATCGCATTAAATGGCGATATCGTTCAACAAAATGTTGAAAACGTAATCGAACAGGATAACCTTTCTGACGAATTTGTATCGTGTCTAACATACCTAGGTATCGCAATTGCTGCAGAACGCATGGCATATCCATCTTAAGAGATTGCTTTTCATTGTTAGGTTTAATGCAACGCACAAACCATGGATTGCAACGCCCCATTGATTGCAAAAGTTGTTGCAAAGAATCCGAAAATCGTGCAGCCACAGTAGGAGTTCTGGGTTTCATAGTTACGAACCGCCCATTATTGCCCTTAGGTAAGGTTTTTCCTGAATCTCGTTGTGCTCGAAGCTGCTTAGTAAGATCTGAAACTAGTTGCAGTTTGCTGGAGCTTAAAAGCTCCAAAACATCGCCTCTTAAAGCATCCCGGTTTTTATCTAAGAAACCATCTACACAGTACCACACTTGGCCAGCGTAGTGAGTGATGCCAAATTCTTGAGCCCCAATTCTAGGACGTGAATACAACTCATTAAGTGCATGATTATAGTGACATTTTTCGAGAAAGCTCATATCAGAAGCTCGTGGAAAGTTGGATTCATCATCCAGTAAATGGAAGATACCAACCGGCTTTTTGGCCAGCAAATGAATGACTGGTAAATTATCATCCCAAGTTAATGAAGTCCACTCCAAACGCTCGCGAGAGTATTCAGCCTGCTCAAGTTTAAATACATGTTTGTTGAAATAAAGTTGAAGGTTTTCATTAGCATAATTAATGCACAACTGCTCAAAAGAATTTTCAGCCAAGTCTTCGAAACCGAATATATCCAGTATAGAAATTCTATGCGCATCATGTGTGCCACCTTTTTGTACTATTGAATTGATTCGTGATACCAACCAATTGAATAGTCCAGAATATAAGGCCTTTGCAAAGGCGTCTCTGGAATCCAATGCCTGGTCAATACTTAAAGGAGTGTGTAGGCGTTCTGATCTAGCTTCGGTTATACGACTGGTCAAGGCTCTATGTAAACCTTCAGCTGATATATGTAGTAAATGAGCTGCCCATTTAATTTCAGCATCTGAACCAACTTCTACACCTTCTTGTCCATGTCTAAGTTGCCTTCGGTGAAAGTAAACATTACCCAAATGCAATACAGAAGCCAAGACACGTATTATTCCTTCGCGTTCACTTTCAGATACACCTAACACTTGCATAGCACTTTGAAGAGAATCCCAATCTACACGACCAGGAGCGCAATCTGTAGCTCCTTGATTTAAATAAAAATATTTATCCGCCTCCAAGAGACCATATTTAGTGCGCTCAGATTCAGACAGACCACCCAACATTTCATAAAAGACATGATAGTTACGTTCTCCTGGCGCTTGGGTTACAATCCGTGACTTTTCCAACAGATATTGGGTAATTTTAGCTCCAACAATAGCTCCACTTTTAAAGTATACCTCTAGATATTTTCCAAATCTGGAACTATTATCATTGCGAGCAGTGCGTGCATTGCCAAATGCCTCTAAAAGCGGGGCGGCCTCCAAAATTTGTTCTGTTATAACGGCTGAAGCAGAACCTCCACCAGGAACTACTGCTGCCAAATACTGCATTACTAGTTTTGTAGATTCTGTTTTTCCAGAACCCGATTCTCCTGATATAACCACAACTTGGGGTGACGGCAAAGCAGCATGAGCTGCTGCCCCAATAGCAAACAAATGTGGTGGCATAGTACCTAATGGTTTTCCCGCATACTGTTTAGCCACCTCCAAGCCATAAGAATCAGGAAACATTTTATAAGGGTTAACTGCAATTAAAATACTCCCAGCAAATGTATAGATGAGACCTTTATCATACCTCAAACGAAGATTCCACAAAAGTGATGCTTCGTGTAAGTCTTCCAACATGGTCATATCCTCGACTCCACTGCTGCTTAGGTCTTGCCGTGGCCTTAAGTTTCCTTCGCCAGGTTGTAAGGCGAATGTTTGAGGCTAAAACAAAAACAAAAACAATTATTAATTATTTATATTCATAGTTCTTAATTTATTTGCATTTAATGTAATTTTTAAGTATGTATATGTTGTATGTACGAACAAGTCTGGCTATCATATCGCTGCACAATGTCGACAACTTTTTAACTATTTGGGGATAACGGTTTTGCATTTTACGTTTCTTGTCTATGAAAAATTTCAAACGTAAGGTTTCTGTGCTTCTTTCTTCAATGCTAGGAAAATCTTCAACACTTGCTGGTCTCTGTCGTCTCAGTACATGTGGCGACAGAATAGTAACTGAAGGTGATGGTGCTGGACTAGGCGTTAGAGTGCCATTTCGTTGCCATGGTTCCAAATGAAACCGCACAATTCTCATTTAAAGAGTCTTGCAATACAACTAAATGTATCTGGCTTCTTTTATTTATTATTTATTTTTTCTGTAAAAATATTCTCAGGCTCGCACATTTGAGAGTAGAATGACAAAAAAAAACAAAATAAAAATAGTTATCCGTTGATATGTTTTAACTCCACTTGATATCAACGACTTTGTATTACAACTAAAAGTAGACCATTGGCTATACGCCAACAAAAGCCATGCAGAAACATAATGTGGAGAGCCATTTGACTGGAACATGTTTAGCAACATAAAAACAACATCACAGTGCAATATACTTAAGTATATATGTATGTATGTAATTGCTATTAAGATTCTTTTTAAAGCTCGCCACAATTATACCAAGTAAGTAATCTTGATAAACAAGAAAAATATCTTCATTAATAATTTTAGTATGTGTCAATGTATGCATATGATTTGACTACAATATAGTTCAAAAGAATTATAAAAACAAGCAGCTTATTAGTATTTTTATATGTATGTACATTTTTTATATATACGAAATAAATTAAAAGAAGTCTGCTATTTACTTTTTTTGTTGAATGCGCCAAATAAAATATTTTAAATAATATAGTACTTTAAATTTTATTGTACTTTAAAAATGCATGTTAAAAACAGTGATATAATTGTAATTGCAATACAAACCTTGCCTTTGATTACAGCTTGGACAACAATGACTTGAGCTGCTCTATGTACTTCTTGTATTTCGCCAGGTATAGGATGACCCACGCCCGGATCAAACCATACCAAATCCCCTTCAGACCAATCCATAATGATTCTGCTTTGGCTGCTTTAATAATTAACCACTCCACACTCTTCACTTTTTATTTATAAATTAAATATGCATAGAATAACTAAAGACATGGCTCTGAAAGTATAAAGTAAGTAAGTTATTTTTAATTAAACTAGAGTTACCCGTATTATAGTTAAAAAAGTGAGATAAATTTCGATTTTCCAATAGTTCGGCAATAGAAGAAAAACATTTAATTAGTTGTTCTTGAATATTCATCTTCATAACGTGTGGTATTTTTGGTATCCTATCCCCTTTAACAACGATTGAGTTGTAAGTCAGCTACCCTTGTTGCATATCTTCTTACAAGTCTTTTTATTATCACATGGTATTTTTATTTTTTAGGTTTGCTCAAACTTCTATTGGGTAATAAAATAGATCTAAAAAACAACTTGAAACCTCTAAGCTGACAGGACATAGATGATAGTGATTAACTTATTTAGTTTATGGTAATTTTATTTAAAATAAATTAAAAAATAATAAATAAAATAACATAACATAACATAACATAACATAACATAACATAACATAACATAACATAACATAACATAACATAACATAACATAACATAACATAACATAACATAACATAACATAACATAACATAACATAACATAACATAACATAACATAACATAACATAACATAACATAACATAACATAACATAACATAACATAACATAACATAACATAACATAACATAACATAACATAACATAACATAACATAACATAACATAACATAACATAACATAACATAACATAACATAACATAACATAACATAACATAACATAACATAACATAACATAACATAACATAACATAACATAACATAACATAACATAACATAACATAACATAACATAACATAACATAACATAACATAACATAACATAACATAACATAACATAACATAACATAACATAACATAACATAACATAACATAACATAACATAACATAACATAACATAACATAACATAACATAACATAACATAACATAACATAACATAACATAACATAACATAACATAACATAACATAACATAACATAACATAACATAACATAACATAACATAACATAACATAACATAACATAACATAACATAACATAACATAACATAACATAACATAACATAACATAACATAACATAACATAACATAACATAACATAACATAACATAACATAACATAACATAACATAACATAACATAACATAACATAACATAACATAACATAACATAACATAACATAACATAACATAACATAACATAACATAACATAACATAACATAACATAACATAACATAACATAACATAACATAACATAACATAACATAACATAACATAACATAACATAACATAACATAACATAACATAACATAACATAACATAACATAACATAACATAACATAACATAACATAACATAACATAACATAACATAACATAACATAACATAACATAACATAACATAACATAACATAACATAACATAACATAACATAACATAACATAACATAACATAACATAACATAACATAACATAACATAACATAACATAACATAACATAACATAACATAACATAACATAACATAACATAACATAACATAACATAACATAACATAACATAACATAACATAACATAACATAACATAACATAACATAACATAACATAACATAACATAACATAACATAACATAACATAACATAACATAACATAACATAACATAACATAACATAACATAACATAACATAACATAACATAACATAACATAACATAACATAACATAACATAACATAACATAACATAACATAACATAACATAACATAACATAACATAACATAACATAACATAACATAACATAACATAACATAACATAACATAACATAACATAACATAACATAACATAACATAACATAACATAACATAACATAACATAACATAACATAACATAACATAACATAACATAACATAACATAACATAACATAACATAACATAACATAACATAACATAACATAACATAACATAACATAACATAACATAACATAACATAACATAACATAACATAACATAACATAACATAACATAACATAACATAACATAACATAACATAACATAACATAACATAACATAACATAACATAACATAACATAACATAACATAACATAACATAACATAACATAACATAACATAACATAACATAACATAACATAACATAACATAACATAACATAACATAACATAACATAACATAACATAACATAACATATATTCACTTTATATTAGTTTTTTTTAATCTTCTTAAAAACAACTTCAAATTCTATTAAAAATTTTGCATTAAAGTAATTTATAAAAGGATTATTTAAAATCAAAAGACTTAAGAAACAAACCTTTTTTGGAAAAGTTTTTAATTATTATTTAATTTGCTTTTTTAAACGTTTTAAGTTATTCTTATTTTATTTAATACATTATTTTGAAATCATAATATATGAATTTGAACATTTAAATTAAAAAAATATCTGTTACAGTTTTGTTTTTAATAAAAAAAAAACTTTCACTCGATGGAAACATAAACAAATACTTGAATATATACCACTGACAACAATATTAACTAAAATGAGAAAAATAAAAAAAAAACTAAACAAAAGATTAAGGCATGTGACAAAAATGCAAAGACACCATATATGTACTTACATATGTACATACATATGTGTATATATGTATGTATATACTCGTATAGTAAAAGATCATTAAAAGCAGTTGATTTTTTTTGAATTTTTTTTTTTTTTTTTAACAAAGGAAACCCATCAGAAAACTTGTACACAGAAACAAATCTCTATTTGAAAGAAAATACCTTTTGATAATACGAACGTGTAAAAAATGTCTCCATGTACTTCTTCAACTGCTAATAATAATTTCGTTCACTAACTATGCTGATATTTGCTCAATAGTTTGAAATATTAAAGAGCAACAAAAAAAATTTTACTATTGACGTGATTGACCGCATTCCAATACTTGAAAACAAACAACAACTAAAAACAATATAATATTGTCAATCTTAGATCTGTTCAGCTGTGTTGGGATTTGTGGTACAATTGTAACATATTTTGAACAATCAACACATCAGTGGTACACTGGTACACTTAATGCTTTTTTTGTACAATTTCATATAAAATTTTTTTAATTTTTTTTTTTTTAATGTTTAGATTTTTATTATTTACTTTGATAACCCTTTTTTGTATAAGTATTTTTATATATAAGTATAAGAATAACTCCAGAAATACTCTATCGGATCAAGATCCGGTAGGTTTGGTGGTGTTTCAAGCACTTGTGTTAAATTGTAGAGTAGTGCTGGCAATATCTACTGCTTTCAATTACTCGATACAACTCAATACTTTTCAATTGGGTACTCAATACTACTCAATACTTCCGTTTACATACTAGCAGAGAAAATTTATCGTCGTAGTTGTCAAATATTTTTATAAATTTATTTCTAAACATACTACCGTAAAAGTATCGATTAACTACTTTTGTGTATTGAGTACCCAAATAAATCATCGTGTATCGAGTACTCGGTACCTTCTACTTAATACTTTGCCAGCACTATTGTAGAGTAATGAAATAGGTAAGTATTTTGCTTAAATAATTGTAGTAAATTAGATGCCCTAGTATTGATTTGTCCTATTTTAATATCCAGCTACTATATGTATGTTTTATTTTTTCTTGCTGAATTGGTACAATTTTATCATTGGGGCGGTACAAATTAAACGTTGTCAGATCCCAACACTGCTGTTCAGTTGCAAGAACAAGCATGAGAGAGTAAAATAGAAAATTGCAAAACTACTCTCCCAAACAGCGTTGCCGCTTTAGTCTGTGTGGATCAATTTTTTCTCTCTTTACAAGAGTTGGTAGTTGGGTTGGTTTGTTACAATTTTTTCTTAAGGTTTTGATAGGAAAAATATTTCATAATTAAAAATTAAATGTTACTATTATTTTTCAATAAAAAAGACTCGTTGTAAAAGATGTTATCAAAGATTTTATATATATCTTTTTATAAATATACTACTTCAAATAACTTTAAAATTAAAATTTCTTGACTGTAATGAAAGTGAAAAAGCTGTTACAAAAAATTTAGAAGGACAGGCTTTGACTCGCATACAAAAAAGCATTGTGTAACAAAAAATATGCACCTGGGCTTTTCACACTACATAAACGCTAAAAAGAAAAAAAATTAAATACTCTCAATCTTTAATCTTCAAACATCTGATAACTTTCCGGCATTAGAGGCACTGTGTTTTTTAGACTCTTCGATAGCCGGTTTCTTTAAATTGATAGAACAAGTTCAACCCTGCTTACTAATATATTGCCAAAGAACAACAGAAGCCACTTTTCTTAAAATAAATATAAGAATTTAAAACTTAAATTTTAGTTATTCTATTTCTAATAATTTCTCTGGATTCAACAATTTGCAATTTTTTTAATTTTTTTATCAAACAACTTTTTAGTATCTCTAAAACTACTAAGCAGATGTTAAGACAATATTCGTACGCTTTGAAGGTAATTTTAGTGCCGATATCCCGAATTTTTTACTAAACTAAATAGGTCAAACCATTCCAAAATTATGTTAATATATGCCGAACAACTTTCCGTATTTGGATAGGTATATCTCGAAAACTAAAAGCAATTTAAGAAACTGCAGATTTAATATTAGCAATCTAACCTAAGAAACAGCTTTCAGATGCTTCAGTCTAAAAGTAGGCGCGAAAGTATAATATTGTTGTATAATCGGTTGGTTAAATAGATATTGTATACAAATGAAACTACCTTTTCGATAGATACGAAGAACCTTTAACCTTTTCTCTTTCTTCTTAAATTTATCACACCAAATGAAAAGTTATACTTAAAAATTTGATTAATTTAAAACAGATTGTAGAATTAAATATTTTTTGAAAAGTTGTGGCAGAAAAAATTGCAAAAATTAGCAAGTAAATTGCTGATTATATATTGGCAACCGTGACTAACTAGACAAATGCTTCTAATGGGTATTATGTTTTTGCACTGAAAAAAATCACTGTATGGTTCATTTTCTTATTTTATAAATTAATATTTAGTTTGAATTTTAAGGCTCTTACTTTTACAGTAGTTTATTTGCCTCATATCCGCCTCTGTCTAATTACTCAAGATGTTGCAACATAGATTTTATATAACATGCTATTATTGTAGAGTTCTGTAAATAGTGTCTAAAAGCTCATGCCAAATTACCAGTATTAATTAATCTCTTCGAAAGAAGATATTTTTACGGAAGAAGGTACCTACATGCAAAATTTTATCGAAATGAATCCAGTTTTTTTACGTGATGCAAATTCCAAAAATTTGTGTTTTGTTTTCCATACCGATTTATATCCGCAAAATTTTCCAAAAATATATCACGCACAGGAACGGTCCTGTTACATATTCTGTTATAATAATCGAGTCTGATTTCTTGAGATTCTGTTTTGTGTTGCTAATTTACTGGCAATTATTTTGTCAAAATTCTTACCTATTTCATGAGCAAAAGGCTTGCAATATTATAATTAAATCTATAAATCTATAATTTTCAACAAGTAATTGCAACTCCTCCAAAGCCACCGGATCTTAATCCGATAGAGTATGCCTGGAGTTATTTAGAAATATAATTAAAGAGCCATCTAATAATTAAAAAAACATTACGGTTTCTGACTAGAAGGAATGGAAAAATTTTTTGGATGAACGTAAAAACGTTCAAAAGCTGTAGTTCAGCAAAGAGGCCTTGCAACTAAATTACCTGTTACATAAATTAATAATGTTCCCAAAAATATATAATATATATATACATAATTCAACAATGCAATTTAGTTACATATATCTAGACAGGGTTGGAGAACTATGAAATTAGAAATGTTTATTATTGTAAAAAAAAGTAAAAATATTGATTAAATAATAAAATGTATTAAATAAATTGTACCTATATCAAATTGTACCACAAAAGCACGAAGTGTACCAGTGTACCACTGATGTGTCGATTGTACCAAATTTGGTACAATTTTACCACAAATCCCAACACTGGGATATATGTATGTATGCTCCTAAAAAGAGAACACAGAAAAGTATGAACATTAGAGGAAATGTTCTGAAAAAAGCATGTTCACATTATATGTATACTATTATTTTTTTATAGGATTCTAATATGTAATGGGTTTTTATAAGATTAGGTTTTTCCAGAATTTTTTTTTTTAAGATAAATCCGTGTGTGTTTTTTCAGGTAACGAAGTGTGTAAAACACCCTAAAAACGAATATGCTTACAAAAATTTTCTTTCATAGTGTATGTAAATTACTACGTATGAACATATGTATATTGCGACAATAAAAAATTTTAAATGTGAAAATAATAAAATATACTTAAATATAATTACATTTAAATCCACATTATAGATCTTGTTGCATTTATTGCATGCCACTCGATTTTCAATTTCTTCTCCATTTGCATATAAAATCCCTGAATAAAGTTCCCACACCCTTTTGCAATAAATGCCGTAATATTTGCAAGTTTTATTATGTTTGTTGTTGAGCCTTTAAAAAGGTACAAACTAATTTGTTAACCCTTTATTCGCTAAAATTATTTTAATTTTTAAAATCATTTTTTTAATAATGCTTTGTAAATCAAAATATTAAAAAAAAAACATTATTTTAAATTGCAAGTTCACTCACTTGATTTTCCAACTTTTTTGTTATGCAAAGAACAAATAAAATTAGTTGTCAATTGCTACTTATTTTGTAGAACTAAACATATTCTTCGAGTAGTATTTATAGTATTCTATGTAATAAAACAGGCAGTTTTGTAGTCGCGGCATGTTTTTTACACAAACTTACTCGAGTACTTAAATTCAACAAGCAGTTTTGATGTTGTCATACTTCGAGAAAGGAACCATAATTTACCACTGCACGTGTACTTCACATATACAAATATATTTGTGCAGACCTCTATCTGATATGTATAAAGCATTTTACAAAAAATGACAATTATTTTTCCACTCTAATAATGACAAAACAAAATTAGTTGCCTATATAAACGACTTTAATTGTTTCTAAATATTTAGAAAGGTTTCGGTTTGTTTGGGTACGCCATTAAAATAAGACATTTTCAAAAATGTTATAGATCTGCTCTTATTTTAAATTTATGACAACCATAAACATTGAAGATATTGAAGCTATTTTCCCCTAATATACCATCTATTACTGCTATCTATCGCGATACTCTAAAAACTTCAGCTAAATACTAGACTTTAGCATTGCAGTTAATTTTAGTGAAAGCTCATTTTAGTTTAAAGTTAAAAAATGAACTAGTTCAATCGCTTTTTTTCCTTTTGAACTAAGTATTGTGTTCTGAAATACTTTTTATTAATCACAAAGCAACCAGTGGTTATCTTGTAATTTTAGAAAATATCTTTTAATAAAGAATCATATAGGAAATAATTTTCAAAAATAATAAATGGGTAATAAATTGTTTGCCAGTTTTACATTGTTGTAGACATAAAAATTTGAACTAGTTCATTTAGTAACAATTGATGGAATAGTTCAATTGAACTAGTTCGTTCGTGAACTACCCAAGTCATATTTGTGAGAACAACCTACATAAAATTTAACAAATTTTTTAATAACATTTTTGGTATAGTATACACATTTTCCCAGACATTTATTATCATAACAAAAGATATCTAAAAAATAAAACTTGAATCGTAGCTTAATCTAATGAGTGTTTTCAAAAATACCTCAGCGATAAACACAATACTAGTAAATATTTGAGTACACATGTGTATGCAATATGCACTACGCAGTAAATGATTAAGGTGAGTACTTTCTTAGACTCTAGCTAATATCTACGTACGCTAACAATAAGGCAACTTTTTTTTAAAGATATATTTGAAGTTGAGACCCATTTGGACTCTATATACATATATTAACTGTTTTAGAATCTAAGTCATTTGAAATAATATGTAAAGCACACACTCAATAAAATCCTTTTTCATAAGGAAATTCATATTCGTATATTTTGATTTTAATTCAAAAGAAATTTTATTTTGTGGTTAAACCATGCACATATCTTTCCCCATTTTTGTTTGACAAAATTAGCGAAAAATAAAAATATTGGAAAACATATCTGCAAGCAGAACCTTTAAATGCTTTTAAAAGAATCGTTTTTTTACTACATATGGATTTTACAAAGTACAGTTTATTAAAAAACTATTTTTATGTGCTTAGTACACTAGTATGTCAAACTTAAAATTTTTAATATCTGTTACCAGCCAAATAGCACAAATATGTATTACATATCGAAGTGTTTTAAAATACATTTAAATGAGGTATGTACATAAAAAAATATTTTTATTAGATTTTTTTAGCAGTTTGTTGAACCTTATAAGTTATTGAGCGTAAACAATAGAAGCCAATCAATTCCTCTTCATGTATACTAAAATATACAATTTTAATTATTTTTGATTTAAACACTAACATTGAAATTCAAATAAATATTTGAACACCTAATCACACACATGGCTGGTTAGATAATATTAAAACAAATTGTAGATTGAAAGTGAATTTTCCAAAATAAACAACATCTTTAAATTGTTCAATTATCGTGTTACATTAAAAAATAAAATTTGTGTAATTTTCAGCAGAAGTTACACTGAAATTTGAAAGAGAAAAACTAAATGAATTTAAAATAAAAAAGTTTTATTTCGTTTATAAAAAACTGTTTTGCTGCTTCATTTTAATAAACATGAGCGTTAAAAGCGGTATGATGTTTAAAGACATTGTAAACTATCTGCTTTTCAAAATAAAATATGCATTTTATTTGAAAATAAATAAAATATTTATTTAATAAATTAAAAAAAAAAATTAATCGTTTTATATAAATCTATATATATAAAAAAAGTAGCATTGTGTTAGAAATTGATGTTGTCTGGAATGTTTCTGCAAAGTTTATATAAAAGGTGACGTCAATACCAAGGTTTCAATCGGTCGCTGTATGTGTATTGGTTCATGAGTTATAGCCGGAATAGTTGGCGTGGTACCGCCCATACAAAGTAAGAAATTATTATCGTATTCCTGGCGAACTGCAATAGATAGCGCCTTGAAACTTTGCAAGAGTAGTCTTTGTGCTAAGGCGCATTCTGCCAAAATACAGAATGAATTGGGACAGTAGGCGTGGTACCTCCCATACAAATTGAAAAATGATTATTGTGTATATAGAGAACTATAATAGGTATGGTCTTCAAAGTGGGTATAAGTAAACCCCATACAAATGCGGATATTCTAGAAAAACATAGGCTGAATTGGGACAGTGAGCGTGGTACCCCCCATACAAAGTAAACAATTATTATCCTGCTTCTAGAGAACTGCAATAGGTTGAGCCTTCGAATTTTGCATCAGTAACCCCCATATTAAGATACATTGTGTTGAGAAAGACAGGCTGAATTTGAATGGAGGGCGTGGTACCTCCTATACAAAGTGAAAAATTATTATCGCATACCTAGAGAACTACATTTGCTAAAGTAACCCTCATACTAATGTGCATAGTCTAGCAAAATACAGACTGGATTGGCACATCTCATTAGAAGTAAAAATTGTTTTCGTGTTAATACGTATAGTCTAGCAAAAAACAGGTTGGATTGGAACATTATTGACTTGAGAATATCGTGCGTTTTCGCGTTAAAATTTGGTCATACTTTTCTTCCAAGTGTTTTGGAAAATTAGTTTATTTAATATTCAATAAATAAAAACTCTATTATTTTGTCTTTTTTAATTATTAAAGCAACTCCTGAAATGACACACCTGACTCTGAACTGTTTTAAATGTGAGTCTTAAACAGTTATGAAGACTTCTAAAGCTAAAAGGAAAAATAACAACTGGACTTCAACTTGGAGAAAACAAATAATTTCAAAAAAGGAAAACAATAAACAAAAAGTACATAAATGTTAGAGAAACATAAAGACAAAAGACTTAGACAACAAACTTGGCTTAATAAATATTTCTTTTAATTTTAAACCTTTTAAGCTTTTTTATTCATGTATTTTTGAGTTTGCATTTTTGTGTTTTTTTTTTTTTGCTTGTATTTCCTGTATAGTATATGTGTATAAGTTTAGAAACCTAAATAACCAAAAGAATTCGTAAATAGTTGTAGTGTTGCTTGTATTGCTTTAAGCTTTAGTTGTTTATTCTGTTAGCTTGCAATGCTTAGCCGAAACGAGTTATTGAAACAGTCAAATATATGCATACATATATACACATATATGTACATATACAGTGGGCGATAATTCACGAAAAGTAGTCATTACTACCAACAAATTAAACATGGTTGGTTTAAATCATACAATTTTTATTTGTTAAACTTCAAAGTACAACAAGAGTTTTCTAACTATTTCAAAATAATATAGTATTCTTAACCATAAGATATTATTAGTAAGCAAAATATTATATATAAATTAATAATAATAAAAATATAATAAAGAAAAATTTTATTAAAAACTAAGAAATTGTTTATTGTATTTTTATTATTATCATAAGTTTATATATAATGAACTAAGTAGACTAAATAAACTTTACATATTTTTATTAATAATATTTTATAATTAAGAATATTCGTAATATTTAGAAAACTTTTGTTGTACCTTGAAGTTTAACAAATAAAAATTGTATATTTAAACCTACCATGTTTCATTTTTTAGTAGTAATTTAATCAGCAAACTATAACCAAAACTTGTAAAAAAAATCCATAAAGTAATATTAAAAATAAACAAAATTTTGTAGCCTATAACCATATATGAATATGGCTTTTGTGACTATGCCACAACCATGTTTTTCCTCGGCGTCTACATTTTTCGGACATACAAAATTGATAAATACTGATAAATGTTAATGCTAAGGCTTTCAGCATTGAACTTTAAATAACAAGTCTTTAAGTGTTTATTATCATATTAGTTAAAGATATTTAGGATTTAAAAGCTTTCACTTCAAATTTGTAAAAACATATCTTATTTTATATGTAAATGTGGGAGATTATATTTTAAACATAATAATCAATTATTCTCTCTTTTCTATTGCCTAATAAAAAATAAATGAAGTGTAAATGTACATACATAGGTTTTCTAGTATCTACATTTATTAAGCCACCAGAAATGTATGTACATACATACATATGTATGTATGAATGTACGTGCGTCTAACAGGTTAGTTAGTGTTTAGTTATTCAAAAGAAAATACTGCATTTTTGTGTAACAGTGTTGTATAATACCACACCTTCAAAGTCATCTTTCAATTTAAGATGGCTGCTTTTATATTAACCAGGAGTTTAAATAAAAATATTATTTTATAAACGATGTTTTTGACGAGTTGAAATTTTATAATATACATACATATACATAGGTATACCTACAATTAATATTTTAGCAATTGGTTTAGTTTAGCAATTGATGCAAAGTCGGGTTTTAAGTATGCCACGCAGTTTATTTTTTATTTTAATTTATTCTTACTTCTCGAAGAAGTAAAAAAAGATTTACATTATGACGAACATACATACATACATATATATGTATGTATGTATCTACAGATAAATTTGCAAATTATTTCACTGGCATTCAAATTGTCACTCCAATAATATTTCTTCAAAAATATACATTCCTCTTGAAGTACTCATTTATGTATGTATATGTGTTATTCTGTATATTATAAATTTTTTTACACACCTTTATCAACATGTATTAAATTTACTTTTTTAACTTCTTTAGTCGCCAGTACATACATATAATTTATTAAGGTTGTGTAGGTTTTAGATATTCCCCTTTTTATTATAGTTATTGTTGCTTTTAAACAAGAAATCTTTTTTTTACAAATAAACAAATATTTGAGTAAAATCTCTACTTGTTTGAATTTATTTTGTTCACGTTTATAAAATCTGTTAAGTACAACACGCGTTTGATTTAAAACACAACCAAATCGTACAACAGTCAATATCCAACTAGCAGGTACTCGCTCACCTAAAGTGATATACAGGCCAGATGAACACTATTCTTTTGTATTTTTTTTTTTTTTTCGTTCTGTTAATGTGATCAGTTGATAGGTACAAGTTGTGACTCTGAGTTTTCTTTCTCAGATTTCATTATAGAAAAAAAAAATACACACATACAAATGATTTTCTCTTTTAAGCCAACAAAATATGTTAAAAGACTTTCATCACAAAAAAAAAAAACATCAAAATTTAAATATAAATATTTGTAATGGCTGATACATTTCAAAACAATTTTTCTCCCTTTTAAGTCTTACCTTTTTCTAAGTCAGTTTATTAACCCTTATAGATAATACTAACATAAATAAGTTAATAACACTACTATACTAACGCTTGAAATATGATATTTCAGTCGTCTGATATCAACTGTTAATAAACACAGTATTTCTAACGTATGCTTTCTGGAAAGACACTAAAAAATATTGTTAAAGAATAAAGACAATAAACAATAAAGAACGAGTTTATAATATAATAATAATATTTTATTAGTCTGTTTTAAAACAAAGCTTGTTTAGAATCGCATAAAGAGAACCATGATCGTCTACTTCTTTTTCGAGTAATTCGGGAAGTTAGGGTGGCTATTTTTCTTGAATCTTTTTTAAGCGTTGAATTTAAATATGCAATTTTCTGGGCGCACTGGAGTGCGCTAGTTCAATGCACACAGTGTGTTTATTACACAAACCCCAAAAACTTTCTTTCTTTTTGTCCTAAACCTAAATAACAAATGCAGTACATATGGGTTACCCTACTGATGAAGTTTAAAATTGTTAGTGACGGCTTTCTGAGATATGATGGAGTAAAATTTTAGCATATCGATTTTATCAAGTAGAAAGGCCCTAACTCGTATTTTTTACGAAATTGAATTTTTCTGTGATTCCAATACATTTTACAAAAATTGATTGCAATAGTGTAAAAAATAACCCTTTTACAAGCAGTTTTACATAACAAATTACATTGTGAATATTACAGTTTCTATTTTGTCTTTACCTTCTCCTGTAAAGTTACAATTATTTGAGTTTTTTGGCTCACTAACTCGCTGCTCAATATAATAGGTAGCTAGAGTTCTGAAATTTGGTATAGCTAAAAAGCAAAAATTTGATATAACAGTAAGTCTCGTAAACTAACCAAAAAATCTTAAAACAGGAAATTTGTATCTAGGATAGAGCCATAGTTTTAGTGCTACTCTTCCGACTGTAAACTTTAACTTAAAAAAAGAAGTGGACTGAAAGATTAGAAAGTTGGATTCGCACAAAACATACAATTGAGAGAGAACAAGACCAAGTTCCTATCAAAAAATTACGGCCTTTAAAAATACTGAGATCAAAAAGAGAACCAGAACTTAATATAACGCATATCACTATAATTATATTGTGCCAAGTAAGAACTTGGTTCTCACTTTTAACGGCCACAATTTTTATATATTTGAACATATTGTGCAAATGCCAATGTTAGTAAATATGCGAATATTTGCCGCATGCGAATAAGAGTATTGGTCGGATCACAACTTCACTTTTAGGAGTTCTATAAATTTGTTGGACAGAGCACTGATTTTTTAAATAATTTTCACAATTTAGAACGCTGCTGGATCGTAATATTGTTCATGATGGCTTGAAAAGACTTACTAAAAAGAAACGTAAAACCAAATTAGTTTATATATGCTAAGACAGGGAATTAGTTGGTATCGACATCTTTCACATATTCATTCCAGCTATTAAAACACATATTTTTTGTTTGCCACATTTTTATTTTATTTTTGCTTTCACTGCTTGTGTGTATAGTAATTTATTATTTAAATAAAAAAATCAATTATTTTTATACATAGTTTGTAGTTGGCTTCTATTTGATTACAAATAAATATTGTTATTATTTATTGTGATTAAGGAAAAAGAGTGGAAATTTTTTGTATATCCAAAAATATTATAATATGTAATTGATGAACTTTTTTTTAAATTTAGAAATTGTCATACTAAATTAATCGAACATATTACTATAGTTTTTAAATGTTTTTCGTATACTTGATTCTGTTTATACCCTTCAACATAGTTGGAAATGGTATATGGTAAATGTATATGGTATGTGTATATGGTATATATTTATATACATATGTATATTTTTTTTAATTTCATTTGAAAACTTAAATATTTTGAATTTAAATTTGAAATTATTTATAACTATTGGTTTATTTCTTGCGAATAAGTGTTTGATTTATTTTTTAAAATCTAAGAGATATTGCATCAATATTGTTAGTTTAATAAGATGTATAATAATTTATATGTATAGTTTGTGTATATATTTATATTTATACTTAAGACTTGGTATACATAATTGTTTTTTTTAGTATACATTGAGTGTAGCGGCTCTTTTTAGATTTTTTGATTAATACTAGTGTTCGAAACGGTTTTTTGTAGGAACAAATTTTGTGGAACCAAAAAGTACGTAATTTTTTATATTTATTAAGTATTGAAAAAAAAGAAATTTAAAATTTATCTCGTATACATGTTAGGGTATCTTCGTTATATCGTTTATTTTATACTGAAAATGTTTACTTTGTTCAACAGGTAGAATAAATTATTAAAATATTATTCAGTATACATACATATGATTACAATATTTTTCTCAAGGATATTATTGTATGTGTTAGGCTTTAATGCTTAATTTAGTAAATAGTAAAAACTGGAAAAAATTACGTATATGCCGCCATAACGCGAATAAAAATTTTGGAATTAAAAATGCAAGCGAAATAAAAAACGAAATTAAAAGCAAAAATTAGAAAACAATTGCATAAAAAGAATATGTTGTGTGTTTTTTATATTAAACTCCTAAACATAAAGTAAAAGTAAGCAATAGAAAAAGAATTTTAATTTAAAAAATCAACTAATTTAAATAATTAAGAAAAAAAAATATTCTACAGATCAAAGCGCGTTAGTATTCTCCATTTAATAGTTATCAAAGTAACGTACTCAAGGACTTAGATCCTGGTGTAAATTAGGATCGTAGCCTCCCATGCTGTTGTCATACGGTTGCTGTTGATCGTAGCCACCGGAACCCATGGAATACCCCATTGAGTCTTGGGGAGGAGCTGGTGACATCATAGGTGTAGTGGTGCCGCTGGGTGGTCCGGCCATAGAATAAGGAGAAGCACCAGCTGCCTTCTTAGCTGCATATAGATTTGCTTCTTCCTGGGCTTTCCCAATATTCTTCTTATAACGAATTCGTTTATTTCCAAACCAATTTGAAACTTGAGAGACCTTGTAAAAGAAAAATTTTAAAAAATATATTTTTTTCGTTTTTCAATACTTACTGTTATGCCACATTTGCGAGCCAATTCTTCCTTTGCTTCTTCAGAAGGATAGGGATTGCTTAAATGACTGTAAAAGTACTCATTTAATATCTCTGAAGCCTGTTTGCTAAAATTTCGACGTTTGCGTCGGGCATCCAGAAACCTAGAACGTAAGATCATTACCGCTTCACAAGTTGACTGTTTCAATTGCATTTGAATGGAACTAAATTTCTTGTGTATAATTTGTACCATACGCTCGATTTCCTTTGGAGTAATTGGTCTTAAAATAAATTTAAAAAAATTATTCAATTTATCTTTCTTTTAATTTATTGTTTACCTTGTACGACTTTGCTCTCGTAACAGATTCATGACATGGGTTGTGAATTCATTGCACGCTTGTTCATATTTTTCCAATTCTTGATGGTAAATCTGTCGGATTTGCGCTAATTTAGCTCGATAATCCGAATGCTCAATTGCATTATCGGCACCATCTATAGACAGAGACGAACCTACTTTTAGTAAAAAGGATATAATGAGAATAGTTACTATGTGATGAAATTTTTAAATGCTAAATACCTTGACTTGCAGCAGCAGCGGAAGCAGCAGCAGCTCCACCACCACCTTTTTCCGGACCAGCAACACCCTCGGCAATCAACATGTTGTCTAAACGCATTAACTGTGGATCTGGTGGCTCCTCTTCTTGGGTGTTTCGAATTGATAGGACTGAAAATTAATTATTTCAAATAATAAATGTGCTAAAAAATTATATTGTTTAGAAATTATATATTGTTTTAGAAATAATTGTATTGTTAACAAAAAAATATAGATGTAAAATATATGCAAATGAGTTAATTAAATAAGTATGTATTTACAATATTAATAAAGCTATTTTGTAAAAAAATATTGCAATAAATAACATGAAACTTAAATGTTTTCATTCATACTTAATGTGCTAAGGCATGCTCTTACTGTGTTAGAACTGTAGATATGGTTTATATATTTACTTTGTATTGAGGTAGGTATGGTGCTAGTCTATCAGTCCGGGGTTGTGGGTTCGATTCCCACCAAAGACTCTGCAATTTTTCACTAAAAGTTGGTAGGAAGACCAAGGAGAGCTTGATATAGTGGTGGTTAACTACGTTAGTGGCAGGACACGAACTCTCAAGTATTATCTGGTCAAGTTAAAAATCGAGGTAAGAATATACTTGATGACTGTGCCAGCATAATAAGGCTTTGGATCGCGGGCAGACACATATTAAATGAAGATGCTGTGGAGTCCTTGACCTTAAGCAAATGTTAGCAATTACTATAGCCTCTGTTGAGGAAGAATGTATTAGACGCCAGTATGAAATCAGTTCAATCGGGAGTAAAAGGCTAGCCACAGCATGAGACTCAATGAAAGTAAGGTATTCGTAAATTTCCAGCCGGATACCAGAAATCATTGAGGAACGAAAAATCCCGTTTACAATAAAAAAGTGGCCAAGTCATTAAAATCGTTAAAATTGGGTACATTCAAGGACTTATGTATCTCTATTTTCTCTGGGAAATGAGATATTTTTACGAGAAAAAAGTATTCTCTATTTTCTCTGGGAAATGAGATATTTTTACGAGAAAAAAGTATTCTCTATATGAACCGGGGTAAAATGGTACATCTCCACATAATTTTATTAAAATCCATCCAGAGGTTTTTAGGTTTTAGGAACACAGTCAGACAGACAGACAGACAGACAAACAGACAAAAATTCCAAAAATAGGTGTTTTGTATTCCATATTGATTACTATCTGCGCTATATTTCGTGTACAGAAACGGTCTTGTTGCAGTTTTATTATATGTATAGATTATTTATAAAAAATTTGTGTTAACGTACACAATTGTGGTAATTCATAAAATTTTAATTTATACATGATCGAGAATCAATCATCGGTTCTATTCTAAAATTTATATAAAATTCTAAAAATGATTGTAATGCTCTGTAAAGGGCAGGGATCGAAACGGTTATTAATTTTATTAAAAATTTACTTTTTAATGATTATTTTTCAAATTTTTAATTTAAGCTTGGAAAATAATAGTTATTTTTCAATTTTTGAAATTAATGATTATTATGTTTTATATTTTGCTTAGAAAATAACAAAGTTAATATGGGTTCTAGGGGTAAAATTTTTCTTTTACAGTAACTTGTGTTACATGAACGTTATGCAAAACATACGCAAATCTATATGCATTTGGATAAATGAAATTTGTTCAAGCAAAAAATAAAACTCAAGAAATAGCTATTATTTTCTAAGCAAAAAAGTAAACTTAAAAAATAACTGTTGCTTTTCAATCAAAAAATGAAAAATTGAAATTAATTTTTTTAAGCAAAAACTCGAAAAATTACTTTTATTTTGTAAGCAAAATATAAAACTTAATAAATAATTTTTAATTCAATTTTTATAATAAAACTTCAACAAATAAAAATCAGTCCTCGAATAACGATTATGTTAGTGTACATCGTGTAGCATTTCTCCATTATTATGATTTTTGTGGTTAAAATTTATAAAATAATAATTATTTGCGATCCCTGGTAAGAGGTGTTTCAAATATCCCACTTTCAAAAATAAAAGGGGCTGTAAAGTACCTTTAAAATATCCTGCTTTCAAAAATAAAAGGTGCCTTAAAGTATGCACATCGGTAAAACTACTGCTTTTTCTACACTTTTTCTTGTAAATAAGATATTTTTGGGAAAAAATTATCTTATCCTATATTTGAATCAGGATACAGTAGTAGTTTTTACGTGATGCGAACACAGACAGGAAAAAAGTTATTGTTTTATTATATGTATAGATTGCAATAAATTAAAATAACCTGTTTTTCTAAGTGTGGCAATTTTTATACTAAAGTCTATAATTCACGAAAAATTAAATACTTACCGGTTTTTTCTTTAATTTCACATAACACAGAAAATAGAGCCGGTTTCATCCGATGGCAATTTAATGTATGTTTTCGAGCCTGGGCCTCATCTAAGGATTGCTCCGATATACTCATTATTTGTTGTAAAATTTCTCCAATATCCTTTTGTTTGCGTACCTCATTCTCGTTGCCGGTGTTTTGCCCATCATCTTGTCCGGGCATACCATAACCTTGTGGTGCCATCATACCCCCCGTGTGAGCCATCATACGATTGGGATCTTCCATGTTTTCGCTGTTATTTAGTTAATCACTAATCACAAATTTAATGAAATCGACGCAAAACCGCTAAAAAATTATAACGAAATAAACCCACAATCTTTTAAAAAAAATTTTGTATTTATTTTTAGTTAACCCTTGCTTAAATTTATACAGAATATACAATATGTTTTATTTTACCTCAACAACAAAATAATGTCAACTGTGCTGTTGTGACAGTTGTGAACGTATAAACCCAATAAAACACTAGAGAAACATTTTATACAACACTATAATACATACTACAATTGGAAAGATGTGATGAGAGAGCTGTAACAAAAACCAAATGATTACAATTATTTTGCTCTTCTGTGATATAAATATAGGATATTTATGAACTTTTAGGTACGTAACAGGTTACGTTGAACTAAGATAAAAAAATGCGAGTTATCAATGCCAGAGTTAAGGATTCGGTGATTTTAAGGATAGTTTTCTACTACCTGCACGTAATATACATATATGCACATGTTTCGTAGTTAAATTCATACAAACATACAAATATTAGTGGTGAGAAATGTTATAGCAAACGAAATTTTTGGTGACATGTAACGTTGAAAACGTAAAACACATTATTTCATGTCTTTTTTTTAATTCAAGTGGTGATGAATTGAAAGAGAAAGTTAACTTTCTCCAGCCATTTTCTCAGCAGAACTGCTAAATGAGATAGTCTTGTTTTTGTACTTTACGACAATATTTTCGTATAAAAATTGTCAAAATATATTTTCGATTTACGACAATATTTTCGAATAAAAATTGTCAAAATATATTTTCGATTTACATAGTATATGTTTTTTGATTTTACAAAAAGCTATGATATTGTGCACTTGCACTTTTACAAGACCATTTGCATAGAACACTGAATATGGCTAATATTTTTACACAATTGATATTTTGTGTATAATCATTTTCATACTAAATTTATTTAATAATTCTTTTATAAACCTAAACTATTTTTTTATGAATACGAACCTTAACATTATGTACTTTGAAGTTTAATAATAAAATGTTCTAAATTATTATTATTCTTTTTTTAACTCTAAATTTGGTTGGCGGAATAATCGTAATCACAAATTGCCAGGGTATACTCCATTAGCCTCTTTCAGAATCTGTTGCGCGACCTATACCTTCGTATAGGAAGTCCCAAATTCAGCTTTGATTAAAATTTGTTAGGTTATACACGATAACCAAAACGATTGCACAGGGTGATTAAAGCAAACACCAATAACGGTACCGCCGTACAGCTATTCGAGGAAGCCAATCAGCCAGTGCGAGAGTGAGCAGGAAACCACTCGAAGGCCGAGCAACAAGGACGGCCTGATTGACTTTAAAATATAACGACAATGACGCGCGAACGATGTTCCCCAACCCAGAGCTACTTTACGACTGCTAAATTATTTAAATATTTATTTATTCATAACAGTAATATAAAAGCCTTCTGAGATCAATAAACCTACAGTAGGAAGCAGAAATGTTTACATGTTTGTATTTTCTGGATTTGTAGGCGCATACAAATAGTTGTTCAATTCAAAAGCCCATGCTTTTATGTTATAGGGTTTATCGTCAACTTATTTTACAATAGTCTATGTTTGTTGTTGGTAATTTGCTTTGAAAATTTTTTAATATTGTATCAACACCAATTATGAAAATCTTTGTAATATGTAACCGGTGCCTTTATTTTATGTTATATTTAATGTTTTATAGTTATAGTGTTTTTATACCGCAAATTTACTCAATCTATATTAAATTTCCAAATTAGTAAAAAATATTTGGTACTACATTAATAATTACTACTTCCCATGCATGATTCAATTTCATTTTATTATTCTAAACAACGTTGCCGTTGTTAAAGATTTTTATTCTACCAATTTTTTTTTTTTTTAATCTACTATAATTCTTTGAAACCAAAAAACTTGTTGAAACTTAATTTGTAAAAGCATTTATATGCAGTTAGTATAAGTATGGTTTTATTATAAATAAGTATGGAGACGAAAATGGTAAAGGTTTAAAAATGTTTAACTTTATGTTTTAACTTTCTGAAGAATATACATCAAAATGCGTAATTATTTATAAAAGATTGACATAAAATGGGTTTCCGAGTACATTTGATCAAGAAATTCAATATAAAATATAATATTTTTTTCTTCACTTTAAAACTTCGTTCAATTTATTTTCAAACATTTATACGATAATTTTCAATAAATTTCAGTATTTCTACTTTTGAGCGAAATGAAATTCTTTATGAAATTACTCAAATTAGTTAAAAAACAGATTTTATTTTTGAATATAAGTAGTGGTAAACATCAACTTTTAGACTTTAATTCTTTATTAATTCTTTATGTATCACCCAAAATAATACGAAATGACATTTGTTTTTACAAAACTCTTATTCTGCTCGGCTGCAATTATATAATTCCATTTTTAAGGTGTTTGTTTAAAAAAATATTTATAGGAAAATATACGGTATCTTCCTTAGATATACATATATAGTCTTTGCCTACTCCGTAGGCCGAGCTAGACGTTTTTAACCTTTTCAATTTTAGTTTTTCGTGCGCTATTGTAGTTTCTTTACAAATATAAAAAAAATATATTTATTAAAATTTATTTCAAAAGTCATACATTTTCTCAATACTACCAATATTAGTTATAGCCAATTACCCTAAAAATAAATTTTAGCAAACTTGGGAGGAAAAGTCCAACAATGGCAACATTTATTTCATTTTTATTTCCTTAATCAAGCCCTAATTCGGGCCATATATGATTAATACAGTAACTTTCATATGTAATGGTTAACAATTATGAAATTTTAACATTAATTCTTACATAAGTTTAATATTATTATCAGTGGAAAACATAATTCTCATTTAACTATAGCTTAACAAATATTTGAGTTTGATGGTTGAAATAGAATAAGTAAACGTCCTTAAATTTATAGGAAGTGCATTCCATATCCTGCAAAGCGGCGATCTACTATTATCCGGTACAGGGCTGTAAGATTACTTATATTAATAAAATTTTTAAATGAACATGATACAAAACTTATCGTATAGTTTGAAACATGATATCTAAATTTGAGTTTAAACACAAATCTGATTATGCGATGAAATATCAAGCTTAACCTTCTCAACTGAGTTTTAGTCGTCCCGCTATAAACCTCCAGACAATATCGAATATGCGTCATTAAAAGAGAATGAGCCAGATTAAGTCTTATTCTAAACGGGAGATAGCAATCTAAATTGTATAAAGTGCGCAGAGTAAGACATATTTTATTAGAAACTTCTGATATATGTGGACCAAAGCTTAAGTTTGCATCTAAAGTAACCCCTAAACACCGTATTGTCTCTACAAATTTGATATTGACACCTTCAAAGAAAACTTGTAGATTAACTCGATCTTCGTTGGTAGCTCCAAAGGTCAAAGCTAGTGTTTTATTAGGATTAAATTTCAGTCTGTTAATGCCAGCCCAATCAGAAGTTTGCTTTAACACATAATTAATAGTGGCTTTGTGTGAATCAATGAAATCCTTATCTCCGCTAAACAGCAAGTTTATGTCATCTGCGAACATAAAAGCTCTGCAATTCGAAACCTCTATGTATTTAGAGTAATCATCAACAAACATAAGGAATAATAATGGAGAAAGTGAAGAGCCCTGAGTTAACCCACTTGTACACTCCATAATCCTCCATTTAATCCTACGAATCCTACGAATTGTCTTCTACCAATTAAGTATGAGTACATAAGTTTACATGAAGTAGAGGAAAATTGGAATTGTGAATATAACTTGTTTACTAATATATTATAGTTTACTGTATCGAAAGCCTTACTAAGGTCTAAAGATACAAGTGTAGATATCTTTTTAATGTTAATATTTTGTCGAATGTGTTCTGTGAGCGACAACCATAAACCAGAAGTGCTACCTCCAGTCCGAAACCCATAATGGTTATCATTTAATAATTTTCTGTAGTCAACATGTTTTTGAATCTGATCCTTCAGGACCACCTCATAAATTTTCGATAAAGTGTTTAAAATACTTATTGGTCTGTAATTTTCAATTAAGTTAAAACCCATTTTTTCCGAACAGGAACCACCCTTGAGATTTTCCATTCTGTGGGATAACTGGACCTAGTTAAAATAGTATTGTAGATGAATAGTAAATAACGTTCTATAAAAGGGTAGACCTTCTTTAAAAGTTTCGATGATACATTATCAGGACCTATTGAATTAGATTTTAAAGGCTTTGTAGGCCAAATCCCTTAAATTTCGAGCAACCTTGACATCAAATAATTTACAAAAATTCTTATCATCTTTAACTTTAATTTTCTTTATCGGAATTATATTATGTATCGTATTGATTAAGTCATAAAATAAATCGAGCTGATTATTAACATTATTTGTAAAGTATATCGCATTCCAATATTCGGACGAGACAATATTAGAAACTATATTTAAATCTATAGCGTCATAATCCATGTACTCTATAATTCGGTTCTCAATTTTAGTATCCAAATTAATACCATGGTATATAAATGCATGATCTGAAAGCGATGTCATGAACTGGCCAGATTAAACTACTAAATTAATGTTACTAAGAGCGAAATCTATTAAAGAAGTACTGTTGATACGACTATCATAATGAGTAGGAAGTTTGTTATGTAGATAAGTTAAGCTAGTACTTTCACATATACTCCTAATTAATTTGACTTCCTTGTTAAAATATTTATTTTCTTTTGACAGTAAGCAAAATATTGACACAATTGTACAATTTAGAAGCCTGTTCACAAGCTATTTTACTAAAAGTTTATTTAAACCATAATAAAAAAGCGATTTAGGACCATTATTATAACTTGCTTTTAGCCAAATTTATGATTTTGTTGGAGAGATAAGTAGTTTTTCGTTATAATGTGGATAATGCTCATTTCTATAAATTGTTCTTATAGTACAGGATAGTTAAAAGTGGATGTTTAAGTTTATCTAAAGGCAAGTTATAATAATGGGCTTTAATCTCTTATTTTTTAGTTTATTTATTATTCAATTAACAATAACGTTTTTTAAACGAATCAGAAAACTACATACCTATTCAAAGAAAAATTAAAATAAAAATAACTCTTATGTATGCACCTATCAATAAAAGAAATACAAACATGTGACAAAAATAAAGAAAGCGACAAAAAACAGTGGAACCGTTAGTTTCAGAGTTAAACCTTTTTTACTGAGCAAGTTTTTTTGCGCAAGTCTAAGTTTTGTGAAAAGTACATCCATTTTTTCTCACACCTTAATTCAAACTTGCGCAAGATAACTTTCCTTGTGGAAAAACGATCTAAACATCAGCAATTTATTTTTGGAACTCAATCTTGTTTTGGCCCTATTCGAGTTTCTATTATAAATTATATCGACTGCCTGTAGGTGTAAGTTTGTGGGTGTGGCAATTAGATATAAAACGAAATTACAATATAGTATGTAGTTATTAAAATGTAAATATTTTTCACTGAAATTGCTTACCCTTTTGAATACAAACTCTTAACAAATTATTTAAATCCAAAAGCTTTTTAAATATTAACATAGTTTGGAATAAGCAGAATACAAAGAATTAGTAAAATCTCCGTCATAATCGGAACTACTAGATTGCTTAATAAATTTAAGACACAACAAAATAATAACAATTATAGACACCACATATGTACATATGCATGTATGTATGTACATACATACATTTTTGCTTTTTATACAAATGATTTTTAGGCATTTGTGAACATTTAAAACTAATTAAAAATTTTAACTAATAATTTAAATAACATTGCTAAATAAAACTATCCTCGTAATTTTGTTGTATCCAGAAATAAGAAAACAGGTATAGATAAATAATAAATCTGGTTTGAAGTCAATGTAGAATTTTTACAAAACTTTTGTCTAAACTTAGTTTCTTTCTTTTAATTGAAAATGTTAAATATTGGAACGTTTTGTTCATAAGGTATATGTTGAAAAAGTATCTACTTATTTACCACATTAAAATATTCGTGTAATTTTATTAAAGTGAACCGCGTCGAACAATAAAAGTATCTTCTAACTTTTTCACAATTTTCTTTGTAAGTATCCTTTGTTTTTAATTTCTTCGTCAATTTTTGGAAAACAAACATGGCGGATACCCATTTTCGTTAAGTTATTAGCAGACAGTACCAAGCAATGTATATTTATTTTACTAGGTAGTGGCGTCTCTACAACAAATACAACAATACAAGAACAACATGGCATTTTGTTATTGCTTTGTAGTTCGAAATGTCAGAAAACATAGAAGAAAATTGAGAAGGCCTGTATGTGTTTTATTGCTTTATCACTTCTACACAATGAAATTTCTAACAACATGCAACTTTTGACATGTCGAACTACTAAATCAGCTGGGCGGACGACACTACCTAGTAAGATAAATATACCTTGGTACCAAGGTATATTTACTACCTAGTAAAATAAATATACCTTGGACAGTACATTTTAAAAATATGGTTATCGATATGGTAGAGTTACCATATCGCGAAAATAACCCTGCGTGTACACTCCATAAATAAAATGTTGCATTTTTTTTATTTATTTGTTTTATTTATTTATTAAAATGTTTCATTTTATTCATAGATTTTATTTAACAATTTAATAATTCCTAAAATATATTTTTGAAAACTTAGGTACATTTTATTTATGGAATTTATATAACTCAAAATCAACTTAGCGGTGACAATATTATCAATATTTGATGGAAATGAAAAAAAAAATTCCAAACTGGTTCGTACATCCCTTAAATTCTGACAATAACAGCTTCTAGAAATTCCCAAAGCGTCTAACATTTTTTTGGTGTTATTGTCAATAGTCTATCGTTTTATTTCTAATAGACTTAAAATCATGGTAGAAAAATAAAAGGTAGAACCATAGATAACACAGATGGCCAACTCTCGAAATGTCAAAAATGTCTTCACACATACGGGTACGGTGTGAATTAAACACACTTAGGGGTGTAAAATTTTTATTCACATTTAGACGATATTTCCATTGCACTTTCCAAATAGTTAAACAATTTTGAATTTATGCACAAAAAATTATTTAACAGTTTATTGTTTTTTAAATTTTTTAATACAAAATAAATTTAATTTTGTTGACATTTCTTTGGTGAAATTTATTTCTACACAGTAATTCATATTTTTATTAAAAAGTAAAAGAATTATTTAATTTTAACATCTAAAATTGAATGTAAAAAAATATTCGGTTTTTACAAAATATTTTATATTTCGATTATTATATTTTTTGAAAATAATGGAATCAAAGGAATTATGCGTGATTAAAAATAAATAATGTATATAACACGATTCCAAATATAATTTTTTGTATGAAATTATTGATATTATTTTATTATGTTTTATACATACATACTTATGTATACATTGTTTTTTGTTTTAAAGCAAAACAATGAGCTGAGTATTTTAAACTGCGAATACACAAAATATTTTTGCAATGACAAAAATATCAACTTTTTTTTATTTCCTGCCTTGGCATACATTCCCAAGCAGTGGCTAGAGGCCTGTAAAATTTGTGAAGCAGACTTGCCAGCAGAACCATTGGTGTGTTCGCCGATGTGTCTCGATTTTGTTCTTTTATTTTAAAGCGGCCTAGACACGATGTTGGATGTCAAACTCGTATATGTGTGTCTGGATTCTTTGAGGTATACATGCTAAATGACTCGTCAATAATTAATTTGATTTTGTGTTGAGAACATCTTGGCTCAAGTATCGCAACTTTCATCTCAAAGTTTAGAACATTTTTTCCTTTTAATCTTGGAGATTTCCATCCTAATTTTTTATAGCATTACAATTAACTTACACTTTGCATATCATTTAAATTACGTCCATTTAAATAAATCCTTCGCCTTTTTTCCTTTTCTTTCAGCATTTTTGGCAACCACACAACTTGAAATGTTATTTTTTCGTGATTGAGGAACAAACACATCAAAATGTGATATCCAGTACAAAAATCAATATTTTTTGATTCAGCATCGTCTGTGTAGCACGTATAAATATATTTTCAAAAATACTACCACAATGCTTAATGATTATTTTAATCGTGTCTAGGCCGCTTAAAGAATATCTATTGTTTTACCTTTCAATGCAAAAGATGTTAAAATGTAACATAGTGTCTACAAATGAGTTTAACTTTGACATAATATGTGAGAGAACGCCTGCAGAAGAACGCAAATAATTGGTTGAAGTGGTACTCAATCTCAAGCAATAGGAACAATATTGAATTCGATGGTCTGTGAATAATATAATTTCAAAAATGGGCCTAACAGAATTTATTTTATAACTGCGGATGAAAAAGATATAATTTATACTTTTTATAATTTCTTATTTTAGGGTGGGTTAATAAACCAAAAACTGATTTTTTAAGTATTTGGAATATTTAAATTCAGTATTTTTGAAATTTAATGGAAATTCTCTATCAACAAATCAAAAATGGAAACTCATTGAAATGTTTCTGACAACATTTATCAAAGCTATGAAATAAAGCAAATGGGCATAAAAAACTTGAAAAGGTATTCGATTAATCGATTGGTTTTTTATATTCCTTTTTGAAAATTCATTTATTTTGCGAAAAAGTCAAAAAGTAACTGTGGTAGAAAAAACTATAAGGTGTAAACTTTTTCGATCTTAGAACAATGCAGTATGCCATTATCGGAATAATTGGAAAGTCAAATAAATGTCATAATATGTAAGATGGCCACTCTGTAAATAATATCAAATTAAATAAAAAAAAACAGCTTCAAGTGGTTTTACACAACGTGTGTTTGTCATATGACTTGTTAGTTTGATAACCCATATGTAATTTCATGTGTTTGTCAAAATAGGCATTTTACATACGGTTTATAATTTTTTGCTTTCAAACGTACATGTGTAATTACATCTGACATAACCTATAATATATAATTTTTCCGCCACACGATTTTGTATTGCCAACCACAGCTCATGCAAACATAGTGCTTTTGGTACCATAAATATCCTAATATAGCAAAATATCAAGTTGGCATTACAGGATGTCAAATGCTTTGTCACATCAAAATAGAACACGTTCTAAATGAAAAATGTCATATGTATTGTACACATGGAAAATTCACATGTTATGTTTGAAAGGGTTCACACGACGTGTTTAGAATTTACACAAGGAAAAGTGACATGTCATATGACAAATTCACGTCGTGTACAACCACTTTTAGCTGATAAAACCGCCTAAAATTTTTACTGATATTAGTCGAACACTTCAGTTGCGGCTAAAGGCCCAACTATAATATGCATAAGCTGGCTTAAGCTAATGTCAAAAAATGAACGAAAAGTCTGTCAAATGCTTAAGCAACTTATTGAAGACTTTTAGGTGGTTACAATATACTTACATGCATCTAAAAACTATTATGACACAGTTGCACAATTGTTGTATTCGTGCTTTTGAAAAATAATAATTTTTTTCTGAATAAATTAAATTTGTTAACAAAAAGGTGTTAAATAAACATAGTTTATATACCTACTACCATTCATATACAAATTAATAATTATTTTTAATAGTTTGTAGAAAATTTCGAAAGAAAAATTTAACATTTTTTGCTGTTTGTGTAATTTTGGCCAAAAGTACTAAAAAATACAGCGGTGTGCATCACTCAACTCATAAACAATAAAATGCTCTTTCTTTTTATTTACGATTATTATACAACGCATCCCTTTTTCTTATAGAAACTTCTTTTTTAAGCATTTTATATTATTTTTAGATATAATTTGTTCACTTTCGTTCTCCATTGCAGTTATTTACAAATGTACATTCATATGTAAAACTCAAAGCACAAACAGCTGTTTCCGTACGGAATGTGCGATCGGTTTCGGACTATGCTTAATCAAATGACATTTGACGAAACTCAACGAAAAGTGTTGTTAAGTACATTATAGTTTGCCACATATGATTTATATGTAATTGCACAGTTGCTTAAGTTGGCTTAAGCTAGCTTATGCATATTATAGTTGGGCCTTAAGTGCTTCCAATCAAAGTCGGCGTCGGCTAACAGCCGATCGGCTTCGCGCTCTGGGTGTAGTTATTAAAAGTGCCTTGGGTTTTAGTCATCATATTTATTGTGATATTATTTAGATTGTTTACACAAAGATTGGTGGTTTAAGAATCACTATTATACTTATTTTATTTATTGTTTACGTAAAAAACCAATTAATGTTTTATATATATGTTCATATATGTAAATAAATATTAATAAGATTCTACTTTTAAGATGGAATATGAAAATTAATAAATGAATAAAAACCATGTCTTTATTAAAAAAGGATCCCTCATTACGGGTAGCTGCAAACGATCCCCATCTAGTGAGCTTAGGAGGAGGTCGCTTGAGTACTGCTGTAACAATACATAATATACCAGTGGGTGATTGTACTGTTGGATCGTCCCAGCAGTGTTCAGTGTCAATAAGTGGTGCTGGCGTAAGGCCTATACACTGTACAATATACCGTAGTGAAGAAAATCAGGTTACTTTAGTGCCAGAGCGAAATGCCCGTATATTAATCGATAACCAGTTGATAAAGAATGAAGTTGATCTAAGACAAGGAGCAATGATAACCGTAGGAGACTCTTATTATTTGCGCTACAACAATCCTGCGGAGGCCTTAAAAATGCGCACCGCTATAGGAGAAATTTTAGAATATAACTGTCCTCATTATTTAGATTTTTTAGATGAATCAAATGTAAATCTCGCATCTAAGTCTTATTTTGATAACACAACACATAGTTATTACGATAATTTTAAAAATTCAGACACTTCTGCAGATTTTTTGAGGTGGCAATGTCCAAAGGTATTTAACGCTGACTTGGTTACTGTCAATATTCCTGCTAAAGATGTATTGGGACAAAAATATGCAAGTTTTGCTAAAAATTTGGCAGATCATCATCGTAAAGATAAAAATGTAAGCGTTCTTAATGCTAACTCTTATATTAATAGCAATGTGACTCTAAACAACTCGCTATCTAAGAGCAAAGAATTATTAAATATGTCTACTTATTTAAAATCAAACCAGCCTACAGAGGAAATTCTTAAAATGTGTACTATATATACAGACCGTCAAGATCGATCATATGGAGGCAATAATAGCAGTACTACGTCACCTATTGTGCAAAATCGCATAAAAACAAACGGATCCTTACCTAGAGATAAAAAATCTCCATTTTATCAGGAATTACTAAGTTCATTTAAAGGAAGTTATAACAGTCTTAGCTATGAAAACATTCAACTATTGCATCAAAATCGACTTGAAATTATAGCACCTAACAAGTCTTCTGAATATGACAATAAGAAAATAGTTCCACAAAGTCCTCGTATTAAAATTAGAACAAATTGCATGTCTCCAAAAACGGAATCTCATCTAAACAGTACTATATACAACCAAAACCCCGCTAATACAGAAAAATCAAGTATTAATTATGAAGACTTAACCAAATTATTTGAAGAAAATTTTCAAAAGGGAGTAGAAAATATAGGAGGGAGTTCAATATTATCAGCGTGCTTAGATAAATCAGTATCTAACAAATCTACACCAAATGCAAGTAGAAAAACAAATAAGAATATAAACAACCTCACAATTGATATCAAATCTTCTGCCGTTCCCTATAACTCAGTCACACCTGTAAAAAAACCCACTCCAGCTCCTAGACAAATAAACCAAACAAAAACTGTTGACACAGGAAGTCTATCGAATTTACCTGGAATTCAATCGGCGCATGAGCAAATGCACAAAGAAAGAGAAAATTTACTTCAAAGAATACGAAGTCTTAAAGCAGAACTGTGTTTATTACAAAAGCAAGATAATGAAGCTCTTATTGAAATGGACCTGCCAAATGCTTTAATTATTACGGAATTGCAATCACTAACTGAAGGCAAACAAAAATTAAATGATGACTACCAATTGTTACAGCAAACGATTTATAGATTGGACGCTCAACGTAACGCGACTAAAGTTATAGAGGAAAATCAACAGTCTAAGCTTAAACATAGCATAGAAATGAAACAAGATCAAGTGAAAAAACTGAAAGAACTTTTAAAGCAGAAGCCTGATAATATTTTCTTAAAAGAAGAACTTATAAATGTTTGCGAATCATTGGAAAATGATCAAAAATTGTTTGAAGACTTGGAATTCCAGTATTTTGAAGGAGAGACCGATTGGCAGGCTTGCAGAGAAGATTTAATTTCTGAAGAGCAGGTCATCAAAGCCAAAATTGAAAAATGCCAATTGTCCATAGAAAATTTTCAGAAACATGAGTCGAACTCTTCATACCCGGTCAATGCAAAGCATCTTCGTATTAGTAATCATTTAGTTTCTTTAATCAAAGAGTTGAATCAATGTGAGAAACAATTTAAACTTTTGGAGAGGAAACTTTCCCTTAAAATAAGCTCAAATTCTTCCCTCTCCGAACAAGAATATGATCAAGATCCATCAAATCAAAAACAATCATTTTTTGGTTCCGCTGAAATGTTGTGTTCGAAAACGTATAATGAAAATATGATGTCGAAAAGTATTAATGACAATATATTTTATAACAATAAAACTGAATTTTTCAGAAGTGAGCTTACAGTGGAAAATGCTAAAATTTATAAAGAAAGTACAGATTTGAAAGACGCTACTTGTAAAGTACATGATTCATTAAAGAAAATAGAAAAGCAACGCCAAGTGTTAACCGCGCAAAAGGGTCAACGGGATTTGGATTATGAAAAAAGTAAAATAGAAAACCTACTAAGAAAATTAAGTTCGGATGCCAATCAAAAAACTAGAACAACTAATCAAAAATGTGTAGGAGGTACAATTGAAAAAAACTCGTCGACAAGTCAAATTCAAAAAGAGTGCTCACAAAAAATTAAAGTTACAAGTTCTGCATCCACTTGCAGTTCTCCTCTAGCAGCCGAAAGTGCCGAGTTCTGTAATAAATTATCGCCTAAAGTGATAAATAAATCCATAAATGATTTAAATATATCATTACCTGACGGACCCAGTAATTTTTACATAGACAATCGTTCAAGTAGCTTATTATCAAATGAACTTTTATCTCAAGAAAATATATCATGCATGTCATCTGATTACAGAAAAACACAGCAGCAAAAACCACAAAGACCATTAACACGTTACATGCCCATATTCTCTCAAGATTTGGATCTTAAACGTCATATAGAATCAGCAGGTCATCCCATATCCCTTTGCCCTTATATTTTGTTGGATGAATACAGTTGCCGTGGTTATCTTCATAAATTAGGATCCATGTTTCACACATGGTCTAAGCGTTGGTTTGTTCTAGATCGTCAACGTAATGCCTTAATATACTATGCCGATAAATCTGAGCGCAAGCCAAGAGGTGGGGCATTTTTCTCTTCAATTGATGAGGTTTATATGGACCATTTAAACATATCAAAAAGTAGTCGACCCCATTCAACATTTATTGTTAAAACAAAAAAGAGAATTTATTACCTACAAGCATCATCGGACACCGCGGTCAGGATATGGATAGATGCAATTATAACTGGAGCTCAAGGTAACATAGACTATCAACACAGTATTTAACACAATGGACACTGCAACAAAATAATTCCATTTTATTTTACACAATATATACTAAAAAAGTAATATGTACCTATAATGTTTAAGGTATATTATTTTATATTATAATTAAATATGTATATTTTAAATCGTATCAAATTAGTTGATATATGTACATATGGTTATAAAAGGAGCTAGGTTATTCAAAGTAAACTGTTTATTGACTTAATAATGCCAGCCTATAATTATAATTAATAGTTCCCTAAGAAATCTTATTTTTAAAAAGCAACTATTTAAAAAATACAAAGGAAGAAATATGAACTAAAGACTTTTGTTTACTATATCATTCCCATTTTCTAATATTTACTTATTATGAAAAGTCGAAATAGTTAAGGAAACTTAATTTTAATGAGACATATTTTGTAAAACTTGCGATGTGGTTTTCTAGAGAATTTATTTACAAATATTCTTTAAATTAAAATTAACTTATATGAAAAAATTGTTCGTTAAATATATTTTTTAATAACCCGCCCGCTCAAAACATACTAAATTGCTCAGTACAATAAACAGTGTATTCCTCAAAAGCTTTTTAATAAATTATGTTTCTATTCAAATGTGTCTTATTTTTAAATAAAATATATGATTATTATTAGCATTTGAATCATTCTACAACTCAAAATTTAATAAAATTGTTAGTTTAGCTATAAGGTAGAGAAGAGAATAAAAAAATGTTTTCTTAACAGTATGAGTTTTTTTTTTCCACTCTTAGGACTCAAAAATAAAAAATGGTATAAAATCGATCGATTTTAAAATGATCCCTTTTTAAAACAATCGTAAATAGACAATCGATCGATTTTAAAACAACCGTTAATTATTGAGTTATAAATTCGGACCAAAAATAAACTTCAATCAATATAAAATAGTTTTACTAAGAAATTTAGCAAGAATTAGTGAAAAGTGTTAAAAACATGTTTTAAAATATTTACAAAACGGAAATTATAATCCCAACTTTTTTTGACTTCAACCGTTTCGTTTTCAAAATCTATTTTCACATATCATGTCTAACTTATATACATATTTTAATATACAACTTACGTTGTATAAGGATCTATTACATACAGATTTATGTACTTTTTAGACGGAATTAAGACTTACGAGAATTAATTTTACTACTCATGCTGGCTGGAAGTTTAACAGAGTGACGTAAATTTATTATTGTTATTTTTAAAGCTTAATTATAAGATATGATGGAACGTTAAAAATTTATAAATCCTTTCAATTTCAAATAAAACTGCAAATTCCTCATTGATTTTTATGTACTTTCACAAAATCAAATTGTATATTATAAGTATATACTTTTTGTTTGTTTATTAATAATAATTTAATTTATATGATAATAATTTTAATATATTAATTGGTTTTATATATTAGTCAACTATTTAATTAGTTTTTTTTTTATTAAAATTGAGAAAAATATACTGTTTTTAACTAAAATGTAATGCATTTTTAAATAAAATACGTAACTCAAAACTATGATTATTTTTTTATGAAAAAACTGAATATTTATTGAATTATTTATAAAATGTAATAAAGAGAAAAAGGTATAATTATAAATATAATTTTATTTTGTTTGAACTATTTAAATTAATAATTTTTCAGGGGTATAATCACCGCATTCGATATCGAGTAAAATCTCTCGTAATTTCATTGGGCACGTCCATAAGACGTAACTGTTGAGCTCAACTGCTACGAAACTGTTACCAACTGTTGAGCTCAACAGTTACGTCTTAGAAATGGCTTGAGAAATGTACTGCAAAATAAAGAGCTGATAAATGTAAGGAATTTAAAAAAATAAAAGAGGAAGAAAAGAAATAATTTAAATTAACTGAATTTACTCTCTTTTATTAGCTAATTCGGTATAACTCTCTTCTATTAGCTAATTCAGCTGAGCGCAACATGTTGACTTTAGGTAGCTAAAATATTTTATGATACAAAAATACCCAACTGTTGAGTTGAGCGCAACTAGTCAACAACCCGTTTCTAAGAGAAATACTCAACCGCTGCGCAACAGTTACGTCTTATGAACGTGCCCATTTTGGTATCATGGCACTCGATATCGAATAAAAAGTATTGTAATTTCATTCAAAAGGAAATGTTTTTAAACCGTGTTCTCTTGTTCATTTATTATTAATGTATTACAATTTTATATAAATAACGATTCGATACATGTCGAATGGCATAATTAGCTTACTCGACTCGTATCGAATTTCTGCTGCAAAAAATTTGTATCAGATACATAAAAACTATAAATATGTTACAAAATATAACACCGAAACTATTAAGCAAATAGTAAATGTTGTAAGGTTCAACAACATTTCCTATGTTAAAAAGTAGTCACGTTGCCTTATGATATACAATAAGCGCCTTCAATTTTAATCTTTTTTACTAATATTTTTATTACAAGAAGTTTTATATGTGTTAATATTGTTTTGACTGCAGCTGTATGTATGTGGTTTGCATGATAGGTCCTTATTTCTACATCCTAATATAAGCAATTAAATTGCCTTTTATTTTATTTATTTTTTAAAAGCTTATCTTCTTTTTACATATATAGTGTACTGTTTGTTGTCAATGATTCAAATTCTTTTTATCACAAGTGTAGAAACGGATCAGAATCGCTAGATATTACCAGCACTATGATAGTATTGAAAACTACTGAAATTAACTGGTGTTTTCGGGCTGGAGCAAGGATATAGGAAATCATCATGCTGCAGTTGGGTTTGTGTTAGTGTGGAATCGCTTGCACTACGATGTAGTTTTGGTAGTGTTCGCCATATATATTCAAGCATATTAAGTAACAAACGGAATAATGGTCTTTCATTTCGATCGTATTTAATACAATCCTCGGTTAGACGTTTTAGAGCTTGAGGTGCATCAGACCGTATTCTTGTCATATCGGGCTTCAATAATCCTCTGCCTACCATAAACAAAATCTGGTCTTTATTATTAATATGGCTGTAAGGTAAACATTCAGCAAATAACTCGTACAGCACTATTCCGAACGCATAAACATCAGATTGAAATGAATAAGGGTTTTGTTCTTGCATACGTATAACCTCAGGAGCCATCCATAAAATGCTGCCTGTAGGTTGATTCGCTTGTTTTTCTCCTGACCACCTCGTTTTCGCTGTTGCTAAACCGAAGTCCCCTATTTTAACGGAATATTCATCTTGCAAAAAGATGTTATTTGATTTTAAATCTCTAAATTAAAAAGATTTGTATTTAATAAATAGTTGCGTAAAAATATAAAAATATACAGTGTTGGATGAAACAATAGGGACAATTTGTTGATGTGGTCGTTTATTGTTAGTAATAACTGTTAAATTCCTTTAAATTTTACAGGATTTGAACTGTTTGCTTTTTACTTTGTCTCTTTTAGATTAAAACTTATGCCGAAAAGTAGACCATTGAGTAAATTTATATGTAAGAAATAATAGGGACATATTTCAATAATTATGTTTAAATTCCACAAAACAGTAAAATTATATAAAAAATTAATAAAAAATAACAAATATGTAGTTATTGTGACTAAAGCAATTTTTTAGTGAATTGCGTGAATTGCGAACATAAATCCGTTTTCAGTTTCGCGTTTCACGTAAAAATTTTTTTCCATAAAAAATATTTAAAATGTTTGTCTTTATTCGGAAAGCTAGGTAAACTAGGAATAAAATAAGCCATAAATCATGAAAATCAATGCACAAATCTTGATTTTATTCACAATTAAGTGCAGTAACTTCTTTGACAAACATTATGTGACACATTAAGTTCATTTACTTTTGTTATAGTAATAAAAACCTATTAAATTTTTTATTGTTTCATATTTTATTTATTGTATCGTCAATATATTTGAACTAACAATAATTACTCCTATCTTAAATTTAAAATAAAAATAAATATACTTGTTAAGTCCAGCCAGTGCTAGACAAAATAATTGTATGTTTCATTATCAGTATTTTATTTAAATAAGAATATCTCAAAATCTAAACGTGATAAAATCAATCTGTAAACAGATTTGGATTCAGCACATAAAAGTCCATTAAAATCACATAACAAGGTTCAAGCTCCCGACTTTTTTTGCCAACCATTGTTATCACAATAACTAATGTAGTTATTGTAATATTTTTATTACATTTAAATTTTTTATGTAATATTTTTATTACATTTAAATAAGAATATCACGAAAACTAGACGTGATAGAAAAAATCTGTGAACAGATTTGGATTCAGAACACAAAAGATAATTTTAATCACATAAAGTTCTTGCTCCCGACTTTGTTTTTTTTTTTGACGACCATTGTTATCATAATAAATACATATTTAATGTTCCAATATCAGTATTTTATTAAAATAAGAATATCTCAAAAACTAAACCTAATAGAGGCTGACTTCATAAACGCAGTTTGCAAAGTAACACTGCAATCAATATAGTTCATAAACGCCTTAGCATTATTTTTTACAATATCGTGAGTTCATTAGTGCAGTGCAACCATTTTCAATGCGCATCAGTTGCCAAATTTGTGCACTGTTTTTATTTGTGATGCGGTGTGAGATGAGCGGTTGAAATGTATTTTTAACCGACTTCAAAAAAAGAAGGAGGTTATCAATTCGTCTGAATGTTGCTTTTTTTTTTATGTTTGTGCCCGCAGAACTCAGTCATTTCTGAACCGATTTTAAAAATTTTGCACTATTAGAAAGGTTATGGCTACAGATTGGTCCCATTTTAAAAGAAGTTCAAAATTTTAAAAATTAAAGGGTGTCCCCATACAACATACATGTTTTTTACGTGTATTATGAACATTATAGGTCACCAATTTAAAATTAAAAAAAAGTGCGTATCACAGTAGCTCCCAACAACAAAAAGTAATTAAAAAATAAAATTAAAAATTAAAGGGTGACCCCATAGGTGACTTAATTTCGCCTTTATTCTCCTATCTTTTGAACCGTTATAGACAAACACTTGAAAGTTGCACAGAATGTTCGTTACTATGTCTGTTATAATAAGTATAAATATTTAAAATTAGAAATTAAAGGGTGTCCCATTAGTTGGTTTATTTTGATATATATATGGCCAAACTTTTGAACCTTTATAGACAGACAGTTGAAATTTACAAAGTACTTGTATTGCTAAGTCCGCTAAAATAACAAGTGTAAAATATGAATTTGGAAATTAAAGGGTGTCCCAATAGTTAATGTAAAATAATATATATGGCCAAACTTTTCAACTGTTATAGATAGACAGTTGAAATTTACAAAGAACCTATATTGCTTAGTCCGCTATTAAAACAAGTATAAAACTTGGATCTATAAATTAAAGGGTGTCCCCATTATTGATGTTATTTGACCATTATGTCCTCATCTTTGGAACCGTTATAGACAAACACTTGAAAAATAGACAGAATGTTCACTACTATGTCTGGTATAACAACAAGTATAAATATTTAAAATTGGAAATTAAAGGGTGTCCCAATAGTTAATGTAAAAGTAATATATATGGCCAAACTTTTCAACTGTTATAGATAGACAGTTGAAATTTACAAAGAACCTATATTGCTTAGTCCGCTATTAAAACAAGTATAAAACTTGGATCTATAAATTAAAGGGTGTCCCCATTATTGATGTTATTTGACCATTACGTCCTCATCTTTGGAACCGTTATAGACAAACACTTGAAAAATAGACAAAATGTTCACTACTATGTCTCGAATAACAACAAGTATAAATATTTAAAATTGGAAATTATAGGGTGTCCCAATAGTTGATGTAATTTGATATATATGGACACAAAGTTAAAATTTAAAAAGAATCTGTATTACAAAGTGTTCTTTAAAAAGTATTTATATTAAAATTTGAATTTAAAGGGTGTCCCAATAGGTGACGTCATTTGATATATATGACCCTATATTTTAAACAGTTATTGATAAACACTTAACAATTAGACAGAATGTCCATTACTATATCTGTTATAATAAGTATAATTATTTAAAATTATAAATTACAGGGTGTCGCAATAGTTTATGTAATTTGATGTATATGACCAAACTTTTAAACCGTTACAGACAGAAGGTTGAAATTTACAACGAACCTGTATTGCTACGACCGCTATAACTAGTATAAAATTTGAATTCGGAAATTACAGGGTGTCGCAATAGTTACCGTCTTAAAGCAACATGCTTTTAAGTTTGCCTGTTTTGAAGTCGGTTTTTTTTTGCAAGAATTATCTTAAAACAAAATGTATTAATTATTTTTCATAACTTAGTAATAAATGCCCTCATGTTTTGAAGATCCAATTCACAATATTTTTTTTACACACAACAATCGAAAATTACGACAAAGCAATTTAACGTTCATAAAATGTGTTGCATAATTTGACAGATCAGTGTTGACATGCAATATTGCTATGCCTTGCTAGCGCATCTGTTTGAAGTGTTGCTTTGCAAACTGCGTTTAGTCCTGTTTCACACTTGCAATTTTTGTTTCTGCGACACATGTATTTGTTGTTCGGAGAGGAAATAAAAATGGCTGCGGTAAAATGTTTCTTGTACTTGCAACTCTGCTGCGACTCTCTATTTTTGTTGTTGTTTGCTCTTTTTTTAAAAGTATACAGTCGTCAGAAACACAATTTTTAAAGTACGGACACGAATGCAACTTCGAAAGAGAATATAAAAAATGTTTCAGAAACAAAAATTACAAGTGTGCAACGGGACTTATGAAATCAGCCAGAAAAAATTTGTGAACAAAAGATGCGGAAATAATGTGATGATAAACTTTAAAGTAGAGGGTTTATCTTAAAAAAAAAATTATTCAGACAATGAAATGCTTAATTAAATGTTTAATGATACTCTTCTTTTTTAATATATGTACATATATCCCCATTGAAAGGTTTGTGGTCGGAATGGTGGCGAGAAGTTTGTTTAGACTTTTTGAATCAGGGTTGGTGAAGTCGAGTAGCATAGAAAGCAAAGATTCTTCTTGAGGTCGGACTCAACGGACAACTTCCGTTAACCCCTGGGCTAACGGACTTTATGGTCAATGAGTTTGACTTCAGTAGGATACCCTTGGTTGTATTCCCAAAAAGGGAAGAATGGTTGGGGTCTGATAAACTGTATGACGGGGTTGCGGTGTTCACAGATTGGTGAAAAATGGAAGCGGGTACCGGTGCTGGTGTTCACATCCTGGGAACCAGAACACGCATGTCATACAAACTACCAGACGATTGTAGTGTGTTCCAGGCAGAAGTGCTGGCGGTTTTAAAAGCCACAGAGCTGGTGCCTGGACACGTTTTAGAGGGGGAAGAGGTCACTCTATACGTCGACAGCCAGGCGGCACTTAAAGCCTTGAAAAGACACAGGGTCACATCAAGGCTGGTAGGCGAATGTAAAAAGGCTATCGATACACTAACGGACGATTGTAGTGTGTTCCAGGCAGAGGTGCTGGCGGTTTTAAAAGCCACAGAGCTGGTGTCTGGACACGTTTTAGAGGGGGAAGAGGTCACTCTATACGTCGACAGCCAGGCGGCACTTAAAGCCTTGAAAAGACACAGGGTCACATCAAGGCTGGTAGGCGAATGTAAAAAGGCTATCGATACACTAACGGACATATATAGGGTTAGATTGTGTTGGGTCCCGGGCTATTGCAATGTTGAGGGCAACGAGATTGCTGACGAACTTGCGAGACTGGGGTCGGACGGAGATAATTCAGTTAGGGTAGAATCGGTTAAGCCACCGATTAGTCACTACTACAGGATGATATCAGACTGGGTAGTCAAGAGAACCAACGTGTCTTGGGAAGTAACGGGGCATTGCAGAGTGCCAAGGTCAATCTGGCCTAGACTGGACGCTGCGAAAACCGAGATACTCCTGGGTCTAGACAGGAAGGTTCTAAGAGTCGTGATAGGGTTGATCACTTGTTGGTCATTGCGCCATTAGGGCAATGACTAGCAACTGGGTCGTCGGCACACCGGACTTTTGTAGGATGTGCGAGGATAAGGAGGAATTGGAAACTGTTGAGCACGTCGTGTCACTGCCCGGTATTACAAAGCCGCAGACTTAGATGGCTAGGTGATAGATTTCTCGAGGGGCTCTTCGACATCGCGCGGTGTAAAATCGAGAATGTCGTCGGTTTCATCAAGGAAATCGGGTGGCTGAGTGATCGTTTTCCTCCCAGTTTTCTTAGTTTTAGTTTTTTTTTTAGTTTAGCTGAAGGGAATCACAATGGACCCAACAGTCTCCGAGTGGATGTGCCATATTTGGCACAACCCTTCCTAACCTAACCTAATATACATATATATTTGTCTTTATGTTTTATTTTTCATATAATACTGCAACTGATTGGACCAATTTACTTACTAATATATTTTTTTCTGCTACGGCTGGCGAGCCAAATAAAAAATAAATTAAAATTAATAAAAAAAAAAAAAATTTGGGAATGTTAGGCTCCATATTTTATATGACAAAGTATTCTGTATTATTAACTCCATTAACTTAATAGATCAAGTTTTGAAATTATTTGAGTTAGTTTAATAAAAGAAAACTAATATATTAAACGATCTTAAGTAAAGTTCAGAGTTGTTTTATTAAAAAAAAAGATAATACAAAAAAAAAAAAATATGAAGCATATAAACTTAGCATAAAAACAAAAACCCATTTATAATTCATTTTTTACAACGCATTTTGAGATTAATTTTCTAAAAAAATTTGTACATACACTATAAATACTATGTACTCGTATGTCACATATGTTGTTCATATGTAGGCTGCCCAAGGAATTATTTTATAATCGTAATTTTTTATAATTCTTGAGTAATCCAAAATTTTTTGTTTAAAAAGAGCAGCATATCAACATTTTTTTGGCTTTAAACTAGATCTTCTATCTGAAATAATGGCTCCGGCCTTGCTAAACGTTCTTTCAGATTTTGTCGAAGTTGCTGGTATGCATAAGTAACGTAAAGCACATGACTTTGTGAGTGACATCTGACCAGAATTGTTCTGTGAATAGATATGACACTGTATAAATTGCTTAATTAACTATATAATTTACCTTCCAGAACTGCAATGGGTCTATTTCTAATGGTGAATTTTAATTTTCAGCTAACTAATTGCCAATATATTAATTTATTTTTTCAACGATAGTATCGCTATCGAGAAAAAAACCATCGATAGTCTAATGAAAACAAAACTATCGATACTATCGATAGTACTATCGATAGTTTTCCAGCTCTACTTTTCAATCGCCGGACTTAAATCCTATGGAAAACCTGTGTGAAGTCCTTAAGAATAAATTGGCCCTTTTAAGTATAAAAAGAAGCAAAAAAATGTGCAATAAAATTCAGGTATTTGGTATTATATTTCCCTGGATGTTTATACCAATCTTGTAAATTCACGAGGTTGACCAAATGAAGTGTGCACCGACTAAGTATTAAAATGGTATAATGGTTTCATGTTAATTTAATAAAGAAATTAATTTGTTTTATAATTATAAAATGTCCCTATTACTTCTGCCAGGCATGTTTTCCAAGATTTAATTTATTTCCACGAAAAAAGCACGATTGTTAAATTTTTTAGTTTGTTTTTATGTAGACAATTTAAATATCTTTAATTAATAATGTGTACTTTGTTTTATTTATGTAATGGTAAATAAAAATTTAAGAAAATATTAAAATGTTGGTGTGTCCCTATTTTTTCTTCCAACACTGTATACATATGTGCATATATGTATATGCCGACTTACCTGTGTATAATATTTTTAGCATGCAAATAGTCCATTCCCTGAGCTACTTGTCGGCCAATGTCGATTAGAGTTTTAAGTTTGAATTTAGTTTCCTTCACATGTATGTGCTTGTACAAACTACTCCCTTCACACCATTGGGTTACAATGGCCAACGAAGGCTTGGATACACAACCCATAAATAACAAAATATTACAATGTCTAGTTTTTTTTAGCATGGCCACCTCATTTTTGAATGCTTGTAATTGTGCTAAACTAGGTGTTTTAACGTTGAGAGTTTTTACCGCCACTGGACCATGCCAATGAGCTTTATAAACAGTTCCAAAAGAACCAGAACCAATACGAGGACCTATTAATATTTCTTCGGCTTGAATATTCTGCAAGATAAATATAATATGCATTGTTAGCTTTTAAAACTTATTACCACCTACCCAATTCTCTTCTGATGAACGATTGTCTCTAGAGGATAACAGATTTTTATTACTCTCGTCTGCAGAACGAGCTCTCTCCCGTTTTACATGTTTAAGAGTGTTAGTAGGAGAAGCTTGTGTTGAATTGGAATGATCTCCAGAATGTTGTATGGGTCCGTGAGCTTGGATCAATTTGTATTGTGCTTCAGTAAGAGTTTTAATATTGTTAAAACATACATTTGGAGCTGAATTTGAACGATCTTGTTGGCTAATAGAACGAGGATGACGACTCTTAAAACAATATAAAAATTCTGTAAATTTCTTTTGCTATTATTTTATTATCTACTTACTGAAAAATCACCAACCATTCCTCGGCCAGGATGTAAAATTCCTACAGCATTTTCTGGATTTTGAGCCAGTAAACGCTGATAATAACTATCTACCGGAAACTGTTGACAAAGCGTTGGTACTTTATCGTAACATCTTTGATGAAAACGAAAATTGCACTGATTGCAATAAAAGCCTGTAAAAAGAAGTCTTCGGCAACATTCGCAAAATGCCAAAGAAAAGAAAGTCTTTCTTATAAACTGATGCGATATATGTGTCATAATAGGGCACTTGTCCAGTAGTTTCACAAATATTTCCTCCACTTGTAAGCTACCAATATCCGTGTGCCACTGTATAATTTGACGCCCATTTTCTGATGTTGTTACCTCACACATTTCTGGAGTCAATTGACGCAACTTTAAAGCCTTCATTAAAGCATCACATAACCTTACGCCAGGTACTACCTCAACAGACGTTCTCTGTTGGTTAGGCAAGTGAGCTCTAAGCAAGACTTTGCGTTGTCGCGTCAGAGTACTGCACTGGCTTCTTTCGTAATTAGTGCTCTGAGAAGATACCAAGCTATCATTCTAAAATCATAGAATACTTTATGTAGCACATTTCTGAAGAAAAGATATTAGGTATAAACTTTCTTTACCACATCGTTTCCCTGATAAACTGGCCTTGAAAGCAACTGCTGCATTTGTATTTGTTGTTGATTTTGATAGTGGGACTGAAAGCCAGTGTATTCATTGTATGTTTGTTGCTGCTGCAAATGTTTTTCTTCGATTTCCAGTTGTGAATTAATTTGTTCCATTAGTTCAGTTTCCTTAGCCTCCAATTCGTGTAACTTTGACGTTAATTCCTGATACTCGGCAATATACATGGGAGGTGGCTCCTGCAAATTAGCAAATTTTGCATTGAGAGCATCGATATTTTCTCTTGTAACGCGTATAACGAGTTGGATATTTTTTAACTCTTCTGCCATTTCGTCATAGAATTCCTCACTGTCTTCTGACGACGGTGAACTCGACATTGTTTTTCCAATTTTATAGAAAATATTTAAATAGGCCCTATAATACTACGAACAGTCCGTTAAAAATATGCTTAAGGATGCTTTTAATTTGCGTAGGACGTCCTTTTTACAGGAACAAAACATTTATTCTTTGTTTCATTTTTTATGGATTTTATTACACTTCTTGCAGCTAGTAAGTTCAAGCACCGATTAAAACTTTCCATATTTTTCCATTACTGGTGGATATTGCTACAAATGAAAGATTTTGTTGATATTCAGTTTAAATCTGAAAAATAATATAAGTGCGATTTATTAGTTTTTATATTTTCGTACACAATTTATTTATAAAAACATTTTCTTATCCACCACATCCCTGTAAATTATATATTTTTTTCACAAAATAAAGGATCTAACACTGAAAAAGATGCCAGATTGTGTAATATTTTGTACACAATAATCCCAAAGTATATATATATATATATATATATATATATATATATATATATATATATATATATATATATATATATATATATATTTATTTATATATATATATATATATATATATATATATATATATATATATATATATATATATATATATATATATATTCAATCTAACGTATTCAATCTAATTTCAAATTAGTATTCAATCTAACGTTTTTCGCTCATAAGTGTATAAACAAAATTACAAAATTAATATTTTTATTTAAAATACAAGAATTATTTTATTTTAACATCTAAATTGAATGTAAAACATTTTTTTACAAAACATTACTTTTTTATATGGGGTGCCAATTTTGTCAACTGAACAGTCAAAAACCTAACCAGACATGTAAAAGGAAAAAACTTTTCGAAATGCAAGTACTTTCAATTTGCCATGTGGAATTAATTTTTTGCTAGCCGTTTGATCTATTTTATTGTTATTCTTCAGCTGACAAAGATTTTGCTACATTTTTCTGCCTTACTGAATTACTTTGATTTTCCTGTACAACATAAATAAATATTTCTTGAATTTTTAGTCTTAAATTTAAATTTTTTTGTGCCTTCTTGTTTACAATCATAGACTTTTGACTAGACTCGACAACTCTGCATTACAGAGTCGTTAGGTTAATTTTAACAGCGTTGGTCGGATACAAGGTATATTTATTTTACTAGGTAGTGGCATCCCTACAACAAATACAACAATACAAAAATAACATGGCATTTTGTTGTTGCTTTGTAGTTCGAAATGTCACAAAACGATATAAGAAAATTGAGAAGGCGTGTATGTGTTATATTACTTTCTCACTTCTTCACTATAAAATTTTTGAACACAAACAACTTTTGACATGTCGAACTACCAAATCAGCTGGGCGGACGACACTACCTAGTAAGATAAATATACCTTGGTCGGATAACACCATTATTGATACGAGATAACATATATATGAAATTTTATATTGCTATCTTTGTTCTTTGAAAGTGGTATTCAGTGGCAAATTTTTCTTAACTGAAAAAATTAATTTATAGGATTTTTTGGCGGCATGGAAAAACACAGCAAAATATATACAATTCAAATAAATTATGGAAATATTTATACCAGAAGAAACAAAAAATATTTGTGGTTACAATTAAAAGCATTAATAGAAAAAACGCACAATTTGCTTTGTAATTTCTTATTATACTCGGCTGTTTTTGACTTTTGTTTTTGTAAAACCAAGTCTACCTTATTTATTGTACCATGAGTAGTGCGATTGAGCAACAGATGGCCGATTAATTGCAAAATTTACAGCCGTTTCAAAGGAAATTTTTTTTACATATGTATATTTTTCCAAGTCTTCTTTTACAATTTTTCTTTACGTTTTTAAGATATTTTTGGGACGATATTCATCTCATTTTCTGGGGTAACCATGGTTTCTTTCCAGTTTTCTGGGAACTGTCCTGTTGATAATGATTTATTTATAATTTCCAGAGTCTGTAAATATGTATGTAGAAGTTTTTTCCGAAAAATCCAGCCGATCTGTACCTTTGCACAGGAAGTAGACCCGCCAGATTCCAATATTGGAATATTGGTCTCCACCAGTATCAATCTTAGTTATTTTTATTGGTACACTACACCACGTCAAAAAGTGAGGTTGCCATCTTCACTTTTGAGTTTTATTTAGGTCCTCCTCCAGTTTCTATCATCCAATTGTGTATTTACTTTTTTATATCAAGTAATTTTTTAATTCTATTTTAGATCTGCACCAGTTTCTTTCATCCACTTTTTTTAACGTTTTTCCTCTCGTAAAATCTTATATATCATTGTGTATTTCTCTTACAATTGTTGAAATTTATACATACTGTTATTTTAACTGTTTTATATCTTAAAACAGAAAGTACAATTATATAAATGTACAGTACACAATTATCGACGAATGTATGTGGTTAATGGAAAAAACATTAAAAACCGTAGTTCAGAGGCTAACCATTAGCCAATACGAGAGGCAAACTCTCGAGGTGAATCAGGTTTTATCGCCCTTAACAAATAATTATGATGATGCAAGAGTTGTTTATTAAACCGGAGCTGCTTAACGACTGATATAATTTATTATTAAACATTTTGTTTATTTAAGTTTTTTTAAGTAAACTCTTTTTTCATATTTTATTAGTATTTTAAACATTTCGTTGTCTGATATTTTATTTTGCTTGCAATTTTGCACGGTTGTTTTAAGCCTGTTTGTAATAATGTAATCAATTATTGTTCTTAATGTTTTTGTTATTTAAGTATATTCATTTACTATTTGTTTATCACCATTATTCAATGAATTGACTTTCGATTTTATTTTTATAATAGTTATTTCCTGACGAATCTATGTTAAAGTCCTCCGTAACATGGCCGGTCTACACTTAATACTAGCATGATGTTAGTTGTAATAATTATCATTTCATGTCTTATGTAGACATGTATCAAAGCAGATAGTGTTATTACGGTTGAACAACAGATGGCGCTGTTTGAAAATAACTCTTTATGATATAAATTCATCCCAAGTGAACTCTATGGAAAGCATAAGTTTTTACCCATTAAGTACTCTTTACTAATTCAGCTATTTTCGTCTTTATTTTTCCCTTTTTGCAGTTGATACTTTTTAAGCAACCATTCTTTGGTATGCGCTTGTCATTTTTCGGCTTAGCATTTTTAAGTAAGTTTATTCATATCCAAAATCTGGTGGTGAAAATTAATGAAATCAGATTTTTGTTTTGTTATTTAGTTATTTAAATATACAGGATTTTAAAAACACATAATATGGAAGAAGGTAATTAAGCAGTACTTGTTATTAAATTTAGCAGAAAATTCGCACCATTATACCTATGAAAAAATGTTTAAATTTTCAGACTACCAGGCTTCATCTTCCCAATCCGCAGCTAAAAAAATTGGAAAGCAACATAACACTTTGCCTTTGTGGGGAAACGAGTCGACAATGAATTTAAATCCTTTGATATTGGCCAATATTCAGAGTTCAAGTTACTTTAAAGGTACGTGGAAGAAGGTACAATAGCAATAATGAAAATTTGGTTTGGTACTTTAATAAAAAAGAAAAGTTGATTTAAAAGTTCAATTGGTATTAATTTATAGTGCATTTATTCAAACTGAAGACATACCATGAAGTAGTTGACGAAATTTATTATCAAGTCAAACATATGGAGCCATGGGAAAGGGGCTCACGAAAGACAAGTGGACAAACTGGCATGTGTGGCGGTGTGAGTTTATGAAATGTACCTTTTTCGTTTTTATTTAAGGTTTTTTTCTCCCCATAAGGAATCGTAAGGAGTACAAGTTAAAATACTGATGGCTTAGAAGAGCTATTATGCAAAAGCCACTTTTAAATTACATATTGGGCTTGATTGCACTCTTCACGGTTTCTTTTGATTTAAATTATATTTTGCTTGCAATGCACTTAGTGTTTATGATTTTTTTTTTTTCTTTTTAAATGTAAATTTTAGGTTAGAGGTGTCGGAGCAGGAGGAATTGTCTCAACAGCTTACTGTTTGCTTTATAAATTGTACACGCTACGTTTGACCCGAAAGCAAGTTAACGGTTTAATAAATCATACTGATTCCCCCTATATAAGGGCATTAGGTAGGTGGTAAGTCGATTGAGTAACCCAAAGAAACACAATCACTTTCATTCATTTCGTACCTATAACTAGTTTTTATAATTAATGTTTTCCTCAAATGATCTATATAGGTTTTATGTACTTACGTTATACGCAACCACCGGCTGACTTATATGATTGGTATGAAGATTACCTTCAGGATGAAGAGGAAATTGATGTTAAAGCCGGTGGTGGACAGGTGAGTGGATTGTATGATTATAGTTTATTCATTGTAAATTCGTGGAACCTTAAAATAACATTTTTTCTCGATAATATTTTAGGCGATTACTATGGGTCAAATGGTTTATCAGTTTTTAACAAAATTAGATTGGTTTTCTACACTGTTTCCAAGAATTCCGGTACCGATTCAAAAACAAATAGAAAAAAAGATTGAACAGTACTGCCGGGAGAATAATTTAACAGTTCATCAGTTGTGTGCTGGTTCCAATTTAGCTTCTGCTAATTTGCGTACTAACAGAGCAGAGTTTGAACCTGAATCTGAAGGCCACAGTGAAGTTCGGGAGCGATGGCGCAGCAAAACAGCTGTATCAAATTACAGAGGAGAACATGACGACCGTAGTGATTACAGAACATCTTCGAACAGAGAATATCGTGAAAATAAATCCAATCGTTATGACGATAGACATTCTTCTCCTGAAAGTGTTTATCGTGGTACAAGCACAGAAAGAGAACGTTGCAGAGAAAAACACAAGAAAAAGCACAAACATAAACATCATTCCCGAAGTCGCTCTCCTAATAGATCACATTCACGTTCTCATTCAAATCGTAAGAAAGGTGAACGTGATCAGCATCATAACCATCATTCAAAAGAATACACTAATGTTAACTCCGAAGATAAGCGCTATCGATAAAGCTTGCTTAACTTTATAAATTAACTAAAGACGTACGATCTTTATTTCTTAAATTCGTTAATATTTTGAATATACTTCATTACTAATATATACAAATTATTTTACGTTAATTCAAATAAGCAGAAGTACTAATTTTGATTCTGTTTCCGTTCTTAAGTGTAAAGCAGCACAAAAACAGTTTGTATTAAAATACTTACATTTCATTTTATTTTACTTTATTTTTTTATCATTGTTCAACTCAGGTGAATTATTAAACAAACAAGTTTTTGTTTGCAAAAAAAAAAAATGCTAATATTGTTATACATCTCATTTCTCTATATAAATAACTGTCGCAGTAATATGATAATAAAAATATTACGAATTTCACGTTGAAAAATAAAATAAGCAACAATTTTTTACTTTAATTTTTTAACTAATATCTATGCTGCCCATATTCATAAAAATTCATTTTGGGTTTAAAAAGGTTTATTAAATAAATTTCCATTTAAAATGTGCTTAAAAAATCCTAATCTATAGTTATTTTTATGAATATGGGTATTATTATATTACTATAAGTTTTGGTCGGTATAAAAATTTGTTGGTAAAATTTCTATTTTTGTTTTTTGTAATTTTGGGGGGAAATGTTATTTTCGGTAAAACTTGAACTTTGAGAGATCTTTTTAAATGTTAGTAGTTAGTAGTTTTAGTTTTTTTGTGTGAATTTTCGGTTTTTAATCAAATTTTAATTTTTGGTCAGTATTAAAATTTGTTGGTAAAATTTCTATTTTTAGTAATTTTGATGGGAAACGTAATTTTTTGGTGAAACTTGGAACAACAAGATAACTTTTTAATTAATGAAAATTTGAAATTTTGATGAAAATGATACCCTAATGAAATTTCGATTGTTTGGTGAAATTCTGATTTTATGGGAATCTAGTATTTTTGCCGAATTTTTGGTTTTCAAAATCTTAAAATTATGTACAAGTAACCCCGTTTGATTAGTCTAGAAAAAAAATGAATTTATTGGAACAGTGGGCGGGCATCTGCCATAAAAAGAGAACTACAATAGGTAGCGCCTTATAATTTTGCTCAAGTAACAATTATATTAATGTGCAAAGGTTAGCAGAAATCAGGGGGATAGGAACAATGGGTGTGATAATTTCCATACAAAGAAACAATTATATGAGTGTAATTTAAGAACTAGAGCAGTTGGAATATTTATTTATTTATTTAATTATTTATTTATTTAATCAATGTTACAAAAAAACCGAGCCCAGAGGGCCATATATGGTTTAAAAATACAACTCAAAACATACTACTTAACAAAAAAATAAAAGAATATACATATATAATAATATCTAAAAATAGTTAAGTATATATTTTTTTTTCTAAATATAAAAAAAAATAATTTTAATTCAAAAATAAAATGACAATTGAAATAATTTAAATGTAAAAAAAGCTAAAGGGTAGTACCGGGTAGAAATATTAACAATATAATCAATCTCAATAACATTTGTGGTATAAGCCATAATAAAATAGTCCAAGAAATAAACTTACATCCTCTGAATGTGCTTCAACAATCTACGTTTGTAAGTAGAACTAGAAAACTCAAAGGATTTTAAATTTTCTGGTAATTTATTGAAAATTCGTGCAACTCTTACATGAAAAGATCTTTCCACTAGGGAAGTTAGCTTAGGAATCAAAATTTGACAATTACGTGTAGATCGACTAAATGAAAAAAAAATTAAAGCAAATATTCAATAGTTCCCCTTTTAAACATATTGTAAAAGCAGAGCAAAAGCCGTATTTTCACATAATTATCAAATGAACAGCCCAAAAACTTCGCAACATACATTGATACATGATTTCGAAGTCTTAAGCAGTATAGATATCGCATAACTCTATTGAACAGTACTAAAAGTTTCTTCATATGACACCCAAGTGTGCCAGTATATACTTCAATACCATATAAAAATATAGGCATAACCAATGAATGAATAATCATAACTTTGATATGCATTGGTAAGCATAAGTTGACGTTATAAAGTCTACGTAATGAATAATTAACTCTAGAAGTAACGAAATTAATATGTCTTTCAAATTTTAATTTATTATCTAACCATAAGCCCAGACAGTACATTTGGACCACAAATTCGACTCTCGTACCATGAATAATAATATTTAAGTTTGGAACAGAGGAACCAAAAAACATAGCCTTTGTTTTAAGAGCATAAATACAAAGTCGATTACGCACCATCCAGTTTGATAAATTGGAAATGCAAAAATTTATCATTTGTTGAAATATTGAAATTTTGTAAGAGGCACTCCCTTATTAATCTGCATTGCGGCACAACATATTTACTGGATCAAAAGTGTAGATGTTGTGACTCCCATATTATAATAGATGATTTTTTAAAATTATATATCGCACTTGTTCCTCAAAAGCGTAAATTTTAAAATTTTCACTTTGCAAAAACCAAACCACAGAGGTCATATCTACTCACTGTAAAAAATTCCCTTTCATTTGTCGACTCTTCTGTGAAAAAATCCGTTATGACCCTCTTTGTTTTTAGAATAACTAGTTTAGTCTCAATTAACGGAAACAGTTTTTGGACTCTACTGAAAATTCATGAATATGCGATACGCAGGTCTAACCTCCGACCGAAAAACTAGCTTGTTTATAATAGTGGGCATCGTACTTTGAATGCAAAGTCAAAATTTATTATCGTGAACCTATCGAGTAATCAATTTCAGTGAATTGATAATTTGGGATAATAGCATGCTATTAATGAAAAATTAAATACGTTTTGTTATTATTTCACCGTCCTCAAGCTTTGGGTCGAGCTCGTTTCTGGTCCGAAACGAATTTTTACGTACCGCAACGGACTGTTTAAATTTGTCACCGTTAACCTTGGACATGTTGAACTGACTCGCTAACCTGGCGCACTACATTCCAGGGTTGTCAGATATGGCGATTTCTCGTCTTGTCAGATATGGCGATTTTCATTGACTTTTAAACATTAGAAACTGAATTAATTCTTTAAAACTGGAGAGTTTTTTAAAGTTTCCGAACATCTTTCCATTAAAAAAATGTTGCAATTCCTTATCACAAATCAAATTCCTTGATTTCAAAGATTTTTGTAAATCCTATAATAACCTTGGATACTTAACAATCACAATAGCAAATATTAATTTTTGTTTTATCAAGATTATAAAAATTATGATATTTTATCTAATTACAGTTTCATCAGTTTCGTACTTGTGTGCTGGTTATTTCAATACAAAGAAAATTTGGAAAAAATATTTTTTATAAACTAGGTGATTAACTTAAAAAAAAAAAAATGATTAGCAGAATATAAGTTAAAAATTATATTCTGCTAATACTGGATAGATCGCTTTCAATAGTGAATTCCACTAATAATAATGAATTGCACTAAAACGCGACTACAAAACAGAAAACAGTATTATTTTTTTTAATGCTATAGATTTTATAAATTCAAATAGGGCGTGTTGCTCGCATATGTATGTATGTCGATCATCAGTACGTTGAGTAAATTTAATTCCCATAAAATATATTCCAAATAAGAATAGAGACAAATACCTTGGGAATGGTTAAGTTTAGGTCTCACAAAATTTGGTTAAAATTCATCGTGTAGTTTTTACTTGACAAAAATTCCAAAAAATTGCTGTTTTGTATTTCTTTTCGATTGCTATCTACACCAGAAACAAATTTTCGAAAAAAAAATATTTCATGCACAGAAATGTTTCTTAGTCTTAAAATGTGGTTAAAACGTGATGGCCCTGCAAATGAAATATGTACATATGTTTAAAAAATAATTTCCCCCAACAAATAAATTGGTTTAATATAAAATACTATAGGTTGATAGCATTGTGTCAAATAATAGCTGAATTCCTAATGTTGTTTTATATGTAAGTATACAAAATATTTTAACTTAAATAAAAATATTGATAAACGCAATTTTATGTTTGTCAAAGTTTTAAATTGTTTTGCACTTCTGGCTGACAAATACAAAAATAATGTGTGAAATTATTATGAGGTAAAATAACTCTTAAGAACCGGCTTCAAAGCAGACAGAAGCTCATCAAATCTAAATTTATAACATAAAAGGGAATTCGTATGTATTCTGTAAACACTAATGTAAAAAAGGATAAAATATACATATACACCAAAATCACTTCCTTTTTGGGGAAAAAAATTTCTTGCTGTTATTAATTTCCAAGTGCCTATTTAATTTTCAAGTGCCTATCAAAAGATAAGGTCAAATAAAGTCATCCATGTGGATACCATAGTGATATAGTAATATGGAGTATGTATAAATATCAAATGTTTGTCCATTAGCAGTTTAAAAGATAAGTCTATATACATAAAATAACATTACCTAAGGTGACACTACATACACATGGTTATAACGGATATAGTAACGTACATTCTGTCTAACTTTTAAATGTTTAATAGTATAGGGATATTTTATATAGTTTATTTGACCTTTTTGTTAATATTAATTTAACTATTTTATTTAAGCTTTAGGTCTTTAAATAATTTTAATTTTTATTTTTTCGATATTTCGAAATATATATGTACCAGAAATATCTGAACGTTTAGAAAAATCTAAAATCTTTGATAATACTAAATATAAAATAGCTTTTAAGACTCAAAATACTCTAAACAAATTATTCAGTAAAACTAAAGATAGAATCCAAAAATTAGAATTGTCAAATATAGTATATAAAATACCTTGTAACGGAAATGAAAATGAAAATTGTAATAAAGTATATGTAGGCACAACGAAAAATAAACTTAAAACTAGAATAGCAGGACATAAATCAGACCAAAAATATAGGAATATTAATTCGCAAAAAACAGCATTATCTTCTCATTGTGCTGAATTAAATCACTATCCCAATTTTGATAATGTTTCAGTACTAAATTCAGAAAACAATTATAAACGTCGTTACATATTAGAAATGTTACAAATTATTAATACACCAAACACACAGAGAATTAATTTTAAGGCAGACACAGATAATGTAGCTCAAATTTACAGACATTTAGTAAATAAGAAATAATTTAATTATTGTTTGTACTTGTTTAAAAACTTTTTAATAAGTTTATGACAAAAATTTGTTTGAAATATGTTACTTTGAAGAAAATTTTTTCAATACTTTTTTAATTGTAATTTTTTCATAACGTTAATTTGTTAATTTTTCCTGATGAAGGAGTAGCGAAATATCGAAAAAATAAAAATTAAAATTATTTAAAGACCTAAAGCTTAAATAAAATAGTTAAATTAATAGTATAGGGATATTTTATAATGATATATAAGTCGAATTACATCACCTATAAGGACCCCCTTTAATTTAGTTAATTTTTGTCTTACTTTGTGAAAGTAAAAAATTGGTGCCCTTTAGGGCTCAAAAGACAAGTGTGTATGACAAGTCATGTATGTTGTCCATACAACACTTTCACCATGCAAAACCTTTACTTTTTAAATATATGATCTTTTTTAATTGTAGCCAATCTAGAGGTATAAATAACCTTACAAATATTAAATCAAAAAATCGGTTCAGAAGTAACAAACTGTCAAAATTTAAACTCAAAAGTTTATAGGAAAATTATTATTTTGTAGCCTTTGTGTCTATGTGTTTAAAGCATTAAAAAAATAACAAAACATTTTAATTTTTTCAAAACCTAAAAAAAATTATTTTAATAAAAAAGTATTTAATGCTCAAATATTGAAACATTTAAAAACCACAGGAAAAGGTAAGGAATGTGCAAAAATTTTCGATGGAATATATTTCTACATATGTACCTATTCATATTAATTTTTTTGTTTTTATTCGCAATTTTTCAGGTGGCGCAATGGCCAACTTAATTTAAATACGTACTGATGCTTTTGACCGCAAAAAAATTTTCGTGAAAATAATTTAGAGAAATACAACATTTTGCCTCAATTGCGAAAAAAGTTTTGAGACTAAAATACTAGTTGCTAAAATTTGACTAAAAGTTAAAGGAAAAAGGGAGAATTAACCAACTGGGTTGCAATATGTTCCGAAAATGGCTTGTTATTAGTCTATATGTCTTTAATTGTAGGAGGCAGACACTTAAAATTTACACACAGTAATTAAAACTATGTTCGCTTTATAAATAAGAATGAAAAATTAACCTAAAAATTAAAGGATTTTCCTCCAATGAGGTGATTTACATGTACTATATGGCCTAAGATTTTAACCATAATACGTAACCTGTTGAAATTTTCACAGAAGGTGTATTCTATGGCCGCTATAACAATCAGTAAAAAGTCCGTGTTTGGATAGTAATGCCATTTGCCAAGGCACCAGACGAGATACAGAAGATTTAAAACATAGTTTCGAAAATTTTGGGATTGCAATTTAGCAACATCCGATCATTCATTTGGAGGCTGCGGGCAAAAAAGCACGCGCACCCAACAGGGTGCTCACTAGTAATCAGGAGCAGTGAGAAGTCACATGTGAAGGTGTCAATATGAGGAAATTTTTTTTGCTTTAGTCTGACCATTCTAACGCAATATACATATATTGCAGGAATGTCCTAATTTTTAAAACAAATTTTCTATAAAATTTTTATCAAAATTTGTCCAAAAAAAAATTTCAAAACATTTTTACAAAATATTTAAAAACAAAAAATATTCAGTAATTTTCAATGAAATTATTACAAAAAATTTGTATTATATTTTTACAAAAAAAAAATTTAGAACATCAAAAAAATTATCTGTAAAATTTTTGCAAAAAATGTGTATAGAAAATCTAAAAAAAATCTATATAACTAAAAAATATGTAACATTTTTTAATTAAAAAAGTTTCTATAAAATTTTTACCAAAAATGTTATTCATAAAATTTTTACAAAAACAATTTTTTTTTAAATTTTTACAAACACAATTTTCTATAAAATTTTGACGAAAACATTTTCTATAAAATTAAAAAAAAAATTTTACACAATTTTTACATGGTTAGGAATTTCAGATGACGATATACATATACCGTTTGCGAGATTTTGCTGATTAGTGGAAAAAAGCGCAGTTCTTTTTTAATGACTTTGTCTCTTAAGTTGATCCAATTTTACGTATGTAATTCTGTATATATAAAATCACCGCGTGAAGGGTAGAGAAAATTCGGCACGCCCGAATATAGCACTCTTACTTGTTTAACTCCAAAATTATCGTTGAAGCGCTAATTAATATATTCTCAAGACCGTTAGTTTATTAAGTAAATGATTGCGGATTTGTAATAATGTCAAAACCTGCATATTAAATTTAGAAATTTAAAATGGTTTCAAGAATGAAAAAAAAAACTGATTTAGTCGAAGTTTTGCCCAAGAAACCACGGATCTAAAATTAAAATCGAGCTTCCCGTTTTAAACGAGAAACTTTTCGTTTTTTCATCATACTAAAATATAAAATTAGAATTTTGTATGATCAAGAAGCACAGAATTTTGTATGATATAAGCACAGTGCCACGAAAAGATTACATAACTACCAACGGCTTTCCTACAAATAGGTTACTTTATGTTTTTTGAGTTAAAGCATTGTTTTTACAAACGTAATTTCCATATTCCCAATTCGTCGTTTAAAACCGTTAAGATCAGTAAATTTTTCTTGGCACACACCCTATTGAAGGGTAATTTGGCTGTTCATACCCTAATGTTGTGTTATAATCGTATTGTACATATCAGAATTATTTATTTTAAATAAAACGACGTAAATGAAGCAAACAACTAATAATTTTGTTATAATTCGCTGGAAAATGGATATGCATATAAATTACCTTATTAACAGAAGTTTTTATGAAAGTTTAGTTATTTTTACAATAAAAAAAAATTACTTGAATACTCTTTGTTACGAGTAATACTCGCTACTAAACATCTACATAATCTTGTATGAATGCAATGAAAAGTGTAGTTACAAGTATTTTAAATTTATTAAAAAAATGGATGAAAAAATTTTTGATTTCTTTTTGCTTTTGTTTGCTTTCAAGTTTACCACCAGCCCCTTTAATTACAGGGTGAAAAAGGGTTTAATATTAAAAGGTGTATTTATTGTTATTTTTATGACTTTTTGTAAGAAATAAATAAATATGTGAAATGTTTATTGAAATTTAGGTGAAAATAAATTAGGGTAAATGTGACTTAATGTTTTTAAATTCTGTAAAAACAATAAACAAATTATGAGCAAGTTCTTTCTAAACAAATTTACGCCTGATTTAACATTAGAATTGCAAAAATATATTGTATTTAACCGCCACTAGCCTTTTATATCCCCGCAACTTGTTTTCAATTAACGGGTGGTTTTATATGATTTAAAATCTGTTCGTTTGTGTATTACAATAAAATGTATGTATATACATATGTATGTTTGTATATGTATGTATGTATATTTTTATGGATCACTTGTTAAATTATAAAAAATAACAAAAAGCGGTTACAAAATTGCTCAATCGAAAAAACTAAAATAGAAAGGTTACAGTTTTAAATTTTGAATATACATATGTATATTTTTTAAAATTAAGCAGTTAATTGCAAAAAACATCCATTTCGTAAATGTCCTTTCAGTGAAAATATAAACTAAGCTTAATCTGTAAGGATGTCACATGTTTAAATTTAATATTTTTTTTGTACAGTGGACATATAACCGTTTTTTATATATTTTTTGCAACATATACATACATATAATTTATTTTTTTGAACATGCCTTGGACAGATTCCTTTTTTCCGACTTAAAAAAAGTTAAGGTTTGAAAGAAATGCTTAAAGAATGGTCTCATTTAGAAAAGAAAATAATAAATTTAAAAATTAATTGGAGTCCCATAGAAGACGTTTAACATATGTATGTATATAGCCTTGTCTTCTGAACGCTAATAGTAGACCCTTAACTATAGCCGCTATAAAACGTAAAATTAAAATCTGTGCGACCTTACAAGATGTGTTTTAGACTTACAAAAGAATATTGTCTATCATTATCTCATTTGAAAATGTATTCCACCAGATTGTTCCCTCTTCGATTTTCTTTTAGATCTGATGCTCGCCTGTCTGTTTTAAGTCGGTTTTTTGCAAAAATTATTTACGGTTGTCTTAAAACCATGCTGATTTGTTTTTTAGTTTCCTTTCTTCGGTTTGTGTAAATTTTTAAAGCAGTTTTTTGCAGTGGCATTTATACATAAGTATGTACCTTAACAACAAACAACACCGGGTGCTTATAGTATTTTTCTTTCTTTGTTGGTAAGGCACCCATGTTGATGTGTAACAAAACCTCAAATTTTGCACAGATGAAATGCTGACTTTTGCTAAGGGGATGGATGGGCTGCAGAGCAATCTCAGTCTTTCCCATTTTTAAGATGAAATAAGAATAGAATAATAATATGCGAGTATACATACACACATATGTACATGCGTATAAAAATAGTTATTGGGTACACCTGAAACCAATTGTACACGTACATATATAGAAAATTTACTATTTGTTTTGTACAGCTTTGCACTCGCATGTTTCTAAATATGGCGACATTTTAGTATATGGAGAAATTTTATTAATGGCAGCGCGCCAATTGGAAAAACTATCTTATAAATTTATTTGTGAGTTTTCCGACAATTTGCTTAATATAATAAGAAATACAGTACTACTGTAGTTCGTAAACTGAGGTAAAGATGTTACAATTTTGTTTAAGTACAATTGCTCTAGATTTTAAGGTGTCGTTAGCAAAAATTAAAAACAAACTGTCAATATCCTTGAAGAGGGTTGTCTTTAAGGGTGTTGTTGGTGAAAAAATTAAAAGTAAATAAACCAACTGCCGTATCCATTGTTTACAATTACTTACTCTATGATTTGTGATTAAAGATCTCTACGCTTTTCTTAGTCTCTCCTTGTGTAATTCTGCCATTTGAGGTTTGATTATACATTATGTACACATGTATGTAGTTCGTTAAGTTTGGCCCCTTGGGTAAATTAATTAAAAATAATTGTAAAACAATCACATCATATCTCACATTATTTCTTGCCGGAACCTGGTGGTGTTGTTTGTTTATTTTGGACTCTCGACCCTCTATTTTGCGCTTTATTATTTTTTGGCAGACAGCTGTTGCAAAATCGAAATCAAATTCTTTTTAATAATTATTTTTTAATTTTACATTAACCATCAATTTGTCTTAACAAAAGTCAAGCTTCATATAAAAAAACATTTTTAATACTGTTTTTTACATAAAGTTTGATTTTTGTTAAGAAAAATGTATGGCTGATGTAGACGGGGGGTTATGGATCCCATTCACTGCCATGCTTTTTCTTTAATTAGAAAAATAGTAATTAAAATATAAAGTTTTAGTTTAAGATTTCAAATTATTCAACATAACATTTCGTTTTCACACTATCACACTTCAAATAAAATGAAAAATCAAGCAAAGAAAAAAGCCGAGACGAATCATTGAACAGCGGCAGTTAAGATTTTTTTTTAATATTTAGAAAAAAGGGAAGACCAAAAACCTCAGCAAAATTACTATGTTACTACTTTATAAAACTTCAAGAAGCATAACTAGAAAGAAATATAATGATATGATAAGTTTGTTACCTTATATACCACCTATTCACCATAAATACTTCAATATAAAAACTGCAAAAGAAAACTTAAATTAAAATATCTTTTTTTTTATTCAGATGAAAATTTGAAGTCAAGCTTAAGTTCGTTTTATTCTCTCAAGAAAGAATAAATTAAAGAAAAAGAAAAACAAATAAACAAAAAGTAGCTTTCATTGCTAACCGAAGGTTGGCTGAGGCAACAACAAATATAAGGTGGTAAATATTAAAAGTAAAAATATTAAAAGAAGAGGGAAGCTTTAGGTAGTGCAGGACTTCGTTCTCACCAACTGACGATAGATGATTGAATACAGTTTTCTCGTATTCCTTTATATGAGTTTGGTTGGTTAAATAGACGATGCTTACAACTAAACACTACCCAAAGTAGATACATATATACTAAGACTGCTGCTGACGGACGTAGCTGTTTAGAAAATGTGCATTCCGCTCTGCTGGTATCTAAAATTAAATTTTCCCAATTTTCTTTAATATTATCACCCTATTCGTAATTTAATTTATTCTTTCTTAGAGAGAATAAAACGAACTTAATTAAGCTTTACTTCAAATTTTCATCTGAATGTAAAATAAATAGTTCGACTAAATAAAATTTCAAATCTTCAATCTTTTTTTATTTAAAGATCTTAACGTACAAATTTTTATTCTTACATTTTAAATATAATCGAAATAAGCTCTTAATAAACTTGGTTATTTGTGTATTAAATGTCTTCATTTTAACTATTACTTTTTACATAAAAATCTGTTTTAGTAAAGCTTATGTCTTTAAAAATATGAACTTAAATTTTCTCCTGCTTTTATGTCTTGTAATATGTTATTTTTGAAAGTGGTATAAGTCCATGTGGAGATAAAACAACGTATATTTTGTCAAGTAGTTTTAGTAATTATTATTTTATAATGAAATTTAAAATGTGTATAGTGTAAAAACACATCACTCGAATTGATTAAAGTTCGCCAATATTTTTAAATTGATTCAAAAGCAAACCCTTAAATAAATCAATATTAATAAAAAAAATGGACTTATACTACTTTCAAAAAAATCAGTTCATATTTTTTTACATTCAATTTTGTATATTAAAATTAAATATTTATTTTGCTTTTAAATTAAAATATCATTTTGTATGTTTGCTAATGTATTTACGTGCGAAAAACGTTTGATTGAATACTAATTTTAAATAATTATACTATGTTTTTTCTTTATATTGAAAAGGAAAAAAAAAATACAATATTATGAATAAATAAATTTCGCCTAACAAATGTCAACAACAATAAATTTATTTTTGTTAATAACTTGGAAATACATACATTAAATTGTTTATGAATTTTAGGAGCAAAAATTTTAAATTATTTGCTTATTTGGAAAGAGCAACGATATATCGCGTAATAGTGTCTTAATGTAAGCAAAAATATTACTCCCCTATGTGTGTTGAATTCACACCGTACTCGTATGTGTGAAGACATTTATAGCCACGTTTTTGACATTTGGGTAGTTGGCTATCTATGTAACCTAGTTTGTACCTGCTGAGTCTTCGAAATGTGACAGAACTAAGGAAATTATCTTCGGAATTTCAATTACTACTTTGAATATTTGTGATATGTCAAGGTAGAGGTTCGAAACAGTAGGTACGTGTTTTAAGTCGTTTAGATAAGCAAAGCCTAAATAAAGTGAATACAAAAAAAATATTTAAAGCACAACACTTTTTGCAATTAGCACCTAAAGATTAAAAACATAAACACTCAGAGAGATACATATGTATGTGTTCAAATATTAATATAAATAAATTATAGATTTGAGCTCAGTTTCAGTCCCAGGATTAAACAAACATTTTTCCATTCATAAATCTATAGTAAACGTGTGCCTTTAATCCTTTTTCCATATTTATTTTGCTTCAGTTTTAGATAATTTTGGATAAACTGCAAAACAATGTGTTAATATGTATTTCTGAAACATTTTCTTTCGAACTGTAAGTATTAAATTAGTCTGCATTTTCATTTAAATATTTTTCGTATCATGCAAAAGAAATGTATGAAATGTATAAGAATATCCTTAAGGATTTGAAATGCTGGGCCTACTGTTGAATGAATGCATTTTTATCTTTTTTATTTGAATGGACTTTAAAATTGAAAGGTAATTGAGAATAATGAATTTCTTTAAGTATAGTAATACAAATATATGTAGCTACAACTCAAATAGATTATCACTATTTGAAGAATTGTCCAAACAGATTTTTTATTTGAAAAGGATGGCTTGTAAATCTTGGAAACATTTTTCAAACATTTAGTCAAGCAACTAATCCAAATGAAAATGCTTTGAAAAATGCTTGTTTAAATAAAAACCATTAATCATCAAGAATAGATTTAATTTAGAGATTATTTTAATTGAAAAATGTCACCGGGTGGTTTTTATTTGCTATTCCTAAAAGCGCGTGGCAAGTTTCTAGCTAGTAAAACCTGTAATGACATAAGTAAGTGTACACACATTTTATTTACACATAGCTAAATCAATTATCTAACTACACACTAATGATTTTTCCCTAATGCCATCATGGTCATAAGCCCACATTATGTAACCCACATACATATTTCTGTAATGCTTGAGTTCCGGCCGGCGCTTGTATGTAGTAAAACATTAAAAACCGTTTGCCTGGTTTAAATATTTTAAATTGTGACGAGTTGTTATCCTTTGGTCGTTAAAAGTTTCCATTTCCATTTACACTCCTTTGACTGTTTTTATTTTTTACTTTGCGTTTAAACTAACGCTTAATGTTATTTCGACGTATAGGTCGGTGTTGGTTAATGACATTTGTAGTTCACATGAAGCTTTCACCAAGTCAAATAATCTGTCTCTTAGTACAATATTGTCATATGAACATCAAACCTGTCAGTTGTTGCTGTATATACATATATGTACACATGTACATATCTGTAATTTGTAATCAGAAGTTGGTTTATTAAATTTAAATTACATATGACGTTAAATTTAAAATTACATAACATGTTGTAGGGTTGACTTGTTACAACGAAAAAGAAACCACAAGAAGAAAAAAAAAAAACAATTGTTCGAGGGTCACATGGCGCGGTAGTGTTGAAAAGACTTTGCGACAAATAATATATTATAAAAATCCATTGAAATGTAATCGTAGTCAAATCTTTAATTAAGCGTTTGTTAAATCAATATTTTAAAAAAGCTGCATATTTTTAGAAGAAATTGAGTGTATCACATTGCAAGGAACAAACATATTAAAGGCATACGGACATACATACATACATTCAGACATCGTACATACATACATACATACATACATACATACATACATACATACATAATTCTTAATGTGTTAAACAATACTTAAGATTTCATATTACATGCTATCACACCTTTCCAAATACCAAACAGCTGCGACTCTCTCAATGAAAAACAACCTAAAAGATTTAATATTATCAATGTTTACCTGGCTCGCTGACTGGTTGACTGAATATTGTTTACTCTTAAATTATTTTGTTAAAATCTTGCATTTTCAACGTCGTCGCGCAGAAGAAATTTTAAATTGAACTTCTGAATTAGATATGTGTATGATGATCTATGTAAAAAAACTTCGTACATCTTAGTGTATGTAAATTTATTTAAATTTCTATAATTTTTTGGTTAAGGGAATGATCTTTCAACTCTCATGTGGCACGTTATCTAAAGATCGTGATTAAAAAAGAATAATTAATCAATTTAAAAATGTTTCCTTCGAGGTGTAAAAACTTTATGTTCGGGTTCATAAATGGGTTAAAAGGACGATAACTATTTTTTCATCATAATTTATTAATTTGCATTGAAAAGCAATGAAATGTATTTAAAAAAATATAAATAAATTAAATAATAATGCACATACATATTTACAAAAAATAAAATATATTTGAAATTTATTTTAAAACAAATTTTTCATTCAAAATTAGTTCTACAAAATATTTCACATATGTTTAATATAAAACTTACCAGGTTGAGCCTTTTTTAAAAGTTGCTATATTTCCCGACCAAATTTCGAATTATCTTCTGCCGTGGAAAGCTTTAAAGGAGGTTCCAAGCAAAACAACATTTTTGTGCCTTTAATAGCACAACGAATATTCCTTAGTCCTCTAATGCGCAACCAATTCTTTTGTAGAATGTGACAATTTTTTTTATTTTATTTATTAAAACATCCAAAAAAAATTACATATATCTGTATGAAATCACTCAGATATCTGTTAGACATGTCTACATTTAAAAGAAATAAAATGCTTCTGAAATATTTATACGAAATCTATCAGAAAGCGAGCAGACATATCGTAAATCAAATTTCCCAGATACGTCTAACAGAAATCCGTACGACATATATCTGAAAATAAACTCAGAAATTTGTCAGAATTGTCTAATTCAGACGATGTCGATGACGATTTTGCTGGCTGGTATGTTACACTTTTAATTTATTTTGAAATAAATCTATATATTTAAATCTAGATATATATAATAAATCTACATATATAAAAAAAGTTGCATTGTGTTAGAAATTGATGTTCTCTGGAATGCGTGAACTAATTTTGTTTCTGCAAAGTTTATATGAAAGGTGACGTCAATACCAAGGTTTTAATGTACAAACGGTCTCAGTATGGGTATTGGTTCATGAGTTATAGCTGGAATAGTTGGCGTGGTGCCGCCCATACAAAGTAAAAAATTTTATTATCGTGTTCCTGGCGAACTGCTATAGATAACGCCTTGAAACTTTGCAAGAGTAGCCTTTGTGCTAAGGCGAATAGTCTGCCAAAATACAGAATGAATTGGGAAAGTGGGCGTGGTACCCCCATACAATGTGAAAAATTATTATTTTGTATATAGAGAACTATAATATGTATGGTCTTCAAAGTGGGTACAAAAAAACCCCATACCCATGCGCATAATCTAGAAAAACATAGGCTGAATTGGGACAGTGAGATGGTACCCCTCATACAAAGTAAAAATTTTGTATCCTGTATCTGGAGTACTGCAATATGTAGCGCCTTGGAATTTTGCATCAGTAACCCCCATATTAAGATACATTGTGTAGAGAAATACAGACTGAATTTGAATGGAGGGCGTGGTACCTCCTATACAAAGTGAAAAATTATTATCACGTACCTAGAGAACTACATTAGGTATAGTCTTGCAACTATGCACAAGTAACACTCATACTAATGTGCATAGTTTAGCAAAATACAGACTGGATAAGAATACTGGGAGTGGCACATCCCATTAAAAGTAAAAAATTGTTATCGTATTAATACGTATAGTCTAGCAAAAAACAGGTTGGATGGGAAAATTTTCGACTTGAGAATAGCGTGCGTTTTCGCGTTAAAATTTGGTCATACTTTTCTTCCAAGTGTTTATTGGATGGGTGTAGCGAAGCGCACTGGGGATAGCTAATTATGTATATTAAATTAATTTAATAATTATTAATAATAATATTTTAATATTTCTCAGTCGAAATAAACATTTCATATTTAAAGATGAAAGCATAAATTCATACATTGCATCTATTTGAAAGTGTAACTTAATATTTTCCGTATTGGAAAACTAAAAAAAAATGTTTTTTTGTTAACACGGTCAACGCGACCGCTTCTTTATTTATAGTTTTTTACAAAAATGAGCACTTAAGTTCTAACTAAATAAGAACCAAATAAGAACTAAAACTAAATTTCCAAATATTCATAATTTATATTAAATTAATTACAAGTAAGCAAAAATAGCGATATTAACATTATTGCCAAATACTTATTGACCTAATTCACAAATAAGCGAGAATTGCATTATTTGCTTTCTTATTAATTGATTACAAAGTATATTTTTATTAACCTAATTAATTGCTAAAGCATTGCAACTTACTTCCGCGTTTAAAAAGATAAATAAGCATAATTATTAAAGAATAGAGCAAGGCGAATTGAACACTAGGTAAAACTGATGGCCCAGGTGAATATCTTCTTTTATATGTGTTTTATACCCTGCTATGTCAAAATTTTTTTAACATTTTCTTAAATAAAGCTTGAAAATAAAAATTTATTGCACTCCAAGATTATGTTCTTTTATTTTTCACGTTTTTTCACTTTTTACTTTAAATATTATAATATATTTTGCAAAAACTAACTAAACTTTTGGGTTTTGTCTAAAAAATTTTCTTCTTTTTTATTTTCTTTTGAATTTTTCTTTGGGTTTTTGACAACTTTGGGTGTTTTTACACAAACAAAATTGCCTGTGGTTGTTTTTGTTGCTTCATTGCGATTACCTAGTATTCAATTCGCCTTGGAATAGAGTTTATTGACTTTGTTTGCGTTAACTCTTCCCTTCTTAAGTCGATTGTCCCCAATCGGGGTGGCTTAGCAGGCGAGTTAGTGAGCTGAGATGTTGTAAGCTGTAGAAATGGCCCATATGCACTTGTACTGCTTGCAACATTATCTCGAAGCTGAGTTGTGATATGAAATTTCTGTTTATTATTGACAAAATAGTAGCAAATAAATATGGTTATGGAAATAAGGATTATTATTGCAATGTCCGAACTTAAACTTATTATATGCGTACTTTTATTTTTATTAATTAATAGGTCTATTTTATTCTCGTTATTTAATTGATTTACATACAAATTTTCTAGTTTCAGATGTAATTTATTAACATTTTTCTTTTCTCTGATTTTTGTCATCAAATTAGGTAAGATGAAGGTTTCATGTATTTTTAAATTAATATTAGTGTATGTTGTTTTTAACGTGTTAATTTTACAATTTTCAAACTTAATAAGGAAGGTCCCCTTAGGGTTGACCTCTAGTTTGTTACAATCTTGAGTAATGGTTTCATTAAAATTTTTAAATATAAGTATTCCAGGCATTACCTCTGTAACGGAGGATTCTTGCACTGTTTCCAACTCACATTGTGCTTCTTGGGACTTCAAGATACTTTCTACACATTTATCTTCTATTTTGACTAAACTTTTTTCTAAATCATCTTTTATATTTTTGTTAAAAATGTTATTATTATGATCGATTAACATTTCATATTCGCTTAAAACTAAAGATTTATTAATGGCATTAGGAATGGGTACAAATTTTATTTTGGATAGGGTGTTACTGGAGAATTGCGGTATCAACAAGGTTAGGATAATATTGTTAGCTTCGGAAATTACCGCAATTTTCATTCTGCTATAACTGTCAAAGTCACTAATTAGACTAATTTCCTTGTCTGTTAGGATGTCGGAAGGAACAATGCCCAATTTGCAAGAGAATATGATTTGTCCGATTCCGTCAATATGGTTTCGCAAGAGGGATATGTCGTTGTCAATTCTATATATCTGTTCGATAAATTCTACTTCGTCTTCCAAGGTTTTTATTCTGTTTTGTGATTCGTCTTTAAATTTATTTATGTAACTACTAATAATCGTCTGCTGTTTATTAATATGGCTTGTGATATTTTTAATCTCTTCTGCCATACCGTTATTAAAGTGTATGAGTTCATCTAATGTCTTATTGTTATTATAGTCGTTATTTTGTAGGTCCGCTATTGCTTTATTTATTGCTTTCTCGTCATCGCTATCCATTGATCCTGCTATATATTTCAGTCCCTTTCCTAAAATGTTTACAAGACCTCGTTTTTGTTTCGAGTGTACATGGAGGTTGTTTAATTTGGCTTTCAATAAAATAAGGTTTTTATTTATAGTCTCCAGAAGTCGTTTGTCTTCGTAAGTCTGAGTTGTCAATGTTTTTATGTTTTCGGATAGTAAAAGTATGGTTTCGTCGTATGTAGTCACGTTGATGAAATGCAATACCTTGTCGTATCTTTCTATTGTCTTTACTTCTCCAATTTTAATGGGAACATAACCATGGTTGTTATTCAAATCGTGTATGTGAAATTGTTGTCCATTTGCCGCTATGGCTATTGCTAAAATAATCATTATGGTTCGCATGTTGAGTCTCTGGAAAGAAAGAAATTATCGTCTGAATACAATGGGTTTCTAAGACTGTCTAATGTTATTTTTGTGTACTATTCTTCCTGTTTTTGTTTTTACTGTAGTGTTGTAATTTTCAGCGACTATTTCTTTTTTGTACCTAGCCGATAGTTTGTTTCCTACTCTCCTATTTATTTTAACAAAAATTTCTTCTCCCTGAGAATATTCCTTTGGGGGTGAACGATTTGCATTGTGGTAGGACAAATCAGCTTCCTGCTTTAGCGTGAGTTTTGTATGGTTTCATTTCTTTCCTTTTCGAGCAGTGCGGGATCACTACTGACACGTCTGCCGAAAAATATTTCTAGTGGTCTTTTCCCTGTGACAGTATGTATAGAATAGTTGTATTCTTTCACTGATTTTTCTAACAGTTCCTGAAACGATCGGTGTGTTTGTTCTGACTGTATACAGCGCATAATCTCTTGAAGTGTAGAGTGGAAACGCTCCACTTGACCATTTGAGCTACTCGAGTATGGTGCAGTTTTAAATATTGAAATACCAAATTCGTTTTCCAACATAAATCTTATTGATTCTGAATTGAACGATTTCTCATTGTCCATCACTACTTTTTCGGGCATAAGGGAGAAAAGAATATCTCTTAAGGGTTGTCTTATATCTTCCGTTGCCTTCGAACGTATTGGTTTTGCAATTGCATACTTTGAAAATTTGTCTAATGCTGTTAATAGCAATTGTTTCCCTATTATAAGTATATCCATATGGACTATTTGTCCGGGATACTGGGGAATTGGAGTTGGTTGTATCTGAGGCTTTGGAGGATGCCTCTCGTATTTATTAGTCTTACAAACTGTACAATTTTTAATAATTTTTTTAATTTTATTGGTCATTGACGGAAAATAGTACTTTTCTAATACTTGTATTTTATTTTCCTTGCTGTTTCTATGGGCTCTGTTGTGATATGCTATAAGTATTTCTTCCTGCTCTTGGCTATTTACTATATCTTCTACCATTACTTGTGAAAACCTAATCTTGTATGCACTGAAATGTAAGGGATATAGTTGCTGAATTTTTCCCATGATATCTTCTTCGGTTTTAATGCAGTTTATAACGGATGGATTGAGGTAACGTTTTAAGATGCTGAGTAATGTAGATTCTGAATAATAGGGTTCGGTGACTATATGTCTGTGATATGTAGGAAACACTATTTTAAATTGATATTCCTGATTTACATCGATATTCAGGAATATCTGGTTCTTGAAAGCATTAACAGGTGTTTCTACACTAATTATGAGCCCATGAGAGGAACTATCATCAGAGTTAGTAGCAATTGATAAGGAATTTAATGGTGATTCCTGCGGTGGGATTGTAGATAGGGCATCGGCCACAACATTCGTTTTTCCTGGCTTGTAGCAGAGTTCATAATTGTATTCCTCAAGTATAGACTTCCACCTTTTCATTTTGCTGTTATTATTTTTGTTGCTGAGAGCATATGTCAGCGGTTGGTGGTCCGTGTGAATTTTCACTTTCTGTGAACCATACAGGTAGTTTCTAAAAGCGTTTAAGGCCCATATAATGGCTAACATTTCCTTTTCGTTAGCCGCGTAATGTTCTTCAGCTTGACTTAATGTTCTTGAGATAAAGGCTATAGGTTTTCCACCTTGAGATAGAACCGCTCCAAGTGCAAAATTAGAAGCATCAGTTACTAACTCAAACTCTTTGCTGAAGTCCGGATAAACAAGAATTATATCCTCGGAGATAAGAGAATACTTGATTTTCTTAAAGGACTCAATGGCTTCTTGGTCAAAGAAGACCTCAACCTTTGCCGACTTGTTTTTGGAGGTACGACCCCCTTCCCCTCTTAAAAGGGATGTCAAGGGTTTTGCGATTTTGGCGTAGTCTTTGATAAATCGCCGGTAATACCCTGACATACCCAGAAAACTACGGAGTTCTTTTAATGTTCTAGGTTGGGGAAAATTAGCAATTGCCTCAACTTTGGTGCGATTAGTTTTTACACCATTTTCAGATATTACAAAGCCCAGAAACTCTACTTCTTTGTTGAAAAATTTACATTTATCTAGTTGGATTTTCATATTAGCGTCCTCCAATGTTTTAAATATTTTACTTATATGTTGGAAGTGTTCTTCTTCCGATTTACTAAATATGATAATATCGTCGATATAGACATAGTAACATACCCCTATGAATTCTCGTAATATATCGTCGAGAGTACGTTGAAAAATGGACGGGGCATTTTTTAAGCCAAACGGTAGACGCGTAAATTCGTATTTAGCATTTTTTATTGAGAACGCGGTTTTCTCAATGTCAGATTTTTTTAGTGGAATCTGGTGAAAACCACTTTTCAAATCAAGTACAGAAAAAAACTTACTGGCACCGAGTTGGGAGATTACCTCTGATATCTCGGGGATTGGGTACCTGTCTGCGATAGTAATTGAGTTCAATTTTCGATAGTCTATCACCATGCGGTATTGCTTATTTCCAGTTGAATCTGCCTTCTTCGGGACAATCCAAACTGGGGAGTTAAAGGGTGATCTTGATGGTCTTATGATACCATCGTTTAATAGTTTTTTTACTTGATTTTCTACCTCTGTTTTAAGAGATCCGGGGTATGGGTAGAATTTTGTATATACTGGAGAATCACTTGTGGTTCTTATTTCACCTACAACTTTTGTAGTATATGTAAGCTTTTCATCCGGTTCACTAAAAAGATTAGGATGAGCGTTTAGTATTTGTGTCATTTCTCCTTTTTGTTCTGCAGGCATGCTGTCTATATTTATAGCATTTACATGTTGCTTAAGATGCACTTTAAACCCGTTTTTTAATAACATATAGTGTTTGTTTGTAAAAATAGTAGCTTCCAGCTCTCTAAGGATATCGTTACCTAAAATACCGTCGAATGTTTCTAACGAGGGCATTAGATAAAATTTTATTTCTTCTTTAATTTTAAAAAGTTTTGCGTATGTGTGTTCATTTATTTTAATATCGCCCACGATAGATTTTGCAAAAAAAGGGCTTTCATTAGGGATGCGTTTTTTTACTAAGTTTGGTTTTATATAATTCTTGCTAGAGCCTGTGTCTACTAAAAAATTTAAAATATTCCCGCTCTCCGTTTTTACTTCAAAGTAAGGCAACGAAGAGCTTATCATGCTAAAAAATGAATATCGCTGGGCTCTCCATATTGCCTATTGTCATCAACGGCTTGCCTGATTCCCATTTCTTCCGTGTCTATGTGAAATGTTCTCTGATTTTTATGCTGTTGTTGATGACCGAATTGGTTTGGCCTTTTGCCAAAAAATTGGTTCTGATGAGGTCTGTTCATATAGTTTACGCGATGTGATCGCAAACTCTGATCCACATCCATTGGCTCTGGACGAGGTTGTGGCTTCGGTGGGCGAGGGGGATTACTATTTACTTGACCTCTCTGGTGGGAATTATGATTCCAAGGTTGACTTGTACTTGGGATATAGGCTAAATGAGGATAAAATGTTTTGTTTTGCGAGTTTCCTAAATTTCGTCTAGGTGGCAATTGTGAAGACTGATATCTTTTTGCGTTATTGGCATGGCTTGCACGAAAATTTTGATTTTCTAGTTTCAGGCACAAGTGAAGTGCTTGAGGTAAATCAGTAGGTTCTCTTATTCCTAACAGTCGTGGCAAGTCACCGTTAAGACCCCTTACAAAGGTGTCTAATGCTTTGTCCCTATATGACCGTGTGAGCAAGTTTAATGAATTGTTGCCCATGTCGAGACACCCTAATTTGTTCAAAATCAAGGAAAGATGAGTGTATACCTGTTGATAGAAATCTTGGATGCTTTTATTCCCTTGCACCAAAGTTGTCATCTGGTACTCAAGGGTGGATAAATCACGCTTGTCGCCATAATGCGTTATTAAGCATTGTGAAATTGCTTGCCAGTTTAAAGGTGTGTTATATGATTCCAATGCCACGTCGGCATTGCCAGTTATTTTATTTCTTATTACGCTTAGTATTCCATAATACTTAGGCGTACCTCTGATCGTTTCATAGATTTTTAGAATTCGTTCAACGCTTTTTTTCCAGGAATTGAATTCTCCAGGCTGCCCAGAGAATTCCTTTAAACATTTTACAACATCAGGTATTTTGTCCATGTCAGTTAGGTTATCTGTCTGTCTAGTTATTCGCTGGTCACCTACGTCCGCCAAATTAACGGGAGGATTAATAGTGTCTTGTATTACCTGTGGTCCTTGTTGTCTCAGAACGTCAGAAGCTATGTTTGATATAAGGGATCTTAAGTCCTCTAAGCTTAATTGAGCATTCCCTGGGAGAGGATCATTGTGTGGAGGTAGGATTGGGGGACGTATTAAGTTATTTTGATTCGCCATTGTATTTTTTATATTTTTTTTTTATTTTATGTATTATATATATTTTTTAATAACATTTCTTCGAAAAAAGAGAAATCTTCTTCTTTACACTAATATGTACTTAAATATTTGAGATATCTTTTTCAAATTTACAAAAATTCTTTCTTAACTTTAAATCTACCTTATATTTCTGGATCTATAGAATCGCCTCTGATGCAGGTTCCTTCGTTTGATTCACAAAATGGTTTCAGATCTGGATTCTGGGGATGAGTTCTGTTGATATTATGGTCTCACCTCTGGTTGATTTTCACAATATTTGGTTCACAAAAATGGTTTCAGATCTGGATTCTGGGGATGAGTTCTGCTGATACTATGGTCTCAGCTCTGATTGATTTTCACGATATTTGGTTCACAAAAATGGTTTCAGATCTGCACTTCTTTTAATTAGTTTTTTTTTTCAAATAATGTTTTTATATCTTCTTCGCACAAATACGTTTTCGTAATTAGCCGTTTGATTATATTACATTCAGTCACTTGATTACATTTAGTCACTTTATCACATTTAGTCACTTGATCCTTTTTAAGGATATTCCTTGTTTTTTTTCTCGTTCTTTACGATAAAGGCTGGCACATCGTATGCCTCCTTTTTGCTTTTGCTACTTGGGAGCCTTATTATCGATTTATATGTTTTAATTCAGACGCCAGTTTTAAACGTACCGGACCGGCCGAATGGTGCTCGGGCGCCACTTAATATTTTCCGTATTGGAAAACTAAAAAAAAATGTTTTTTTGTTAACACGGTCAACGCGACCGCTTCTTTATTTATAGTTTTTTACAAAAATGAGCACTTAAGTTCTAACTAAATAAGAACCAAATAAGAACTAAAACTAAATTTCCAAATATTCATAATTTATATTAAATTAATTACAAGTAAGCAAAAATAGCGATATTAACATTATTGCAAAATACTTATTGACCTAATTCACAAATAAGCGAGAATTGCATTATTTGCTTTCTTATTAATTGATTACAAAGTATATTTTTATTAACCTAATTAATTGCTAAAGCATTGCAACTTACTTCCGCGTTTAAAAAGATAAATAAGCATAATTATTAAAGAATAGAGTTTATTGACTTTGTTTGCGTTAACTTGTATTTTTAAGTAGTGATATTTAAAAAAATGTTCTGCGGATGCATTGCTATGTGGCAAATAATTTGTGTAAAATTGAAAAACATAATTAAGTTTAACCTTTTTTTAAATATCGTTTCCAAGCCAAAAGTTGTCTGCGTAAGGTATTTAAAGATAGCATTGTCATTCTAACAGATCCCAGCAAAAAAATAACGAATGTGTGCAAAGGAAAATGGTGATTTCATTTGGTCGAATGCATTTTAATGTATTTAATTTTTCTAGTAAATCATGTGTACATACGTATTTTTTAATTTTTAATTGACATATAAGCATTTATAAACTAAGAACGCATCCGAACCATCGAACTTTCATTAGTCCGAAGCACTCATTTAAATGACAGTTAGTTTATTTAAATGTGAGCACATGAACTGCAATGACACGCTTATGTTAAAATCATGCGTTTTTCACCTAAATTGGAACCAGTGCATGAGTAGTAGAACTCATGAATATCATAGTGTTTTGTCATGTCTTTTTTTGCTGGAATGTTTCTAAAAGCCTTTTACTGAGTAATTATGTGTTATTAAAACAATCTCAAAATATTGTACAATCTATATAAAAATTGGATATAAAAATCTTATAGCTGAGTCGAAATAAGTGCTACTTCTAAAAAAATTAGCAAGAATTTTTAAAAAGGGATTAGAAAAAAATCTTTAGTACCACAACCGCAACGCTGAATGTTAACAAACATATCGCAAAATAATATAAAATTTTAGTATTTTGTTTTTAATAAATAATCTTGTTTATATTATACAATTCATAAATATAATTTAATTATACTCGCCCTAACTTTAACGTAAAATCTAATAAATTGCGTTAATCTTTTCATAGAATTAAATAAAAAAGATTGTCCTTTTTGCTTTACAACTTGTAGCTGTTCTGTTGTGTACATAGATATGTAAGTATATACATACATACATTCATACACATGTATGTACATATACTAGCACATCTTAAAATGGGTGAAATTTTGTTTTATCGCACTGACACTTATTTATTTTAAACAGAAATACAAATGATACTGCTTGAGTTGTTTGCTTAACATTTCAAGACATTGTTTTTTCAAGTCTTCAGCAATTCGCGGTTAAAATTCTTGTTATTCGTTGGAATCGCACCGCACATACAGGCAAACTAATAAATATGTATTTCCTGCCTAAGGATTGTTTTGTCCTTTCACAAAAGGATTTAGTTTTATTTTTCTAATTCATTTAGTTCCTATGTACTTGTGTTTTAACAATTGAAGAATTGTCTATAAATCATAAAATAAATATTTATTTATTCATTTAATTTAAAGCCATTAAAACTTTTGTTTTCATAGATAATAAGATTTATTAAATATCGAACAAAAATTATATATTACGAGTATAATTTTTAAGAACAGTTTAATTGTTTTTGTATCCTTGCTTAGGGAAGTTTCTTAGTCTGTTGAAATGTGATTATGATAATTAAAAATGAAAACATAAACATATGCCGCCACGTCGTGGGCATCCTGACAATATTTTGTTCGATTTTGATTTGAAAGTAATCCACACCAAATTTTAATACTCTTACTTTTATAGAGCTTGAGTTATGGTTTATCTATTTTCTTTATATAGCGGCAACCATCTCTGGATATAACTCTAAAATTTATATTCTTATGTTTTAATATAATTGTAGACATCTGTAAATAGTATTTAAAATTCCCGGTTTTAAAAATAAAAGTTGCTGTCAAGTTTTCAGTAACTTTAAATCGGTAAAATTGCGTACTTTCACTACTTTTTTCTATTTTTTCTTGGAAATGATATATTTTTTCGGAAAAAGTGTCCTATGTTTGAATCTAGATACTAAGGTAAGGTACCTTAAAAGTAATCAAAAATGGTCAAATGGTTCTTTTACAGTTTTTTTTTATAGGTATAGATAATCTCCTAGAATTAGTGTGTCCAGGTCTAAATATATTTTGCAGCTAAATTTGAATTAAAAATTTAAAATCCATATTTATTTATACCCTTTATTAAGTACATATATCTGTTTCATAAAATCGCTTTATAATATCTCATTTGAATAAATTAAAAGACAAAAGGAATACGATATTTATTTACCAGTCTGAACTTTGAGTGGTTTTCATTAATTTCTGAAAGCTTGTAAATACATATTCATATGTACTCATTATTATGTGATAGAATGTGATAGAGCCAATTTAATGTAAGAATTTTCTATTTGATTCCTCCTTTTTATAGCATCATGACCAAAACCTGATTAAGGTCTACAATATTATAAGACATTTTGAATGCTTAAACCATAGAAAGTACGCAATGGGATTATTTCTATTTTGTAAATTTAAGTGAATCGGTTCGGTAGTAACTAAACATAAATCATTAAATGGAAGTCGAACTATCAAACTCCATATAAAAAAAAATTGAAAGTTCGCTTTAATATTTCCCCTTCATAGTGAGGTTAAGTAGTAATTCCGTATAATCGACAAAAAATTATTAAATAATCTTATATAGGTAATTAAAAACGCTAAAAAATGTTAACTGCTAAATGAAAAATTTGCGTCTAAATTGAAGGAATAATGCTAAGTTTAGCTGCAAAAATGCCAAAATGGCCACACTGCTTAGAATATACAAATTATTTCAAAATGTAGATATCTATCATGGTATAATAATACAGGTATATTCAATGCGAATTCAAACCTATTTTTACCCGACTGTGTCAAAGTATTTTACTAAACTATAAAGAAAAATATAAATAACATGAGCTTTGTTCGCAATCACTTCTATAACAAATTATTCATTATAATAAAAATAATTAAACATTATAATAATAAATGAAACTGATTTACTTTTTATTAAAATAAATTATATGTAAAGGTAGCATTTATAAGAAAAGGTTTTAAATATTTAATACTCCGTATATAGAAGTATAAAAAGTTTTTAGATATTTGTTTAACATAAGTGATTATATTTAATTTAAAAGTTAAAATTTTTAAAGATAAATCTCCAAAAATTCATTTTGATCAAGATTAAAATTGCTTAAGTTTTCAAAGTTATTCTGGTTGGTCACCTATACAAGCAAAACCCAAGACACACTGTCAATATTCTAAGGAGCCATTACATTTTGGATTTCTGGGACTCTGTAAAAATACAGGGACCCTGCAAATATAGGAAGGACAGCTAAATAAATATACAGTACTTGTGAACTAAATCTAACGGGCCTAAGGCCGATATGGTTGCTTTTAGATAGTCAGGAATTGAGTGGGTTGCATATGGCCCTAGCAGCAGCATCAAATCCACCTGACTATGTTATTTTATTGTCATCAGGTTATGCCGTATACCAAATTTCCATCTACGGAATCTGATTTAAATTTAGTTGTAAAGTTTTACTTAAAAACATACAATTTTTTTCTTTTCTTTAAGTAATTAAAAAAAAAAATGTTCAAGTGCGCGAACAGAGTTTTTTATAAGGTTTGACATTTTTAGATAAGCAAAATTAAACAGCTGTTCTAACAGTTTTACCTGTATTATTATGCCATGATATCTATCTTATATTGAAGTGTCTGTCAGTGTTATATAGTATTGCATCAGTCTAGCTGACAGCTGTCTATCATTTGAGAACATGAACAATAAATATCCAATTAATATTCGCATTAAATTAAAATATTAGAAATACTTCCATTGGTAAACAATCAAAAGTAAAAACCCTTTTCAAAATCTCTTTATTAAGAAACAGATTAATGAATCCGAAAACAAAATTTTAAGTGTAATATAACATTTGAAATAAATAACATTATTTCTTATGTAAGTGCAAAAAAGATTTGATATTTCGCAACATCCTTTTATGTTATTGTAGCTTCGCATTGTGTTCAAGAAAAAATTTAACAGCTCATGCTTCACTTGACAAGACAAGAAGAAACCCTTTTCTCTTATAGTTTTTGCATAAGAACAAATGAATAATTTATGTATATCCTTACATACATAGTTAAAAATTTATCTATTTTCTATTGTCAGAAAAATATTATTAACACTCACACACATAGATGTATGTACATTGTATCCTTTTCGTAAGAATATCAAAGTAAATGTGCAAATCAGCGCCATGATGTTGACTTGTATTCTTTTGGGATCTTAAGGAAAATTAAAATAGAAATATGTATACGAGTATGTATGTATGTACATACATATATGGGTTTATTGTTGAGCATTGAAAACGACTGCGATTAAAAATCTATTAATATAATAAAACAGTAACTCATTTCCTGTCTGTCTGTCTGTGTATGTTCACATCACGTAAAAACTACTAAATAGATTTAAAAAAAATTTTGTGAGGAGTTACCTTAGTATCCTGATTCCAATATAGGATACATTTTTCCGCAAAAATAACTTAGTTTTTTACCGATTTACTGCATACTTTAAGGGATCCTTTATTTTTGAAAGCAGTATATTTTAAGCTCAATTGCGCAACAGATGGCGCTGTTTAAAATAATGAAATATTGTTTTTTGGCAAATGAACAAAAATATATCGATTTACGTACGACTATTTTCCAAAACAATTTCGTTCACTGTTTTAATGTTTTCTCCACTTGTCGACGTGGTTCCAACTGCAGAATGCTCCTCGTCATCAACATCTTCTCGGCCTTCTGTAAAGCGCTTGTACCACTTATGCACACTTTTTTGAGACAAATTGGATTCGTCTAATGCCACAGTCAACATTTCAAGTGTCTTGGAGCACTTTAGCACCATTTTTAACGCAATATTTATTGCATATTCTTTGATCGATTTTTTTTCAAAAGTCAAAAATCGAAAAACCATACAAACGTGACTAACCTTTTCAGCTGTCAACAAATCACTGATAATGCCAACATATGACGAACTCATGTAAGCTAATATGACAAAAAATACCGATAATAATGTACACAGCCCGCGAAAATTCAAAATTCACCTTTTCTTTTGAACAGACCCCGTACATTATTTTAATTTATTTAAAAAAAAAAAATAAAATGTAAATGTAAACTGCAAGTAGATACTAAATTAGAATTGGTCTATTAACAACATAAAATTGGGACTTTACGAGTACAATATTTTCAAAAAATTAAACGTTTAGCACTTTTTCTACTAACATATGGTCGCTGGTTAAGAAAGGACATAGGCCAAAGGATATGGACATTAAAAGCAACTTTTTTGAGGGTGAGTTTTACGCTTCGCTGGATGGTTCGAATGCTTGGTTTGTATGAATGACCGATTAAAGGATACACGGCAAAGAGAAGTATTAAAGAAAAACGATTTAAATGATTTTTCATGCAATGTTTAAGGTCACACGAAGCAACCCAAATGAAGAAACTGGAGCGAAATGCTTAATAAATTTTAATGTTTCAATGCAGACAGACTTAAATAAAAGATAGAAAAAGACCCGAGTTGTTTGTTTCTTAACTAGGACACGCAATATTTATATTTTATTTTTCGTCTTCAGTAACATAAGTGTTTTGTTTAAGTATTTTTCTTAAAGAGTTTGGAAAAGAAACTTGCTTAAAATCCCTGAGCAATTCATAATTATTACGAGTACTTTACTTTATGTGAATATGCTTTCAAGAATATATACATATACCTTTAATTACATAAAATTAACATTTCGTTGGGTTTAAAATACACGAAATGTAAAATCGTAAATACGGGTGACTGCGAAGAGGAACACATCGGTTAATAAAACGTTGCTAAACATTAATTTAAAGCAAAGAAGTGGAAACAGGTCTATCTGACTGATGCATGCTACGGGACAATAAATTTAATTTTAATTATACGAATACGATTTATGAATTCCTTTAAAGTCGTTTTTGAATACAAATGTGTTTATATTAAAATAAGCATAAAAAATGACTTCCAAATGTTTACCATTAATATTTAAAGAGCCATTTAATAAGATGTCTTTGAAAAAGCATGCAGGAAAACATGAATTAAAAAAATTATAATACGTTGATTCTCTTTTCTTAATGAGTCTTTCAATACTTGCAGTGTAAAGACTAAATTGGTAAAATATGGACTGTGTCCTGAGTAAGAAATCCATTTATTTTTTATTTCATAGCAAAATCACCTGTCTATCGACAGCTATAACATTTTTCAACTAGACAAAAAACAGCTTGTTACCTTAATAGTTAACAAAAAAACAAAATTTAATTTTCTCCATTTTACTGGGATGATTATGTTGTGTGTGTCCTTTTAAAGGAATAAAAAAGTCACATGTAGAATTAACCAGTGATGGAAGCTGGGGCCTGGGATTCTACTAAAAACAAAGTAAAAATTTTGGAATAATGAAAACGAATTTTTCTATAGTACACCACCTGCTAAAAGAAAATTAATTACTGATCATAATATTGTAAAAAGTCTTACTTGCAGTAAGAAGATTACACAAACATTTTTGTGAATTGTACTGATCTTTTAAACTTAAAACAAGTTGCTGAAATTTGCAATGCTCAAGATTATGATTGCTAAAAGATCAAATTGTACAACTTGAAAAAAATGAACAAGGCGTAGAAAAACACACAATCCTTTTAACTATTTTTACCTTTACAATTTTTATCCTAACGGCAAACATTTTCTAAAAAGCAATATTTTTTATTTTAAAGCACGTGCAATAAATGTTTATAAGAATCATTAGACACAATGGATATTAGAAAGCATAGTTGTGTATAAAAGGCTTTAAAGTGTTATGTGTTTTCTGTCCTAAAAATTAAATCAGCTCTGTAAAATATACATATACATACTTATGTATATTTGTACATACGCGATTATTTCATCGTAATTACTTATTTATAAAGAGAAAAAATCTTCTTGTTAATTCGATCACAAATACGTACAATACGTACAATATCATATCTATCCCTATCTTACTACAACAAAGAAAAAAGTAAATAAAAAAAATATTTTTAATAATACCCCACTTAGGTATTAAGTATTATTTTAAGATAAAGGGACCTACACCTGGACCCAAGTGAGCTGCATTGAAGCTGCGTGCCTTAACCTTAGTTATTAAAACATTAAAAATTAAGGTTATAAAATAACGATGGACGGCAAATTTTTAAGTTTTGCAGCGTAGCGTAGTTTTATTGAAATTAAAATAATAAACATAAAAAACCATTAATAAAAATAATACATACAAAATTTGAAAATGTATATACAAAAAACTATGTTCAAGGCTTTTGCGGCACCTCAAGATGTTCTATCACAATAAAACTTTGTAAAATAACTTCTCACATAAAAACACAAATTTTAATCACTATTAGATCGGGTATTACAAAAAACAATTTTTACTCTATATCAAATGTTCCACCCTATCAACCTACATCGATGAGAAGTACATAAGCTGTCAAATGTGCCAGCATTTAATACTCACATCAGGCCTTCTCGTAGAAATGTTACTGCAACAATATTTTAAATGTAACTGTTAATGTTGGGGTCCTCTACCAGCATTTAATACTCACATCAGGCCTTCTCGTAGAAATGTTATTGCAACAATATTTTAAATGTAACTGTTTATGTTGGGGTCCTCTGAAAAGGGGAAAACACTTATGAATGACAACCTATTATTTTATTCGCTTGTAATCAATTTTTTGCACATTTTTTGCTATTTTGATGTTGTTTGAATACGAACGAGTACATACATATGTATGTACATATTGTATGTATGTAATTATCTTTTATTTATTCATTGATTACTACCATTTGTTTCACACATTGTTATTTTTTTTTTTTGTTTAATGTCGACCAAATTAAAAAAACATTTTTAGGTGAAATTGACTGTTAAATGTTGCTGTTCTTGTTGTATGCGGGTAAAGGTGTTTGTCATTTCAGTGCTAAAACGAAGTAATGACTTGAGTGCTACTTGATGTGTTATCAATTGTTCTCGTTTGGATTCTAAAACTTCATTGCAAACGTTTACTATTTATACATTATCTCTTGAGTGAGCGTGCCAGTAGCTACCAGAAAAACAAACAATTAATGTTCATTTATAAACATTTTTCTTTTATTGTTGTGCCCCTGCACCTTTTAAGGTTTGAATACCTCTTTGAATGTGCTGGTTGCTTTGGTATGTTTGTTTGTATGTGTAGATGACTATAAGTTCAGTAAGTATAAGATACTATGTATTTTTAATTCTATCAAGAAACAATTATAGCATATAATGACGGTGAAATTTGATTATTAGAAGAAAGGAAGTACAAACCTACATATAGTTCCAATGAAGAATAGGTCAAAATTGTAAGTAAAGTAAAGTATTTTTAATATAAAGTTGTTTAAATTGTTTTGAAATCTTAGTTATACTACTATTTTATAATGCAAATAAAAAACTAAATAAACCGTTTAGAAAAATGCGTTATCGTTAAATTTTTAGATAGTGTAAACATACTTCTGAGAGTCGATTATTGATCAGTCAGAGGAGAACTAACTAAAAGTGCCCCATCACATGGCGCACTTAAAGCTAACTTATACAGAGTAAGTGTGTCTGACTTATTTTTACAAAGAAACGAGTTAGCTTTTGAGTCAGCTCTGACTCATTTCAAGTTAGCTTTAAGTTATTTATAAGCAATTGATTGCATTTGATTTTATTTTAAAGCATTCTAGACGTTTTTAAATTAATCTAACGGAATTTTTATTATCCTTCTTAGTATAAAAAAGCCGAACAACTAGTTTTTTGTAATTATTTGTCTTATGTTTTGTTGCTTTTAAAAACATGTCAGAATACGTCCTATTTGATGAACATACATACATACATAAGTAAGTATATGTACATACATACAGTTTATGCAATATCTATCTAGCTGTAGTCGAATAGAAAAAGGCGCTTATAATGACAAACATACTCTTGCTGCACGAGTGTGTTTGCATATTAATTTTTGTTTATTCTCTAATTTAATAAATTTCTATGTATGTGTAATGTAAAGATAACAATTTCTAATGCCGAAAAGGGTGCCATAAAGAGGTTTATCTTTTCTGTATCTTCTACAACCTTCGAAATGTCTTTTTTTAAACTTGTCCTGGACGAAGCTAAATTTAAAAAAAGGGTTAAATTTAAATTGTTACACATTGTTATACAATGCTACAGAGCATATGTATGTGTGTCATGCGAGAAAAGAAATAATTTTATTTCCAAATGTATTCTTTAAAAGGATAAGGACAAAAAAAGCCAATGTTAAAGATGTTACTAAATCAGTGTATCTTCAATGATTTTTCATTTCTATTTCAAAGAATTCTTTTTTTCAAAATTGAAAAAGGTACAAATGGTAAAAAAACTCTATAATTAAAATAAAGTAAAACAACTTTTTGTTTAAATTTGCCAACCTCCAAAAAAAGAGCGTTATTGAAAACTGACTGCTTATTAGCAAAAAAAAAAAACACTTATAATGCTGTAAAAATTGTATATTTTCAACTCTAACAAATGTGAGTACGTACAGTGTCTCACATAAATTTCGAAATATGCATACTTTCTGGTTAAAAATAAATTTTAAATTCTTTTCATCTACATTTTTGTAGGAATACGACACAAAAAATATCATAGAAATAAGAGATTTTTGAAGATTCTCATTCTATAATACCTAATCAAACTTTATAAAACAAACTATTATGTGGACCATTTTTGAGATGTTAAAAACCCACATGTTGTAGGTAGTTACTTTTTTATTTTAAAATGTTAATGAAATAAGTTAATACGTTTTCCGAAACTCAAGTACCAGTTATCAAACCAAACGAAAAGTTAATTTTTCCTTGAAATACTTAACAAGTAAAGATCTTGCGGAAAGTGCCAAAAAAGTTTTTATTGCCAAGCTTTTTAAACTAATTATTTATGTGTAGAGAAAAATGTTGAAAGTTTTTAATACATATGTACATACATATGTATATGTTTTTTATACATTTTTTTGGTACTTGATATTTACTATGAAACGACATTCAAACGGTACCGGTATTTTTAACTGCCGGTATCTGTTGTCAATCAATTAATTTACATTATCAGCTACATATGTTAGTCAATTTAAATTATTTACCTAAATTGAAAGGTATGTACATATGTATGTAAATGTTTACCAGAACAACAATTAAATTTTAATAAAAAATAAAAAAAAAAAATTGAGTAGACAACGTTTTCTTTTACGCTTGTCATTTTTGGAATTTGAAAAACCAAATTTTTATTTTAACTTTATATACAATACATACATATGTACATACATAGATATGTACATCTTTTAAATAACTATGTATGTACATATGCCACAAATATGCAAATGCTAAAATGTGCCAAGGGCCATGTTTATAATTTTAATGTCCAAGATCGAGTATGGAATGCTGTGAAAACAAATTTTTGTATACGTTTTTGTTAAGGAACTTTTAAAGTTTTCGTTGACTTTTCCTTTTATCATCATCTGTATTAGTTGCTTAATCCTATTGAATCAACATTAAGTATATTATAAGTGACCCATCTCACCTAATAAATAAACAAAACTAATCATGATATACCAGGGTGAATTTAGGAATTCCTTTTCATTTAAAATTATTAATCTTTCCAAAGTATTTTATATGCCACACACAACTTATGCTCGAAGGCTTTTATGAGAGGCAAAAAGTGTAAAATTATTCAGAAACATCTAGCAGATTGTATGAGTTGATTTCGTTTGTGTGCAAACTATTTAAATTTTATTGGTAATTAATGTATGTGTGTATGTAAGTGTGTACTTTTAAACTTGCACCAGCCTAGTAATTTTTGCCAATTTCTACCAAGATACTGGCTGTGTGTATAAGCAATTTCTTTAGGAAAAATCTACGGTGTTATAAGTATTTTCTAAGGAATTATTTTTCGTAGTTTATGGTGTGTGGATATTTAGAAAAAGGAGTTTTCTAAATTACGGGCCATTTTCACGGTTTTAAGCATTTATCAAAATGACCAAAGAACTTCTTTAAGCAAGATGTCATACTTTATCATCCTTAATGCTCGCAAAAGTCATGTTGGTGACATTTTTACAACAAATGTGTGACGTTAACAAAACAAACATTAAAAATCACCACCTTGTAAAAAAATGTTTAATGTTAATGAAAAATAAGAAAAATTACATGAAAATGACCGAAGGTAAAAAAGGAGGGAAAACATATTCATCCCTTAATGACTGAAGAAACAATTTAATTGCTTTTGCTTCATCAATGTTGATCATTAGAAGATCGCGACTTTGCGCGTAGAATTTGTTTATGACATGAAAAATATTTTGATTCCATAACCATAAGTAGGTTTTTATGGTTCCTTGGTTGCTTGGGAAAAAAGGTTATGTTTTGTTTTCACTGTTATTTCTTTCTTGTAAAGGAGACCATTGGTCATCATTGCTTCTGTATTTGCTTTGTTATTACACATTTAATGATACGTATAAATGAGCTAAGAATTTAAAAGAATACAATAACTACCTTTGTGAGGGAAAAGAGATATTTATTAAATTAAAGTCCATGTTGACCCTTCTGTGAGTCACTGAATTCCTGATAAACGAGTCACAGAGTTGCTTTAAAAAACTTGTATGTTTATGTTTAGGAGTTTGTGTAATAAAATGTTTGCATGTAACATGAATGCACTTAAAGTAAATAATATTTTTTGTAACATGTTTTATAAATTGCTTGTTGAATTTTACGCTCTGGTTATTCTTAAAGTATTAAGGATGGTGGGAACCATAACCTGTGGGTAGGACAAAATTCATTTATCTAAAAGCACTCTTTTTCTTATCATGATTTTTGAAATTTTATTAAATTATTTAAAAAAAAATATTTGACTCGATAGAGAAAACTAAATCTGAAAAAAAAAACTATAAAAAATTAAACATTTTTCAAATCATTTCAAAAATTATCTTCTCACGATTTAAAATTGATTAATTTTATTTTTACTAAATAAGTTTAAAAGGAAAAGAATAAAAAACACAGTTTTAATTTGTTTTTTAAGCTCAAATCTCTCAAAAAACTCTCAGTTTTTTTATAAAAATAAAAATTTAGACAACGTTCTTAACTAACAAATTAATTATTATTGATCATATAGAGATTTTAGATGTTTTAAAGAAATAAATATGTATATGTATAAATGCAACTTGTATTCATATAAAAACACATTTAAATTTTGTTTATTAATGTCAGCATCATGGACCAAGGCATAATCAGAGACGACCACAGGTTCCGATAGTTTAAGAGAAATGCAAGTTCTAATTTACGTCCAGCTATGCCTTGTAGGGGAGTTAAATATGAAGCCGGTAAAAGACAAAATCTTAAAGACAGGTAATGTCAATTTATTACAAAATTTAGTCGTTACATATACACAAGTATGAACATTACTATTATATACATATGTATGTATTTGTGTTATAACTGTCATAACTTTTAAGACAGTTTACATATGTATAAATGTGCATGAAGATAAGAAGCAGTAGCGGAAAATCTTAATTTATCAACATGAATTACACAATTGAAGCGAAATATCCGTGAAGTTTTTTTGTACAAAAATGTCTACGAACAATTTTTGAAAAGGTGTTTTTGTTTGCCTGCCGACAATTGTGCATCAACGTGAGTGACCCTGTCATAATGATTAATTGCTAACAAAGAAAAACGGGTGATTTTACAATTTACGACATGAAGGTGAATCGATTTTGCTGTTGCAGTAATGGTCTTTTGAATGGAATGGAACTGAATTTTAAGACATGCGTGAAATATACTTAAAAAATGTCATATAATATGCTCTGATTATTACCAAAAGATAAGCATGATAAGGCATTTTTATTGTTTGTTGTCTCAAGGATTGAATCAAATAGATCTAACGAAATCATAATAAACGTACAGGAATTTAATTTACAAATTTATTGTTCTATGATGTACATATGTATGTACCCATACATGCATGTGTATTTGGAAAAATAAAAAATCTTGGCGCGCAAATCTTAATTGAAATTTGTTCTGATTGTGCGTCTACAAGAAACAAAAAAAAAATGTCAAATATTATGTTCCCTGTTTTATACTTTGTCCTTTATTTAAAATAATTCTGCTTCATTAATCGCCTACAACTGGCATTTGTATTTGATCAAGATCCTTATTTCGTCAAAGAAAGTTGTCTTGAGCATATAAGTGAATGTGTATGTGTGATTTGAACAAGCAGACGTCCTACATATTTTCTATACATACTTAAGTATTTCAATGCTCTCATATAATTCAACGTTTGTACACACAGAAAAACGAAATAATAAAGTGCCCTTGACTCGTGCTCACATAGGCAGATGTTCTTACTGTCGTTTGCGCTAAAAGGGATTTTTGTTTAAAATATATCGTTTTACATTTCACGTTTGCTAATTTTAAAAATAGCAAATGCATTTAAAAGTGTTATACTGGGAAAACTAAATTCGATGTCGATTGAAATTTCAATTTAAAAGTATTTATTTATTTTGGAGCAAGAAAACAAATATCCTTGGCTTATTTTTATCTAAATTTTGCCTAACAAGTTTTAACATTAACACATTGGGATGGCTGGCCCAGGTTCAAATTATTGCATCGCCATAGAAAAGTTAAATACTTCTTTTGTATTTGCGGCAAAACTCTAATTCATTCTAGAATTTACGGGTCTTGAAGCACATTTGCTAAATATGTATAAGGTATTGTTTTGCAAGAGCGGTAAAATTTTTGCTTATTATACGTAATCATACATTTGACTTAGAGTATTATGATTTTGTAAAAATTATGAAAAGTTGCGTATTTGCAAAACTAGGACTGAGCGTGGAAAAGGTGCAATTTATATAAGAAAACTCAGGAGAAAAAATCAAAAGAAGAAAGTAAACATCAAAATATTTCAATATACATATAATGTTTGGCGCGTTTATGTAAAAAAAAAATAATTAAATCAAGAATAATATAAAAAAAATAAATCTAGATTGGCCAATTTTTTTAAATCTTCATCATAACCCAACTTAGGTTTTACAGAAGTAAAAGTTGACCACGCCCACTTTTAAAGTAGCTAGAGAACCTACCTAGTTCTTTTATAGAATATACATAGTTAAGCAAAAGACAGACTGACTTCGAACAGTGGACTTGGTACCTCTTATACAATGTGAATAATGATTATCGTATACCTGTAGATCTCCAAAGAACCCTCATAATAAGGTGCACAGTCTAACAAAATACCTAAGTGACTGGATTTGGATATTGGGCGTGGATTTTCCCCCAAAGTGAAAAATTATTATAGTGCACCTAGGTAGGTAGGTAGCTAGGTAGTCTTGAAATTTTGCCCAAGTAACCCTTAGAATGATGTGCATAATTAGCAAAATACATATTAAATTAGGATATCGTGTTATTACGCATAGTCTCGCTAAAAACAGATTGGATGGGAACAGTGGACGTCCAACCTTGCATGTAAACTGAAACAGTTTCGTCGTGAGAATAGCGTGCGTTTTCGAGTTAAAGGTTAGCCATAATTTTCTTCCAAATGTTTATTGTATTCTTCATAGCTAGTAAAAGAATAATAACACAAAACCAAACAGAGGATATGCAATAAAATAAATCGTCTTCAAAATGAAGATATATATCGGCTAAAAGATATATGTCGGCTAAAATGAAAAGTTCCTTAAAAAAATAATGTAAAAAGGTACACTTAGTACGCATTCCTATGATGAAATTGAAAAAAAGAGTAAGGTACCGCAAGAAGACTCTTCAACAGCAACAATTTTAATGAAGAGAATAAATACACAAAAAAATTCGGAATTCAAACAGTTGTACATTATGTATGTACATAAAGTGTCATAAAAAACAAATAAATTAATTTTTTAATTAATTTTTGTTTTTAAACAAAACCATATTTGGCTTTGGCATCAAAGAGTATCTGGCTCCTTTTATGTGTTTGTTTTCACGTGTGTATCCAACCAATGTCCTTTAAACAACCCTATTGGGAAACAAACAAATAAATATTCACCTGTTCAGATCAAATACAAATTCGATCAATGTTTTTTTATCTTTAGTTATTTTCTTGAATTACAAGCTGTGAACGCTTAACAAAATGATTTCAAGTGAAAAACACCTGTTTTTAAATGCTGCAATGTGAAATACATTGAGTAGGAATTTCCAGTTGTCCATCTAAGTTTCTAAATTATTTGTTGTTATCTTGTGTTTGTTGATCTACTGCACCCATATGTTGCAGTAGTTGGTTGGTTCGTTGGTTACATTCCATTTTGTGAAGAATTCCCTTTCTTTTTAGGAATATTTTAGTTCTGGTCTGTTGCGATATTTAGACAAAAAGGACCTTATTAGCATATCAGTGTGGTAAACTTTTGTATTTAACATAATGTATCCTTAAGGAGAAAAAGTGAGAAGTAAAACTTAACAAATATATCGTTGTGGGTGTAACAAGACATGGTAGCAGTTAATATTGGTCACAGGTGCTCTATGACAGTGAAACAACTTAAAATGTGTTTAAAAGTCAATTGTTAATTCCGTAACGGTTATTTAGGAATTAAAAACATTAATAATTTGTTTGCTATAAGTTTAGTAACAACAATGAAATACAGTAGCGGAGTTAAGTGTTCGATGCAAATGGTCTTGGAAAAGTGCAAGGGCGTAATATTATAGCTTTTTTGAAAATCCAACAACAAAATGCATATCGTTTTTGTTAAATTTGCACTTTCGCAAGGCTATTTTCATCAAACACTGAATATTGCTAATATGTATGTATGTGTGTAAATAAAAGTTAAAATTATGTTGCCACAGTCCGTTCTCTCTTCTGCTCCTTTTAGTAAAAAAATTATGATTTTATGTTTTTCTTTATTTAATGATTCTTAGCAACTAAAACAACCAAATTAAAAACTTTTCAATATTATTAATTAAATTAATCATTTGAAATAGTTTTCGTCCATTTCATTTCTTTTTAAGGCGCTTGAAAAGCTTGTTTTGCTCCAAAAAATATAAATTGTTTAATTAAGTTTTATTAAAATTTTGTAGAGAAAAACTTAACCTTCTTTTGGTAGTATCTAAAGTTTTGTTATCATCTTTTATACACTCTAGAGTAGAGTCATCTTCATCTTCTTCTTCGTAATCGCTGGAGGAGTTGTGGCCACTGTCGGGACTGAGATTGCGCTGAAGTTTATGTGGTTGTATTTCATCTTGTATGATTTCAGCCTTAAATACTTTTCGCAGATTATGGGAATGCATATAAACCGTTTGCGCATGTGCGCCCTTTCCCAACAACTTTTGAGCTGAACTCATGACACTCGCTGTGATTTTTTTGATTTTTCGCTTTCTTCTGAGACCGCCTTGCCTCCTTAATTGGCCAGGATCCAGAGTCTCTTGCAATTGTGGGGAACATATTTCTCTTTCATTGAGTAAGTTCTTTTTTGTTAATCTGGTTCTGAATTTCTGTTCTTTTTGTTGGTAACGAGACTTTTCTGAATCCCAGACCTCATGCAAATCACTGGCAGGATCTTCGGCTGGAGTATAACTTGGTGACATGTTACGGTTTTGGTATTGTGGATATTTATGTGGTTTCTGATGTTTTTTCTCTTTGCAATTGCTGTCAAGAATGGCGTCTATCATGCGTTCTAAGGTGGTGTCTCCCATTTTAGTTGAACTTAAAGTAGATTCTTCCATATAAGAGGGATATTTTAAAATAGATTCGGCAGTTGGCGGAAGCGTTTTCGTTTCTAGAGTTCGTCCCTCATTAGTGTTGTTGGCAACTGATTTTGAATGAGGTGTTATATACCTGGGCTTCTCAAAGTAACTATCGGGTATACCAACTCCCCTTAATGCTAACAGAGGGCCGGGAATAAGAGCACAAGGAGAATATTCTACATCAAAAGTTGGTAAAGTGGATGCGTAATTGCTGGGGAGATTTTTGCGACTTTGTATGTTTTCAGGGGTTTTCAATGTTTTGGGCGATATTTTACTAGCAGCCAGTTCGGGCACAATGTTGCTTAAATCTTTTAAACTGTTCTTTTTTCGTATAGGACTTTCTGTAAAACTTCTGTTGGATGAATGCAAAGGTGTGGAGGTATATTGATTTTCTTTGTCGATCCAAGATGTTTCAGGTTTTAGTGAACTTAAATCAGAAGATCGACGCTTTCTTTTCTGTTGTGATGAGAAGCCCGAAGCAACAGGAAATCCTAGATTATTATCTTCACTTTGCGAGTAAGTTTGACGAGGACCATTAACTGCCCATTTTAACATTTTCAAATGGTATTTTGAGCCACCACTAACAAAAAACAAGAAAAATACACAGTTAATATAGTCAAGCTTTTATTTTGGAAAACTTTAAGGAAAGACAACTTTAATTATCTGTACTGGTTTTTATAGATTTTATTCTTTTAATTTTATGTATATAAACAATTTAATATCATTGAAATAAAAATTAAAAATATAAGCTTCAAGGCAAGGGTTAGAAAAAAAAATCGATTAATGAAAATATTGATTGTTTTTTTTTAAATATCGATATGCATGAATGATATTTTTAATAGTGATATATCAATGCACCGACATATATTTTATAATATCGAAAATAGATTTATTTTTTAACTATGGTTTCGTATTTGACGTTGCCGATTTTTTTCCAAATGCTGCCACGATCTTCATCAATCTTTATGGCCTTTTGTGGATACCAAAATGTATTCAAATGCGACGTACTCTCAACTCCAACATTATCATCGCAATTACAGCTATTAGAATCAATGTAAATGATACATGAAGTTTGACACTTTTGAGGCTTCAATCATCACTTTCTCGTTCGAATAAACTAAAACCGCTTATCGGTTCCATCGTCTACCGAAATTTTTGACCAAATTATACTAACTATACTGTTAAACTGTTAAAACAATACGCATCGATATATTTATTTTTATTTGCACATCCCTACCCTGAGCTGCTTACAAATAAAGAAGATATTGAATACAGTGTGATCTATTGACAAAAAACTTGTTTTTGGCAAAAAATAAAATCGCGCGCAAATTTTAAAGTCATGTATTTCTTATTTTTATTTTTTAACAAAAGAATCTGTAGAAGAACCAAGCACACATAGCTTAATTGGGAGTCTCACGTGTGTGTGTGTGTTTTTTTTTCTTTTTTTATTTAGTTTTTTAAATCAAAGAAGAGCTTTCTTGTGCTTCAGCTTTCAAATGAGTTCCAGCTGTGTAAGCGAAAGGAAAAATGTATTGTATTCTTAAAATACAATGAACAAATTCAGGTTTTACAAATGATTAACTTCCCTACAAGAGCAAGCAATTTAAATGAGATCTTTGTGTATGCCAACGTTCTAAAAATTTGGTTATTTATCCAAATTTGCAATACCTATATTTATTTAAGAAGTTTAGAGTTTAATATCCCTTATCAAATTTTACTCACAAGGTCGAAGCTGATGAGGCTGCAATATTTGGTGGATGAAGATATTGCTTTAAATAAGTGTCCATGAAGAGGGCTTTTAAGTAGTTTGGAATTTATTTATTCACAACATTTATGAGCATTTGCAGTCCCGTCACTTATTTAACACACAATTGACTTAAAGGTCAATTATTAATCAAGAGTTCAAAATTAAACTTACCTCAATAAAATGGTTGTAAAAAATCCAATATTAAAAATGATGGTATCCAACTGCAATTAATATTTTAAAAATGTACTCAACGTTACTATGATATTGGTATTTATTTAAACACTTTTCTTAATTTTAAACTATTTTCTGTAGGTGTTCTTGTTCTTTATTTAATATCAAAAATTAATTTTTTATTCAATTTAGCGCAACACGTATTTTTCGTTCAACTATCACAATGCATCTGAGTAGAAATGTGCTCTCGTCACTGTTTAATCATCAAATAGTCTTCAGTTTCTAACCACCCTAACTATTTATACAACGAAGTTAAGAGAGAATATCATTTCATATTTAAAAGTTCTCTTTTTTAATCCTGTGTACAAATTTAAGAGCACCTTTTATTTGCGCTTCTTGGTTATCCCTTAAGCAGTATGATATACTAGGGATGGTTAAGTTTTTACATTTGTACTTTTTTGGTACTAAACTAATGTACCCTAAAAAATGCAATGGTACACCTATAACAACTATTGTAATTATGATTTTTAAAACTTAAAATCCAAGTCAAAGTGAGAAGAACTTTTTGAAAGGAGATGAGTACATCGTGAAGAATATTTTGACCGACCCAAAACCAACTTTTTGAATTCCCTGCTGAAATCGGTTACATGTCCTAAGTAGCAATTTCCATAACGAAATTTTTGCATTTGTTTTACCGATTTTAATTAAATTAGCACTTCCTAACATTGTTACAAAATATGTGTAGAGCTTTTGAAGAAATTAAAGCTATCTAGTCCTGCTGTTGGCTGTCTCAAGAAGAAAGCCTAGCGTAGGCTATGCAATTCGCCGATCACAAGATCCATCTTGATCAGATTATAAACCACTAACAAATTTGAGCGTGATTATCGAATGTCTGGCCATCTGATTTATGGATTTGCAATATTTCAGGACTAATTATTTATTTTAATAACAAAATTCATGCGGTTTTGTTTGGTTTCAAACTGAATATTCTTAAATCATAAAATTTATTATGAGAAATTATTACATTGTATTTTACTTTTTTAATAACTCTTTTTTAGTCTAACAGAAAATCCCTGAAGAAAAAAAATTTACGTAAATTCTTCTGATGTGTTGATCTTGCTTATTTCCCATAAAAATCAATTAACAGAATAAAATTTAACGGAGAGTGAATTCATCAATTAAAAAACTTATTTTTTATTAAAACGTGAAGACAAATTTCAAATAACCTTGATAATTTTGTTTCTCCCATCGAAGTAAAAAAATAAATTGCAAATATTTATTACTATTGTAAGTAAACAGCTGGAACAGGATGGAACGAACCATTATTAATTCCTAAAAAGGTCTCAAAATGCAATAGACTTAACCTACACAAAGGTAAAAAACAAAAGACTCAAAAACATTTTCCGCATTTGGTCACTGTGATCAATACTTAAGTTATTGTTTTTAGCATTTACCACAACAACAACGAATAGCATATTTCAAAGATTTTTCAAATGCAAACAGTGCTAAAAAGGAATTAATTGATTTTGCTAGAATGGGTTTTCGTATTTATTGAAGCATTAAATTCACATAAACAAACGTGGTCAGATTATATAATGGATAGATAATAATTAGTCGATTTTTATTAAACCTCAGAATTCATAGAAATTTTTTTAAATTCTAAACTATTTCAGTGTAAATAACAATTCTATTTTTTAAAACAAAGTAAAAACACTTTAAAATCATTACAGGTATGTGTAAGGATGTACTTATTTACATATATTGTTTTTAAGTGAAAAACTGTTATGCTGTTCCAATTTGAGAGTTCTTTTTAAATGATTATAGCCTCTTAAATTACTGGCATATATTTCCGTCTTGAAATCACCCTGAAAATAAAAAAATCTTTTCATTACACAAGAAGATAAATTAGGGCATTTGGGCTGAAATGAATAAGAAAAAACAAACAAAAACACACACAATTCATTAACTGATATGTCCAAGATATATAGAAATAAGAAAAAACTACAATAACACATATGTATAAAATAAACAACGATTGAAAAATCTATGACATCAAGCCCTTTTGGCAATAAATTGCCAAACAATTGCACAATTTTCTATAAGATTTGTTTCTTGCATCAATCTTTGTGATCACGTATTGTTGAGGAAAGTAATAGATTGAAAAAGATAGATAATAGCAGAAATGACCCGTGTCAAATTCAATAAAAAAAGAAAAAAGCACAAGCAGCCAAATACGCTATGATTTCATTTCTTATTTTGTTTTGAGTAAGCCACAGATCTTTCTTTTCTAGATGACCAGATGTTTTTGAAAATATATTGAGGGGGTTGAATAAGTTAGGATTGAATTCAATTTTATCTGGTAAAATAACTAAAGAAAGGGTCTGGTGTGAAGTTTTTACATACATCTTGTATTTGATTGGTACACAAGATATTGATTAGTATTAACTGGGATAAAATAATTTTCCGGAATTAATCTGTAAATTATTTAACATGAAAAATTTAAAAACAAAAACGAAAAATAATAAATATCATTAATCTAACACCAAATGTAAATTTCTTTGTAAGTTAGTTGCCTGTTCATTTATTTTCATTGGTTTTATGTCAATTATTTTGAAAGATAAAATCTGAGAGAGAAGAAAAAATCATATCCAGAAGCTGTAGTATATAGGTTGAAAATATCACATACAATGAAATTTATAATGAAGCTTAAGTTCGTTTTTATTCTCTCTAAGAAAGAATTAATTAAATTACAAATTAGCGCTGGTGTCTAAAAATTAAATTTTCCCAATTTTTCTTTAATATTATCACCTAATTTGTAATTTAATTAATTCTTTCTTAGAGAGAATAAAAACGAACTTAAGCTTGATTATAAATTTCATTGTATGTAATACATAAAACAGTTCGACAAATAATAATTAAAATTTTCAAGGTTGAAAATATCGTTTATTCGATATAACGATAATTTTTTCAAGCATGATTTTTCAAACGGAATTTTAAAAATTGATTTTTTTTATTTCAAATCGTAATCTTTATAATTGCTTTTAATAAAACCATATTGAACTTAACAATGGAGTGCCCTGATAATTTTTTATTTTATTTTAAATTTTTTATTACAAATTAATTAATAACACTGTGCTAGTCGCAAATTTTAACAAGCTGGGCACCTTGCTGGTAAAGCTAATTCGAGTACGCAGAATTCAATGGCATTAGCCGTTTTCCGAAGTTAGCGCTCGTATTCGCGACTTAAAATTTGTACGCTAAAGTACTACAAACACGATATTTTTATACTGTTGTGACCATAATGGTGATCAGTACAACAAACATGACTGGCCTCAGTCATGTTTGTTAAATTGCGAAAAAAAACATTATTGAAAATCTTGATAAAGTATCAATTGCTAAAGTTTTGTTACCGCCGCTACATATAAAACTAGGCATTGTGAAAAACTTTATTAAAGTACTTAATCCGGATGGAAATTCGTTTAACGAATTATGCGTATTTTTCCAAGATTAAGTAGTATGAAAATAAAAGAAGGTTTGTATTAATTTATCTTATACCAATATGTTGAAAATCTGAATTCATATTTCGTTTTTTACATGAACACTTAATGGGCCGGATATCCGTCGCTTGGTGAAGGATAAGTTATTTGAAGATGCCCTCAGTATGGGCTTGAGGATGGAACTCTGTAAAAGAGGTTATTGACAACGTTTTAGGAATTAATCGGTCTGACAACTGGAGCATTCATATAGAAAAAATGCTTACCGCTTTTCATCGAATTAATTTTAAAATATATTTAAATATTAATTTTTTGCATTTTCATACCAACAAGTTTGCTGAACAATCACCAGCTGATTCTGACGAGCATGGAGAGCGATTCCACCAAGTGACGGCCGGACTTGAACACTGGTACAGTGGTGAAAAATTTGGATTCGCTGTTAGGTGACATTTGCTGGAACTTAAAAGAGAATTGCTTGAAACAGAAGAATAATAAAGAAATGATTAAACGATGTGACAATAAATCACATTTGATAAGTTAATAGCAAAATAAAAAACAATAATAAAAAAATTTCGCAAATTAATTACTTTGCTCAAACAAAAATGACCGTGTTTTTTTGTACCTTAGCTACAACTTTTTAATCGCGAATATCGCAAAAACGAGCGCTAACTTCAAAAAACGGCTAATGCCATTAAAAAAAATAAGTGTCAAATTCGAGCACAGTGTAATTAATTTGAAGATCTTATGTACATATGTATGTATATATGTATTATTTCAAATCTTTTAAATACTTATGATTTTTTTTTAGTAAAAATGTATGTGTCACCTACCAAAACTATGTAGAGTGAATATAAAAAGAAAATAACTCGTCGGGTACTGCTGAAAAGTATACTGAGACCATGACCTAGTGCTCACAATTATTTGTTTTTTACTACCATTATTTTAAATTGTCTTTTCTGAGATTCACTTTCAACTCTAGAAACCTCTATAATGGTATATAATAAGTATTTTTTTTTTGACAAAAAATCGCATTAGTTTAATCTTTTAATTGCCTAACAACTTTTTCTCACAAAATTCTCAATAAATAATTTTCCATTCGATTTATTTGTCATTTTTTTGAAGTTTATGATCATTGATCACAATATGTTTTTTTAATGAGAACATACCTACATATGTATGTAATGGGTGATTTTTTTGAGGTTAGGATTTTCATGCATTAGTATTTGACAGATCACGTGAGATTTCAGACATGGTGCCAAAGAGAAAGATGCTCAGTATGCTTTGACATTTCATCATGAATAGACTTACTAACGAGCAACGCTTGCAAATCATTGAATTTTATTACCAAAATCAGTGTTCGGTTCGAAATGTTCAAATGTTACAAATTTTGTTCAGCGATGAGGCTCATTTCTGGTTGAATGGCTACGTAAATAAGCAAAATTGCCGCATTTGGAGTGAAGAGCAACCAGAAGCCGTTCAAGAACTGCCCATACATCCCGAAAAATGCACTGTTTGGTGTGGTTTGTACGCTGGTGGAATCATTGGACCGTATTTTTTCAAAGATGCTGTTGGACGCAACGTTACGGTGAATGGCGATCGCTATCGTTCGATGCTAACAAACTTTTTGTTGCCAAAAATGGAACAACTGAACTTGGTTGACATGTGGTTTCAACAAGATGGCGCTACATGCCACACAGCTCGCGATTCTATGGCCATTTTGAGGGAAAACTTCGGAGAACAATTCATCTCAAGAAATGGACCGGTAAGTTGGCCACCAAGATCATGCGATTTGACGCCTTTAGACTATTTTTTGTGGGGCTACGTCAAGTCTAAAGTCTACAGAAATAAGCCAGCAACTATTCCAGCTTTGGAAGACAACATTTCCGAAGAAATTCGGGCTATTCCGGCCGAAATGCTCGAAAAAGTTGCCCAAAATTGGACTTTCCGAATGGACCACCTAAGACGCAGCCGCGGTCAACATTTAAATGAAATTATCTTCAAAAAGTAAATGTCATGGACCAATCTAACGTTTCAAATAAAGAACCGATAAGATTTTGCAAATTTTATGCGTTTTTTAAAAAAAAAAGTTCTCAAGCTCTTAAAAAATCACTCGTTATATTTCTCATAAATATTTATTGGTGAAACTCAAGTTTTAACCATAAGTTTAAAATTTTTCTTTATTTTCCACGGGTCAGTAAAGTATAATGTGAATAATATCTTTAAAAATTCGTATAGATTTAATTTCTTCTCTTAAAGAATTTCATGAATAATTAATTTTTGTCCTCTATTCTGACAGTTAGTTTGTTGGTCTTTGCATACATTTCGTTTTTGTGTATGAATTAAGATGAAAATTTGTGTGTTTATCAATTTAAAATGCAAATTTGCCTTAAAGTGTTGTAATTCGTGCAACCCTCATCTGAATAAAGGTGAATGAAAAAGGTTTGTTGTCTGAATTTGACAGAGGGTTTAGCAGGGATTTTTCATTTATTTTATAATTTAGATTTGTTTTCAAGGGAAATTTGCTACAATTTACTGACATTAAATACACATTTATTTTGTAAAAATATGCATGTGTATATGAACGAAGACGTTTCAATTAATGTCATTGTTATAATTACATATATTGTAAACATACCTTCATATGTACATATCTAATTAATTCATGTTGATTATTTATTAAAAGTTTTCTTTTAATTTATTTCTTTAAGTTTACCAATTTCCTTGCCTTAATTTTTTTTTTTGAATTCAATTAAAAAACATATTTAAATTTCAATCGTTGTGAATGATATTTTCTTTATTGTAATACATATTTGATTAAGTGTGTTTTCAGATGGTTTTCCTTTCTTTGTGCCTTTTAAAAGAATTTTGTGTTTTTTTTTATTATTTTATTCTCTCTCTTAAAGGCCTTTTTCGCCGATTTATTCAAGTGTTGTAGTCAAAACCATATTCTATCTTGTGTTTTTTTATAACATTTTCTTTGGTTTTCGTAAAAATTGTTTTTATATTTTTAGTACATTTGAGCATTTTTAACAAAATTTATACTAAATAAAATTTAAAAATGTTTTTAAAAAATTATCTTATAAGTGATTTAAAAAATGAGCTAAAGAAATTATTTTTAATTAATTAATTTAAGTCTAATATATAGTGTAATGCATAATAATTATTTAAAATAACCCAAAACTCGTTGGCTTCGAGTTTCGTTTGTGTTAGTTGATTAATTGATAGAAGTTTCTCATTGGGTAGTGTATGTATAAATGTTTGCTGGGTTATTTGTAATATATCTGTTCAAAAGTATTGTGTCATAGTATCGTATCATAAAGTGCAAGAGTTTTATCCATTTTGCGTTGCAAACCTAAACGAATGTTTTTTTTAAATTGCAAGTATACAGGTGTAATTTCTACAGAGTTCATGTTTAAATAGTGTAAGAATAATGTAAGAGAATGTAGTGTTATATAATTGTTGTTTTTTTTTTTATTTCGAATGAAATATTTAATATGTATGTTAATGTAAGTATTTTTTTTTTTGAGAATTTACGTCTGTATGCATAAGCCATTTATTGTTTGTTTTTCATTGTATAATTTTTTAATTTAATTTTTTATTATTATTTTTAATGCATGAGATATTGTATAGTACTATCAGTCTCACTTCCCGTGCCTAAATAAGAAATTTGTTTTTGTTTTAATAAAATAATTTTACTAATATGTTTATTACTTTTGATAAAATATATAAATTTTTTTTTGCTTTTAAATAAATTTCAAATCCTATTTTTAGTATTCTTTATATTGAAAACTTTTCTTTTTATCAGGGATTTGTGTAATTAATAATGTGATGAGGGAGAGGTTTTTTTGGAGTGTTTTTCAAGTGTAAACTGAAACATGTTTGACATTAATATTGTATAATTTTTGTTTGTGTTTATTTATTTTAAACGTCATGACAGTTTTTATTTTAAAAAAACTGAGTGCACAATATGTTAACTTTTATATTTTAGTAGTGTATAAATAATGATCTGATTATTTGTTGTTTAAAATTGAATCTCCCGAATAATCCCATTTGCAATATATGTATATACAACAAACATGTATTTATGCCTTACAATTTTAATTATTAATTCTAGACAAATTGAAAACTCTAAAAAATTTTATTTATTAGATAAAAATGTAATTAAAAAATTAACTACTTTAAAGAAATTTAATTAATTTATAATTAATTATACCGTCTAATTATTTATTTTGTTTACAATTGGTATATACTTACGTGTAGTTTAACCTTCTGCCTTTTTTTGCCTTAAAAATAAATATTTCGACAAAATGTGCATTTAACCCTAGTGTGAAAAGAAATAAACAAAATTTTAATTTTAATTTATACATAACGTATGGTAGATCTTTTTTTCTGCTTTAACTTTTTTCCTTTTGTGTGAGTGATGATCCAAACATATTTGCCTTTGGGCTGCACTGTTTTTAATTTTAAATATCAATGGCCGTTTCATTCCATGTTAATTTTGCTTTATGTTAAAGTATTTCTGTTTCATAGACTTGTTTCGTAGTTGTTGCATTGGTGGCTGCACCACCAGCACCAGCACCACCACCACCACCACCGGCATTGCTATTGTTTAGCTTTGTATTCACTAGTCTATCGTTCGTATTGAGGTTATTAGCGAAATCGTTGGAGTGGGCTGTTGATGATGCAGATGATATATTATTGATGCTAATGAAATTGCCAGAAGAATCGTTTGCATTTATCGCTAGATTGAGCTTTTGTTGTATATTTGATTCACTGCCCATTTTTTTGAGTGTTTCATGATTGTTAAGATCTAAATTTGTAGCCGAGCCCGATGACATGTCAACTGAGGGCATTTTGCTCATTTGCTGCAAACGCTGATACTGTTCTTGTAGCATTTTTTGCTTTTTAAGCAATTCTTTATGGCGCATTTCCAAAGCAACTTGACGTTGCACATTGTCGTTGCCAGATTCGTTGCCACTCGAGTTTTCACCACCACTGTCTTGAGTGATATTAAGAGAAGGGTTCTTGGGGTCCATTTCGTTAAGCGTGGGCATATGTTGTGGTACATTGGGACTTGTAGGGCTGGCTAGTGGACTGCGTGAACTTGTCCTAGGTGGTGGTGGTGGAGGAATGCGCTTGCCACCGACTTTCATAATTAAATCAGCATTGCGTTCTGGCACCGGAGGCTTGGCAATATTTCGCATGATTGGTATTGGTACGTTGTCACTTTCACATTGAGTTGGCATAGAGTGTAGACGTCTCAAGCTAGAGACGTTATTGGCTGTTATAAGGGGAGCTGTGGAAGCCGTGTTGTTTTGATTATTCATTGCAATGTTGTTAAATTGTTGTTGCAATTCACTGACACAATTGGTGGCCATTAGAAGTGGGGGTGTGCCGGGCTCAGCTTGATTATATAGGTGTGCCTGGGAAATTTGAGTGGTAACAGTGCTTTGAATCATAGCGGTACTATCATCAGAAGTGGAATCATCGGGTCTTATCTGAAAAAAAAAATTAATGTATTAACAAGCATAAATACATTTAATTTTTTGTTCATTACCTCATTATTTTGCATTATAGGTTTTGAAAATGTTTTCAATTCATCTAACAAAGCATCGAGTGCGTTTTCTGGTGGGGCTCCCCCGCCGACAGCGAACGTCCCCATCCTGGGTTGTGGGATTGGCTGACAAATAAAGTTTAGCATTTTTATTAAATATTTCATTCAAACACTTTTGTTTAAATATGATCTTTTTTAAAACATTAATGAAACAGTTTAAAGAAATACATTGATTTTGTTATTAAAAGAACTGTGTTCAATTGTGATTAATTGCAGATATACTACAGTGATTTTGAGAATTGAAAGCTTTTGCTAAAATAATTAATTTATTAAAAAGCTTAGCTGTAGTGAAATCATAAAAAATAAAACAAAAATTTATAAAATATAAATAGTTAAAACAAAGAAACAAGTTTTTAATGATCACAGCTTTTTAAAATATAAGAGAATTAAAAGCTTTTACTTTTAGGTTTTGAATCTATGCAAATTTACATGCATTTTCCAGATATTTAAATTATTTTTTCTTTTACAATATGAAATAGAAATGCTCAAAGAAATGGATGATAAACAATAAATGAAAGTAGAACATACGTTTTTTTTCAACTTAATTTAACATCTGATGATTTTGTACACAATTTAAATCCATTAAACAGCTTTTTAATTTCAGTGCAAGTATTAAATATTAATATATATATGTATTTAGCATTAATGGAATAACATATATGTACATATCTTGTATCAAGAAATTGATCAGTTGTCTTAAAATTTAGATTTTATTTAATTATAAAAACGTTTTCTATTGTTTTTTTAATTTAAAATTCAAAAACTGTTTAATGGTTTTAGAATTTTTATGATTTTTAATTTCATTCTTATTTTTGTTTCACAAGAAAACTTCACCGACTAAATATCATCACTAATAACGTCATATTAAAATGTGACCAATTTGAAAGTTACATTCAAACATATACAGTCAACAAAAAAAAAAAAAAAAGAGTTTTAGACAATTACGGTTAAAGTACTAGACATCAATATTTAGGTATAGATTCTAAAAACTAATGGAGACATTTGAAGTGAATATGAAATTATTAATGAGTTCTACTACACTTATGATGAAGGACAAGAAAGTAAAGTCTTGTGGCGGGCGACATTTGATGTTTCAGTAATGCGATTATGAATGGTCTAATGTCAAAATATATAAATAAAATATAATATTCGTAATTTCGGTTAAAAAATGCAAACATCAAAAACATTAAAATTAAAAAAAAATTGTCAATAATATTTAATTTACAAAAAAACACTGTGCTCTCTTAAAGTCAATCAACAATACATTGTGACAAAGAAAATTATGTTTGCACAGAAAGTAAAACAAACATTTTATTTTAATTTGATTGTTAAAATTAAAAAAAAACTTAATATTTTCTTAAAAAAACAAAAAACCAATATAATTAAAAATAAAAAACATTAACAAGCGGTAAAAATATTTAAGAAAAGAGTTGGTAGTTAAAATTAAATTTTGCTTTCATATATTTTACATTATTGTAACATCAACCTAAACATTAGTCTTCATAATTTTTATTTAGTTCCTTTAGTCTTGATTTTATTTTTAAAATTATTATTCAATTTTATAATTAATAATATTATTATATTTTTTTAAGTTTAATTAAGATAGTATAAAAAGAATTGACTAAGTTTTGAGTAAATTGGTTTTTCATAACAAATAAAATGGTGTGTAACAATTAAAAAAAGACGATAGTACTGTTAAGGATTAATTGATATTTATTCTTTTTTAAAATGTTAAAAAGGGTTCATTACTCATTAATTGCCTCTTTGAAGTTTGAACTCCATCGCCAGTTAAACTACGCATTACATCAACAACGAGAAACATAAGAAAAAGCAAAAATATAAAGAGAGGAGACCATTTTAAACAAAAAGTCGTACAACTTGTATAGTTGAAAAATAAAAAACTTTATCTATTATTAATGAAAATTAAAGGGTTTTCTTTTCTTATTGTATATACATATCGTCGCCTAAAACACAAAACCGTCGAATTGCCATCTTATTTTCTGATTGGTGGTTTTATGTTATTTTTCATGGAGATGACACAGAGTTTACTCGTTTAACAATCAATTTAAGTGAATTTATCTTAATAATTTTGGTTAATAAGTTGAACACTTACTTGTTAAGTGTGCTTTATTCGGCCATACCGAATTTTTTGTAAAAATATTATGGAAAACTTTTTGTAAAAATTTTATTGAAAACTTTTTGTAAAAACTTTATTGAACATTTTTATTGAAAACTTTGTAAAAATTTATCGAAAATTTTTTTGGTCTGATGTTGCTGAATTGCATTAGCGAAATTTTCGAAAGTATGCTTGGCAGATTGGTAGGCTTAATTTTGTTGTATATCAAGGACCCAGAATATAAATTACACACGGAATGGCAACTTATTTATACCCTTTGAACCTGTGTTGAAAGGTATAATAAATATTTAGTAGCGAGCACAATGTTGGCAAAGAATGTGATATCGATTTGAGTCAGTGCCTGACTTGTAGTCTTAACCTGATTGGTTAAAATTTATGAGTCTACCAATGCTCTTGTTGCGTATTGCGACACAAAAAGTAACAATTATAGAACAGCCAGGACCATGTCAAACCTCTTGTTTAGGAGTTGTATACCATCTCAACCCCTGACACACCATTGGCCACTCTGTTAGAGTGCAACAGCAGACCGGACTAAATCGTCTATCCCTTAACACCAGCCGTTTTGAAACTAGTCAGACCTTGAAATTTCTTATCTTCCATCGGGGGCTAGTACTCCCATTTATCGCGGAACCATTGGCGGTACAAGTCTTCAAGACAATGTTGTTAGTAAAATCGTAAATTCTATCCGAATTAGTTTCCAATTTTTAGGTATCAATCAGAATCAATAAAAAAATGTCGCTATTGCAATTTTTGTTAACAAGCGGTTTGCATTCTAGTTAGCGATATCGTATATGAAACTTTTTTATAAATGTGATTATATGTGTAATTGAAACTTAAGTTTTAATGTTGGAACACCGATTTTGTTCTCTGTAGTTTTTGCCTTGGTTTGTAAAAGGTTTTTGTTTTTACTATTTTTTTTTTAATTTTTTGCTTTGGGTGAATCGGTGAAGCGTTTCTTTGAAACTATAATTAACGTAAATTCACCAATTTCTTTAATTACAATTGCTTTGTTAGTTTTTATAAAACAAAAAGAAAAAAATGTATGATTTCAAATACAAACAATAAGTTGTAATTATAATTTAGCCAATTGCAAAATAGGTATAATTAAAATTAAAATTTGAAAATTAAACCAAACTTAATTTAGTTTAAGGAACTAAAATATTAAAATAATTTATATACACACATTTTCTAATTTTAATTAGTTTTATAAGTATATTTTTTTAAGGAGAAGGGAGACATTTTTTGTTTAATAATTTAATGTTCTACTTTAACTCAATTGGTAAAGAAACAAAGTAAATCAACTCAAGATAACAACTGAATATTGAATTCAGAGTTTTCGTTTAAACTAATTTGTTTTAACTATATTTTATTTTAAAGTATGCAAAAATCAAATTTAATTGAATGATGATATTAACTTTAATATTCTTTCATACATTTTTTATTGAAAGCAACTAATGTGAAGTGCCTTTAAAATTTTGTGGGATTTTATTTTATAGAAACAAGGGTTACTTACCTTGTCTGCCATGGGTACATCGGCAGATCGGGGAGGATCGTCATTTGCTTGTGGCTCTGTGGGGGGCAATCTTTGTTCTTGTACGCTGGCCAATCTGTAGAAGATATACATTTGTAAATTAAATATGTAAACTGATGTATGTTGGGCAATAATTCTTCTTCGTTTATAGAAATTTCTAAAAAAATCTAGCATACCCTTAAATAACACTAGTGACAAACCCGAATTATAAAAAAAGTAAAATACCTTAAGCTTAGTTCAAACTAAACAAATATTTAACGAAATAAGCTTAATCTCTATATCTGGCACATGTTTACTCAATTTGCAACGTTTTATATTTAAAAACAAAAGTGAAATTTTCCCATTTGATTTGAGTAAATGGGAAAATATCAGATAAATTGTTTACATTATTCTGTGGATACATTTATTTTGCCAAATATTTGCTTAAGGCAGAATTAGTTAAAACGTACTTTAAAAGAACGTAACACATTAAAATAGTTTTACACTCTCTTTTTCATCCTTTTTTAATACGTTTACAGCGTTAAGCCTGGTACTCTGTTCAATTTTTCATGCGGAATGCTGTCAAACTACATCCACATATGTACATATAAAAATATGAAAAAGTAATGAAAAAATGTTGCAGAAGTAGTACTCTGTTTTTACTGTGGAAAAACATTGATATGTTTCTGGCAACATTTGACCAAAGCTAATGGGCATTATTTCATGTGGAATTTTTTTGTAAAATTTTTTGTGGAATATTTTGTGAAACAATATATTATATATTTAAAAGCAATAAAATCGTAAAATTTTTCCAAATCGCGAGATAGACACCACATTTTAAATGTTAAATTTTCCTTGTTAAATAATAAATGTTGCTCAACATTTTTCACAACTTAGAACAAAGTACTAGGCTTTACTAAAAATATAGAAAAATCTGTTTAAAACAGATTTACTTACTTTTGTACGTTTTGTTGATAATCAAAGCATACAGAGAGCAAGAGAGACTTAAACAACAACAATTTTGTTACGTTCCTTTAAAGTACGATTTAACTAATCAACCTTTAGTTTGTTCTAAGCTTTATAGTAACACCAAAAATGATTTATTATTTTCTGCAAGCGTTTTACCTTTTTAATGTTACCAAAGTGCCAGTCAGCTTTTTGCATCTTCTTAAAGCTGATTCCAAGCGATCAGGCTCTTCTTTTAGGAACTTTTCTTCTCGCACAACTTTTTCCATTTCACTGGACAAAATACAACGCAGTCCATTAGATAGTGATGGAAATTTCATTTTTAATTCGGCCACAGTTTTACTTAAAAAAATAAACAAAAAATATTTAAAACAAAATTAATCTTCTTAAATTTACGAGCAGTAACATTGCACCTACCTGGCTCTACTCAATACCAATGCCATGTCTTCTACAGCAGTCATATTAACTCTTGTTCTACGATTAATTACCTCTCCCCTTAGACTTTCGACAGATGACTCCAAATCACTAAGATCTTTTTCTAAACGAATTACTTCCTGCTTATACAATTCCTCCTCACGTGATATGCGTGTAGCATCTTGATCTTGATGACCCCATATGCTGCCACTACTTGCCAACAAGGTAGCGCGTATGCGCATAAAAGTGCTTTTGATATCCTCTCGTACTGCTACTGCTTGAGCTTGTGAGAGACGCCGCAGCGTACGCACTTCAGTACGCAGATCTTTGGCTTTCTTTTGTAGGCCTCTTAGATGATTGTAAACTTCTGGAGCCAATGCTATGTCCGCTCTATAGTTATTATGAGCAGTTTGAGCTAATACTATGGGCTTGGGAGGTGGTGGTGGTTTAAGGCGGTCACGTTCTACATAAAATATTAGACTTTTTAATGAAAAGTTCTTCACTCTTTTATATTTTCACAGTGTTAAGTGTAAGAAAGTGCTTTGCTATCACAAATCGTAACTTACCTTGTGACGAGGTTCTTGGCAAAGTGGAGGATTTGATGGCTGGCTTTGTGGGTTTTGTATCAGCTTTTTTATTAATGTACAAATGTTAAGATACGTAAAATAGAACTTTCATTAGTTGTTCGAATAGACGGGTTTTAAATAAAGTATTTTCACATTTCACAACATGCAGAAGTCATAAATGTTTTATTTTATTATAAATAATCTACTTAACTATTCTGCTTTATTCAGAAAAATGTTACATTTCTCTAGAATAGAGCTGAAAAGTTTCGGCAAAGTTCTAAAGTTCTATTACTAAGCACATAGCGAAGCCAATTTGTAGTGTTCTACTTGTAAGTTAAGATTCTTATGATTAGTATCTACTAAAGATTTAACCGAATAATTTTTGATCGACACTTTTCAATTGTATTTCATAAATATTTTCTACTTAAATAATTCTTAACTAAACATGCAAGTGAATTTTTTATTTACCAGCATGTTGAGGACTGTGTGATTTTGGTATTCCCTGTATATCGTCACTAAAGGATACACTTTTTTCGAAAGATACCGATTTTTCTGAAAACAAATTGTTTGATGTACAAAATATTTTGAAACTCTCTGTCTTTCTCATATAAAATGCTTGCCAAACAAAAAACAAAAGCTAGAAAAAACCAAAAAAAAAAAAACAGGAAAAAGTACTTACGACAGGCATTTTTGCCCAATTTGGGAGCCTTTTCTCTAACATAAAGATCTTCTCCAGAACCGTTTACTAAAAACACAAAAAAGGTGTGAAAGTACAAATGTGTGTTTGTTTTTCTTGCAGTGTAAAGGTGAAATTAAAAACATAAAATTCGAAAATACGAAAAATCGAAAATAATAAAACAAAAGATGCAAAAATACTAAATGATGGTGGTTTGGCATAATGTTTTTCAAAAAACAAATAAAGCTTGGCATGATGTGTAAATTGTTGTTTGTTGTTTTTTTGTTTCCATTAAGACGGACTGACAACTTGTACTTGTCTTTGCAAAACGTGTTCAAATGCTTAACATACCATGACATTGTGAGGGTACTACCAAGTAATTAGAATCCAATGTTGGCACTTGTATTGGAGCAATTGGTGGGTTCTGATTCACCAAAGCCTTTTGCACTAAACCAGTTAAATTTGCCAGTTGGCGTTCCATATGTTCTACGCGTATGCGATGCAGATCTTCCGGTCTGAAAAAGAAAAAAATGAAACCAGTGAAGTACAGCGAAGTAATAAAACTAAAAGTATTTTATTTATCATTTTGCACTCCAATAATTTTTAAAATATCACGCACGCTCTGTTTGTGCTACCGTTGCAAAAATGTTAACACTTTTCTAGTCATCAAAATTGTTAGAAGGAAAGTTTTATAGTTTAGTTGACAATTACATTTAAGAGTGAAAACATTTTCTCCTCCCAACGTTAACAGAAAATAGAAGAATAAAATGTCCTACTGTAGTGGTAACAATATTCCGTAAAAGAATTTTCTTACTAACTTCTTCATGTCGTTTATTTTAGTTTTCGATTCATCCTTATTTGGGAATTGCTTAGAAGGTTTAAGTGTTTCCGAGTTACTAACCTTGAAGCACTCTTTAAAGCGTTTGGAGGTTGTAGAGGAATTGGATAGAAATCTTACGAATGCATTGGATATGAAATGTCCAGACACAGCACAAGAAAATTGTGAAAAACCCTCTACAATGGCTTTGGTAGCAGAGAAAAGGTAACAATTTTTGCACTGATTTATTTAAAACTCCATGTAAATTTATTTCTTCAGAGGCTACGATGTTTCACATCAAAGTTATGAACCATGGCAACCTGAAGAGAAGACCTCTAAGTTGCAAACGCTCTTTCAAATAAGTGTAACTGCCTTAGCATTTCTGTCATTTGGTGGCTACTTGTTGTGTTTGATAGTACAATCTATTAAGAGCAAAGGTATAGTTAGTTGGTTATTTGTTGAGTAATTACTAAATTGGAGGTCTTGAAAAAATGTTTTTCCCTAGGTTCAACATATTTCCACCCTGCTGCTTCAACTATGGCAACTATAAACAGCATTAAACGTATAAAAGTTTATAGAAGAAGTCGCCGATCGTCTTTGCCGCCGGTTGAAAGTACACAAGTTAACAGCTTTTATGACAATCATAATAACTATAATTCAAATAATCCTTATCAATTCTACCAGACGAAATACGGCGAAAATAATTGATAGTGGCGGATTCATTGTATTACATACCTTGTAGGATCATATAATTGATTGGTGCGAGGTATACGGCCGGGACCCATTTTCATGCCGTACAAAGCATACTGATCTTCAGTCATTACCATTTCTCTGTAATTAATACGTTAATACGTAAGTTGATAAGCATAGAAGAGTTAACTGAGTTTTGGCTAGACTTACGCCTGTTCTTCATCTATAATGGGCGCTATCACTGGACCTCTAGTGCCATATTGACTATAATATGGTTCTTCATAACTGCCACGTGTTGAACGTTCTGGCGAGCTTGTATAACCATCTGAAAAACGTTAAATTTTTTGTGAAAATGTGTCATCTTGTTGGTATCCTCAAAAAAAAAAAAAACAAATATTGTTTAAATTAAAACAGTAAAATTACAAAATCAAAAACTACAACAACTTTCAATTAATAGAGCTAAATTATTTGAAAAACAAAATACACAATATGTTGACTGATTCCAGAAACAAAGACAACCAATTCAATATTTATAACATGTTTGTGGTATAGACGTGTTTGCATTTAGTTGGCATTTTAATTATGACTAAGTACCTGGTATACTGTATAACTGATCCGGGGGATAAGGAAACAAGGGTTCCATGCTACCCCTGGAGTTGGGCGTTCTTAAAGGTTTCAATGGCGTTCCTATATGCATTTATTATCAAACACATACACATTACAAAAGATACAATTATTTCTCATATAAATAGAATTAAATAAACGTTAGGGATTGCAACGGAAGTTCCAGGGAAAAACTCAAATACAACCATAAAGTTTGACAATTAACTAAAAAGGGGTGGCAACAAGTCAAATTCCAAATTAGACATGCATTTTTGTACAAAATATGACTGCAGTAGGATAGTCGTTAAAATAATTATAGGATAACAATTGGAATATACATAAACACATTTTTGGGATACAATGGCGTATCTGAATATCTAAACCACTTACCTATTGGCATCTTATTGCGATCAGTGTACATCCCACGTGGCAAAGTTTGTGAGCCTCCGACGTAATAAGGGGCTGGTTGTTTGCCAATCTGCAAATCATGAAAGTAATTAAGCTCAATTGTTTTTCATTTCTTTTCTTTTCTTATATTTGATTAGATTTTTTTAAACACTTAAATGTACTTTGTATGAAGCACATGTTCATATGCACAAATATATTTTTTAATGTGCATTTATTTTCTTTCTTTTTTTGTTTGTACCAGCAAGCAACATTTTATTGGCATTTGACCAAGTTTTTGTTTCTCTCTAGAAAAAATTCATTGGTTGTAATTGCAGCCAATTTCACTTTTTATGAGGTTTTTATCACACCTAATTTGTTAATAAAACAGTGCAATCGAGATTATACAAGACCCTCTATCGCAAACAAATCTATACATATGTTAACTTTTTTTCCTGTCTGTTTGTGTTCGCATCACGTAAAACTACTGCATGGATTTAAATAAAATTTTGTGAGGAGGTACCTTAGAATCATGATTCAAAAATATCTTATTTTCAAGAGAAAGTGATGAAAAGTAGTGAAAGTACACAATTTTACCGATATGCATACTTTAAGACACCTTTTATTTTTTAGAGCGGGATATTTTAAAGATACTGCATACATTACAGAGCCTTTTATTTTTGAAAGCGGGATATGTATATATAAAAATACTTTTAAGTATATTTATATCAACTACAACAACAAGTCCATTACAAGTAAAACGTTAGAACAACAACAGGCATTTTGTTTGTGTAAAAATAATGCCAGGTGTCAAAAAGTAACTGACTGCAACTCAGGGATGGCAAAGTGTTTCCAATTGTACTTTTTTGTAATAAAAAGCTTAATATCACTTCTGCTAAATAATAAAAAAAATTATAACCATTTTTTCAAATTTCTTTGAATTGTTTATTTACAATGGCGCTATAAAAATTGTAAATAAATTTTGACAAGTGGAAACAAAACAAAACAAAACAAAACGAAAAATATCAGCTGAGCTTACGAATGTACTTGATATAGATAAGTATACTTTGCCTTTCGCAGAGTTTTACAATAATTTTTAAAATTTTATATAAATTTTAGAATTTTATCCAGGAATGGGTACCTTTTTATAAAGAAAATACGTACATATACGTGAAGCACTATAAAAGTAAGTCTTAAGATTTATGTGGGCACAGCTAGTGTAGTATATACATACAAACTTCTTAATTAGAATGGGATAAAGAATGGAACTAACTTGCTGATTTTGCTTTTAATTGTTTGTTAACTTTACAATCTATGCTTGCTTGTTGGACTTTATTTTTGAGTGTAAGCAGCAAAATAATCGCAGTAACCCAAAAAGCAATTGTAAATTGACTTCTAATTTTATGCATTTTTGAATAACTATTTTTTAATCTGTACTTCCATCTGAGAAGTGCACAATTTTTAAAGTAAATTTGAAATATTTTATAGTTTTACTTTTGAAAAACTGTGTAATTATTTCTAACTTGATTTCATAAAACAAGCTCAATAACGAGTTTTTTTTGAGAATTAATTACACAATTTTGCTGTAAACCAAACAAGACGACGATTGACTATGAAAGAGACCTAAGTCAAGAATGTAAAAAAAAGTTGAACAATTTGATCTTTGCTTTGGTTATTTTTAATTTTAACGAACCCACTGGTGTGTATTACTAAAACCAAGCAAAATCAAATAATAGTATTTAAGTTAGACTTTCATAAACTTGTATCTTTATCTTCTAAAAATTTTTGCAAGAAGTTTTATTTTTAAAGCAATTTGTGCCCTAGGAAACATTTCAGTTGCTTCAATCTAAAACTGCTATTTGCTTAATTTCGAATATAAAATATAGAATAAGCTTTTGTGTAAAAATTGTTTTTTTAAACTGATTTAATCTTAAATATTTTGAAGATTTCAATTATTGGATCATAAATGCAGTGTTAGAACGGTTTACATTATGGCAAACAATTTAGTTGAAATACTTTTAATACAAAACTTACAAGTTCTGTAAGAAAAACGATTAGGTGCTAATTATTCAACTTTCGTTAGTGGGATTAAAAATTCAAACAACATTCAACACAAGCAGAAAACAGTTAAGAGAATAAATGTTTTCATGAATAATAAATGCATGAATGACTTGAATCGTGGATGTGTTTATAATCTGTTAAGTATTGTTAATCCAATAACAATAAAAGTGGTTAAACAATTCTTTCTTCCACATTTTGTTAGTTTTTTTTGTTTGATTTCTGCAATCATCAATCTTAAATACGAGCTTAAAAAAATAAGTGTTTCTACATTTTGCAGTAAAGCTTTTTAACATACAACAATTAACGCTGAGATACAGAGTGCGGCAACTTAAGCTTTATGAAACATTTAAGACAAACAGTAAAGCTTTTTACACATCATTTAGAGCTTCGATTTGACTGTTGTTTTATTTTAAGTTTCGATTGAAAACGTATATATGTAGATGTTATTGCGCATACGCGTTTGCACAATTCCGTTTTAGACTTTTTATAGCAGTTGAGTGTGAACCATCACGGCAAAGAGACGCATCATATTTCGAATAAAGCATAAGACCAATTTCAAATAAAAGAAACCGTTATAAAATAAAAAAATAAACTGAAGCTACTTAAAGTAAAATCAAATAAAATCTTTCTACTAATACCTGAAATAAACCGTGGCTGGTTATTGCAGTGATTTTAAATTCAAATTAAAAAAAATATATATATAAAACTGGATTACATCGTAATGAAGTCAATGTGGTTGTTGCTATTGCTTTGTGGTCGTACCGTTGTTTGTCAAGATTGGAAACCTATAGTGGGCCAAGCTGCCATTAGTGGCTTGAAGGCAACGTCGGCTGCATTCACAAGTTCATTTAGTCTGCAACAATCACATCCCGAATTTGGTAGTAAAACCTTATATGTTTCGGACAGTGATGTTAAAGAAGTGGAAAAGCCATTGACAGAAGATTTATTGTCTCTTAAAAATCGCTATAAACCACCTGAGATTGTTGCTGCAGTGCCAAGTTCTATTAATTTTGGTGATGCTAGGTTTGGCTACAAATCTTTAGGATACGAAGAGGTAGAGTTATGAAAATATTAAAGGTTATGTTGTGTGTAATTAAACAGTGCAATAATATCTTTGCCATATTTTAAGGATCAATGTTCCGTGAAAAAATATGCTTTTAATCAAGATGGTGTTGTGCATTTTGACAATAAGCTTCCCGAACTAACACAATTTACCATTTGCTTTTGGATGCGTTTTACCAATCATAGTGGTGATCATGTTATTTTAACTTATTCAAGTAAGTGCATTTCAAGTGAAAATTATCGTCCCAATAACTATAAGTCAGTGTTTCTCAATATTTGTGTTAAAATATAAACAATCAAGGCAACATTTCTTAAGTTATGAAAACAATATCTAAATTGCTTCGAATGATAATAAAATTACGATGGTTAAAAATAAGCAATTTATTGTGTTCAAAAATACAATGAATGGATCACATACTCGTGCATATAAAGTGTTTGTAATTTGTGTTGTCAGTCGCTTGAGGCAAATAAAGGTCTTGCTTTAGTAAGTGGTTATAAAACCATGCTGTGCACAAATACAATGGATTTCAATGGATTTTTAAAAAGTCAAGATTATTGTTTTGTAAGAGAAACGTTAAAATACTTTTGTGCCATCTTTCGGTTGCGTAAGAGCAATCTTTGACAGTAAACAGCTTTTTTGCTAAAGCTAAAATACTAATAAATGTAAAAAAGTGAAAGGAAGCAGACTTCCTGCTAATCATAAACATAAACACTTTTAACATAAAATCTTCATCTGAACAACACTACGATGTTGCCAGAAAAAAGATTGGACTTCTGCCACGAAGAGCGAGTCTGCAAATGAACTCTATGATATTTTTGATTTACAATACGTTCAAACCGTTTATGCAACTCGTATGTGTACATAAGTATGTACATATTTGCAAATGTCTAGTTTTCAATGTTTAAACAAGCAAGAGATGCCGAAATTAAAAACGTAATTAACGTAACGGTCAATTTCAAGTTAATGTGAAATATCAATGTTGTTGTTTTTTATTACATAAGTGGAAACTTGGTTTCGATTTTAGTTGTGCGTAGTACATCTAGCCGGTTCTGTTTGGGACAAGAAATACATATGTATATACATACATATGTATATAAATATGTATATAGGATGAATTACTACAAACATATGTGCTTGCAATTTCAAAAAAAAAAACGACTGCAATTGACACGATTTAATTTTATCTTTGCTGTGTAGAAAGCAAAGAAAGATAACACAAAACTCAATAAGTGGGTTAGCAAAGCAAGCCTCCTCGCAATACAAATGGAGATGCAAGCTCAGACGCAGACGCACGATAGACAATCTATGCAATATTGTAATTACTGTGACTTAAGAAATGTTATCTATGCAATAACGTAATTACAATTGCATGAGTTAGCAATATCATATATTAGTTTATAGTGCGAGTATTTCTGTTCAACTCACATGTACATATAAAACCTTTATGGACCAGAAATATTAACTTAGAGTAAATACATACATACATATGTATGTACATACGGGTGCATACATATTTCACGGATTCACAAGAAGTTATTAAGTCTTTTAAAAATAAAAATAAATTTTTGCTAACACATTGGCAAAAACCAATGGGAATATTATTATTTCTTTAATTTTAATTTTAATATTTATTGAGCCTTTTTTGACAGTAAGGGAAACAAAGAAACAAAGTAAACGAAAGAACAACTAAAATGTATTGTTTTAATTATCAAACATTTTTATCAGTACCAAGCTTTATCTTACATAATAAGAGAGATGATTATCTCATTATATAAACTTCTAAATTAAAATTACATAATAAGCAGTTTAGTTCTTATCGGGAAATTTTTATAACACAAAATATGTAGTTGCAAATGCTCCTAATGTTCTATAAGATTTATTTGAAGCGATTCGCGCATGATCATTAAACTTCAGAAGAATGTTGAAATTTATTCCAAGATATTTTAAATTTCTAGTAAAGGGCTCCCCTAAAAACCTTTTACCAATATATGATGATTGGATTCCTGCTTTAAGGCTTCATTAGGTGATTTATTGTGTGAATAAAGCTGTAGCATTTGGTGTCGAGTAAGGAAAAGGTGTGGTGGCCTGAGGTACACCACAACTGATACTTTCAAAACCTGATAATTTTTGTTGAATTGTACATAAAAATTCCTATTATTAAAGAAGCTTTGAAAAAGTTTAATAGCAGGAGTGCTAATACCTTTATGAATCATTTTATAAATAATACTTTATTTTATAAATAATAGTGATGGCCTTTTCTACATCTAAAGAAACGGATACAGAACAATAATGCAGGCGGAGATTGGAAATAACATGTTTCTGAAATTTAACTGTTGAGTGGACACTTTTAAAACCGAACTGCAGATCAGGAATATATGATGTATTAACTTCTCTGTCCAGTTTATCTCGAATAATTTTTTCAAACATTTTCCTAAATAATTTATTTCTTAAAAAACCAGTCTTTAAAACGGTGTATCGAATATAAATTAAAAAAATAAAAAAAAAACAATTTCACAGAAATAAACACTGTGAATAAATTTCAAGTGTCTGTCTGTAACGATTCAATAAATAAAACCATATACTCAAAATCATGCTTTTTATGAAAGCTTCCTTAAATATTTGATGTAATGTCTGCCTATTACAGTTCAAAAGATAATGCTATACACGTTGTTATTACAGCTGACATACTATTGTGCATTCTTTGTAAATTTCAAGGAAAGGCCCTTTGCGGTTCAAAATATGCCCTAAAATCCTTATGTATGTTGTATTATATTTTTTTTTTCTAAATAAAATAAAATAAATAAAATAAAAGAAATAATATACATAATATTATGTATGTAAATGTATATAAATAATATAATAAAACTAAATAAATAAACAAATAATAACACAAAAATATTGACACCTATAAAAAATTAAATTAATTGTATTTGCTCCGCTAGTTCTGAACAAGACGTGGCTTTATAATTATGTTCTCACATCGATAGTGCTGGGAAACCCTACTAAACAAACCGCCAATGGCGACGATCTTCACCGAAAAGTATGAATGATCACACTATAAAAAATTATTTTAATTATATGTACATATATTGAGTATAACAGCACATACTCAATATATGTATGTACATATTTATCTATAAAGTGTCGTCTCATGCTGTTTCATACAAATAAATACATAGCTTTGGATTTTGTTAAACCAAAACAGGAAAAAACTAACCAATTACTTAAAAAATATTAATGTATTAACATTTATGTTAGTCAAGTTAATATTTTTACAGCTTGCAAGATATAAAATTATTTTATTTGACAGTTTAAACCACTCACCAAAAAATTTCTTATGATTCTTCAAATTATGTTTCGACGATTGACATATGTATGTACATACATGTGTACATATGTTTAAAGTATATACATATTTTCGCATTAAATAATAAGTATCTATTTAAATAAATTGTTGTTTATTTCTATAGATGAGGACGTGCGTAGACAAATTCAATTCTGGGTTGCGAATGCAAAAAATTCCAGTTTTATATCATTGGCTATAAAAGGCCAACAGATATATAGGTATGTATTAATTTTAATAAATGTTGCAAAATCATATTTGGGTGTACGAGAATACTCGTATGGTGTACTACATGTCTATTTACAAAAACATTTTTTATAAATTGACTTACAAGTAACTACATGCATTTTCAATTTGAAGTTTTTAACGCCAACATCAATTTAGCAACAATCTATAAATAACTAATTTCAAAAAGAAAAAAAGAAAAAAAAATAATTTTCATAAACATTTTTATATTTGTTGCCTTTTGTTCAGTTTCTAAACTTTTTTAAACTTCTTCTTGTTTGGTTGTATAGACTCAATTATCCACTGAGGGTTCGTCAGTGGCATCATACTTGTACATCGTGGAATGGAAAAACGGGTGAATGGCAAGTTTGGTTAAGAGCAGAACGTATTGGGCGAGGTTTTCATAATTCCGTAAGTTTTTAATTATTTAAAAAAATATAAGCCAAATCACTTGACCAATTTATAATTTAATACATAATAAAAACGACACGGTTCCATAATTTATGCCACGAATTGATCAAAAACAAATAAAATTGTTTAAAAGCAAATAAAAATAATAATTTTCTCGAAATATTTACAATCTAGCAATATTTTAGAAGAAGTAAGAAAGTCAATTTGAAAGCAACTGTTGCAAACCCATTCAAATAAAAAATTAATTGAATTAATCTGCGTGACAATGTGTTCAATAAGATTTTCTAATTTTACTAACTGATCATCTTATTATGATCACCTTTTAGTATATACGAGTATTTGATCATATTATTATTTTTTCTAGCTAGTGGGTCATAAAATTCCAGGCAATGGTAAACTTTATTCTGGTGGTACTTCGGTTACCGGTGAAATTTGTGACGGTCTACACTTTGAAGTCACATTAGTGCAAATATATCGTGTGGCTCTGAGTGCCGGAAAGGCTCATCGAGATCATAAACATCACCACGCTCATCACTTTGATCACGAAGGTCAAGAAATACAACTCACTACTAAGGCACCAGCACTGGTAAGAAAAGTAAAAATGGCCTAAAAGTGGCTGGAGATATGTATTAGAGAAAACATATTATTCAACAATTGTGTATTCTTTTTCAGATAAATCGCCCTCAACCAATGAATTCTTTACTGGCTAACGGACAAATACCTACACAAGTGCGAATAAATCTAGCACAACCTACCCCAGCTGATGCATCTTCACCAGCCCATCAGGGCTTAATGATACACACAAATTTTGTAAACGGTCAAATAAACGTCGGCTCTCGCTTGGTAGCCCAACAACTTATAGGACTTAATCACAAATTGGCAATTGGTCCACAAACAACACAAACTGTCAATAGACAGGCCGTTTATGACCCCACAAGTCCTTCAAACGTACAGTTTGTAGATGAAACTGAGACACGAATTGTATTTAAACGTGATGCCGTTAGCCTGGGAACAAAACAGGACAGTGCGAATGAACATGATAGTAAATTTGTTAAAAAACGTGGCTTAGTATTCTTGGAGGATGGCAGTATAGTAAATGATCCTTTGGACGAAGACAATGCAGTCGGCTCCAAATATGATGGCTTGGCTGAATTTGGAGGACAACAGTTTAAGGATGATTTAAGTGGTAAATCAATTGTTGAAGATGAGATCGTAGAACATGATCGTGAGCCAGCCGAAGAAGAGGTTAAGGCCGTCATGGCTTTTTGTAATGGTTGTGAAGTAGAACCCTTCCAAGGTGCCATAGTATTTGCTTGGAAAGATGCCGAAGAGAAACTGGATAATGTGTTAAAGGGTTATAGCGTGGGAGAATGTGGCCAATTCTAGATACATTTAAGTTTAAACACAATTTTAGTACAAGTAGTTATTATCAAATCTCTTAATGTTTTATAAATTTAATCTGATTAATTGTGTTTTTGTTTCAACCACTAGTCAGGGAATGCACAGAATTTTGACTCAGAGGGTTTAAATCTATACATACATATATATTTAATAAAGTTTTAAGCAAACCATCAAGGCATATTGTATTTTCTCGAAAACAATCTAAACTCACCTTAGATTTATGAATGTGCTGATTTTTATAATCAGAATCGAACTCCGGCTCACTGAAATAACTCTATAAGACAACGATTTAATTGGCTTCTTGAAGTACATACATACATACATGTATTGTTGCAATAAAATACCTGATCTTGATCCCAGTGCTGAGTAGTTGTTTGTGGAAGTGGCTGTGGTATGCCGGGACCTCCTGGTAGTATCTGAGGTGGTGTTGCTACTTCGGTAGATTCGAAGAGCCGCAGAACAGATCGGTCTCTAATCTCTCGTAAATGCGAGCGCACATCTTCCAGTTCATAAAACATGTCCTTGCTGGCATCATGTATGTAGATTTTAACATTAGGACCCTCTAGGTAAGCCATGGTTAACTGGCGAGGAAACGAACGTACAAATAGAGCTCGTACAGTGTCAATCGAAGTAATTTCATTTGGCAATAGAGCTCTCTTTGTCTCCGAACGATATTGCAAGAAAACCAAACCTGTACATAAACAGAAATAAAACGAAATTTCAAAATATTTATCTTAGTAAAATTGTAAAAGAAGGATTGTGTGTGTGACACCATACCTAGAGGTCTTTCTAAGGTTTTCGAGGGTGTACGCACAACGGGTAACGAAGAACGTTGCTTACCACCACGCCTAAAACCCGTACTGGCTGTCTCTACCTCAGACATAATACCTGGATCATCATCGAACAAGGGTCCTACATTAATGGGCACATAACCTCGATTTGGTTGCATCTAAAGCGAAAACGTCAATCAATCAAAACAATAATAATAAGATATAATGCATTAAGCACTGACCTTTTTGTTTTTTGGAACCCTAGTGCCCATCTGAAAAAATATGTGCATGTTTAATAAGCCGATTTCAAAGAATTAAATATTTGATGAAATAAAGGTCCCACTCGTCACTTCGTTTTGCAAAATTTTTAAATATATTTGTATTTGCTCAAGATGCTTAAAAAGTTAATCAAACAAAAGAACAATAAATATGCCATGAAAACTTTTAATTTTCCAAAACTACACTTAAAAACTCGTATGTAGTAGAGTCAGTAAATGTGTGTGTCGAGTGGGTTGTACATATTTTATAAAAAAAAAAAATCGAATAAGTTAAATGCATACTTCCAAATCCAATGCTTTATGTGACTGCTGCTGCAAATTCTGTTGATTGGTGTATGCAAGCATATCACCTCCTAATGTATGTCTACGAGGATCCTCCCTCCTCATACCACGTCTCCGTTCTTCGCCTAAGAATAAGGAAGAATTAAACATTACAAGTTAAAATTACACAAAGAACGCGTTATAATTTATACAACTCTTCCCCACCCACTCCGAAGTTCCTTCTTTAGTTTCATATTAAAACATTTTGCAAATTTTGTTTTTTTTTAGTTTTATAGAAAAACTAATATTTACCTTGTTCAATGCTCTGCATATGACCAGATTTCACATCATTTTGCCAGTTTTCATCTAAATGTTAAGAGTATCATACAGTCGCAAACAGCACCCCAAAGTAAACATTAGACGGAAGAAAGTTGAATGAAAATGTTAAATTGCGCTTTCGTTGAACACAAAACACAAGCTCTAAAAATGCACTAAACACATTGTGGGAACATAAATATTAACTTACCGGCTTCGCGTCCTTTGCGTTTCTTTTTGGAACTGCTGCTGCCAGTGCCACTACTGCCACCACTGGCATTTGTAGAGTTCGGTGAACTTTTATCTTTGCTCTTCCAACGTATTAACATTTTAGCGAAGAGACCAGGCTAAAGTCTAAATACAGGAAATTTGTTTGGTTCTACGCTTCTACGTTTGTACGCTAAGTTAATAGTAGTGGCTTTGTATGTGAAAATTTAAAGAGGGAGTTTGTTCGAAAATTGTACTCCTTTTTTTCCTTTATTTTACTGTGTGCTTTTGTAATGACAAAAAGGATGTTATTGTTTTTATATGTATGTTTTATGTTTTAAAGTAAAATAAATATTTGATTTCTAGCACATAATACTTAAATATGATGACTATGGGCATGCATGGACTTGTATGATGAATAAGAAAGAAAAAAGAAAAATAAAAACAAAAATAAAACGAAATTCAAGTTGGGATAAAATGACATGAATATTTAATTTCCGTAAAAAGCACATAATAAAGTTGATTTTTGTTGCTTTTTGTTTTCATGAACGTTATCCTGGAGCACCAGTGAAATAGCACCTTGCTACCGCGCATGTCCTTGTAACACATATGAATATTTTAAAAGGTTTGAAAAAAAGCTGAAACAAAGTGAGAAGTGAAGGATGCTTTGGTCTGTTTGTTTATCTTTTAAAATTAAACATAAATTTGCCGGTAGGAATAAAATTATCACGTGCAAATTGCAAAACAAAATAGAGATAAAAGAGCAACAAACAAAAAATCAAAGGAATATCCATTGAGAGTTTATTTTCAGCCCGTTAACTCACTTTGAACAAAGAGAGGGAGGCTTTGAGGTCAGTTTCTAAAAAGTTGAGTAAGGTTATTAACTGACAGTGCTTCCAAAACCATAGGAAAAATGACAGTTATTCTTAAACTTTTTTTCTAAAATATGACAATTTTTCACAGCATACCTTAGGCGTTTTAGGGTTTTAGAGTAACTGTGTTACTTTTTAATGCTAAAGTTGAAGTAAATTACATTTTTCGCAGCAACACTTGTGGTTGTAACAAAGAAATTCCTTTAGAAAAGGTTTACACTTTTTTAATTTTTTACACATTGGAATTTTTGCATTGCGAACCTGAGATTTAATGTTATGAAAATTAAGCATTCACACGGATAAACACAAAGTTTTCGCTAAACGGGCAATTGGTATATAACAAGGATACATTTAATTAAATACATATTTAATACTTTGTTTCAATTTCTCGAATAATAGAGTTTGTGCATATACGCATATTTATTTTTCTTATAGATTTTCACATCTTTTCTATGCAAAACTTAATTATTTAATTGATATTTTATTTGTATATGTAATTATTTTTTATATACAACAAACGCATTTTATACTTTATTATAATTTAAAAATTGATTATTTTGTATATATAAAGTATGAAAATATATTTTCACACAAAAACTTTTGTTTGAGCTGTCTATGACCGCTTGGTAAAACCGTTCGATACTTTTTAAATGCCTTTGAATTTCATGTATATCACAGAAGAGTTTCCGCCCTAAATGCTGTGATTAACGGTAGAAGCGCATGCGTTGGCTCCCAAAAGAATACACATATACAATATATTTCACTGTAATCCACCTTTAAGCCAAACAGTTTGGAATGCGTTAAAAAAGGGCAATAGAAATGATGATAGCACTGCCATCTGAATGTCACAAGCAATGAAATAGTAAATTAATACAACACAATTAATTTTTAGTAACTACACAAACCACAGTGTTTATTTAGTTTGAGTGGTAAATAGTTTATTTATATTTATTCGTGGTCAGTATTAAACAAAGGTAAGTTATAGGTTTATTTTAGTTCTATTTAGTGTAAAGTTTTCTTATCGCCACGGTGGTTGCGTTGTCTGGATGGATCGTCAGTTTCTTTGAAAATTTCGTCTGAATCAGTTTTTGTGACCATTTGTGTATAACAAGAGATAATAATAAAGAATGTCCTTTAATTATCTATCCTTATCCCTCTTATTTATTCGCCACACGTCCCTTGCGTAATTTATCGTATTGAGTCGTGCCGTAAAAGAAGGGAGATAAATTTTAAGTCTCTGAAGGAAGCTGAGTCAGACGTTGCATTTAATTGTGCCAAGTCGCTTAGTGCCAATCGAGATGAGATACAAAATAAAAAAACACTTTTTTATTTATCCCTATTTATATAAATAAAATCTGTTTTGTCTCGCCAGGAATCGAACCTGATGTTTAAGAAAAAAAACTTAGGCTCGAACTTTTATTGTTTTTTTTTTTTCAATAACAAATAATAAAAATATTGCACTCTGGCAACATGCAAGTATATCAATTGGATATAAACCAGTTTTGGATGTATGTTTTTAATGTTTGTTTTTTTTGTTTTCTCTATAAAAAAAATTATTCTTTAAGCCTGATCGAAAAGTAATAATGGGATTTACAAGAATTTATCATTTATTATTATTAGGAATTTTTCACAATTTTAATCTTGTTGCATTAAATTTATTAGAGAAACCATAAACTATTAGTTCTGAAAATAATGTCGTGTATGCATATACCCTATGATGCACTCGTGCTGAAATTAAAAATAAATTAATATGAGTCAAACAAAGAATGACATTTGACAAGAAATTATTGGAACCACAACGAAATATGTATGTGTATCATATTTAAACCAAAAAATTGCATTTTTTTAAATCAACTCTGAGCGAACGAAAACTAGATGAAGCAAGTGTCATAAAAATCCCTTCAAAGTACAAAACATGCGTTGGCACTCTCAATTCGGTATGTCATTGTAGCGCCGAAGCTACGCTTGACGTGTCGATTAAGGCTTATCTGTTAGTTACTCGGTTTCGGATTCAAGACAAGCGTTGGCACTCTCAATTAGGTATGTCATTGTAGCGCCGAAGCTACGCTTGACGTGTCGATTAAGGCTTATCTGTTAGTTACTCGGTTTCGGATTCTCGACTTCTTTTGTATTACTTTTCTATACTCATGTATACATACATGATGTATGATTCGCTTGTTAATGAATTATCATTTACAAACCCAATACGATATGTAAAAATAAGTGTCCAAGAGGTACACTCTACTATTTCTTTTTATCAATATTTTATAAAAGAGAACCGATCTCCTAGGTCTCTCAAACTTTTCTGTTATTCTTGCAAACTCTTGATACACCTCAATTCACCTCAATCATAGCGTCCTTACTTTATCCTTAATTTATCCATAAATATTGGCAGAACTATACCTTCGATAATTATTTTCGGCTTTGACGTTTGCTTATTGCAGCAAAGGGTGTACACAAGGTGGATTCTTTTTACTAGACACAACTAATTTTATTTCTTTGCTTAATTTGTCTTTCGATGTGTTAAATGCACTAATATTTGCTTAAAAATTTCAAAGTGAGGAAGCAATAATGCCAGTTACAAATAGATGTACCCTTTATCGAATTTCTTTTATTTCAGAGAGCTTTTTTGTTATTTTGAACTCAAAAACCATGTTATTTTTTGGTTGGTTTTATAGAGCCCTTTTGCAGCACAGCCACAAGTCCTTAATTTGCACTAGTGAACTTTTCTGTTAGTTCATCAACAAATCTAAGGTGAACACATATTTTTTGTTATAAGTAATATCTGAGCGCTCATTATTAGTTTCAGTTTTTTTCACTCAGTTCAATTTGCTACTTTTCACAACAGAAGAAGCTCGAATTTTTTGTTTTAAAAATGGAACGTACTTCAGGCAGTTAAACATTGTGTTCTGCATAACAACGGATTTCAAAATTTTTCACGGGCTCTGTATATTTGAGTATTATTTTTTCAAAAAAACAACTGGTTTTAAATATTTTTTTTTATTAAACTGCCATAAAATTTTAAATTTACTAAAAAATAATAAAAAACCAAAATCAGAAAAAAATTTATTTGAACAGAAAATAAAAATTCATATTAGAATCGAAATTTTAGCAATAAAATCAAAACTTCACAAAAAATCACTAAATAAAAAAGACAGAAATAAACTACTTATCGAATTGTTGTGACTGCCAAAAGTTTTAAAAAGTGGATAATAATTAATAAAAAACAACCACAAAAAAACACTTGCTTCAAACATTTAACCAACTTCAACAATTATTTCCATGTTTACCTAAGTTTCTATAATTAATTTTTGTAGGTTTGTCTAGTGTTGCATGCATGTCTGCATTTGAATTTTTATCTTAATTTTTTATTCTATTAACAGTTTTATATGTCGCTATATCGCGCGATTTCTTTCTATTGTAATAGAAATTTGTTGAAACATTTGCTAACAATTTTAAATTATGACCGCATCTGCCAGTAAAAACAAAATTTGTGTTGCCGAAAAACTTGCAAATCTGCAACAAAAAAAAAAAAAAAAAATAAAAAAAAGCAAAATATATCAAAAAGTAAAATTGTAACGATTTAAAAAAATTACGTCCTCGTCAGAAACAACATAAACAAAGAATGAAAAAGATCAAAGAAAGTTCTTTTTCTATTATTTTTTGTGTGTGAAAAGAACAATTATGAAAAATTTTGTTCTACAAAAATTATTGTAAATTCTTAGAAATGATAATGAGTGTTGGGGTAAAATGTTTTTTTTTTATTTTATTTTCTTAGCAGATGCAGAATTTGTCTATTACATTTTGATTAAGATTTAAAAATGAATATGACACACATACAAATATAAACATTAATATAATGTATTTGCCTAATTGTAAGAAGTTTATGTGCTAGACAACGAGTCAAGGATAGAAAATATGAATATGAAGTCTGTGACAATAAGGAAAACGTGCTTAAGTCTGATTTTTAAGTTTTGTAGGAAAGCAATTTTAAACTTTTAAATTAAATCACAAAAAAATTAAAATCTTTAAACTTACACATGGTTTGTTAAATTTTTTAGTGAGTGGTCGTGAATTTTTTAATAAGTGGCACCTGCTAAAATATAGCCATCGCCGTGGCCGAAAATAAAACGTCTTGCATTTCGACTCCTAAATGACAATAAAGAAATAATAAATATATCTGTGCACATAAATACATAAATACATACATACATATATGTATATCTATTATCTATATTGAATCTACGATTCAATCACAAAAAAATCTGACAGAATTTTGTCCTACTCTAAAAATCGTTCCAAAATGGCGACTATCATACAAAATAAGATTTAGCAACTCTGATCGCATGAAAAAATACTATTTTATGATTTTTTTTAAAGATTATCAAATCATACAGTCCTCTAAAAAAGTCTGTCACACGCATACATTTCTAATCCACACTGTCGTATGTTTTTATCATACATGCTATTTTTGACAGATCGTACGCTTGAGTATGATAGTGAATTAATTTGCTAAGATCTTAAAAATCGGATTTATATGTCAAAGAAGAATATTTTTTTTATAAAACGTTATGGGTAATTAGCATAATATTAATATTAATATTTAAATTCCCAAAAATTTTATTAATAACTAAATATGCAACTGCTTGTGCAAACCTTGGCAACACTTGTTTTTTTTAGATTCTCTTGCGAGAACAAAATTAACTTATGTATGCTTTTCATCACACCTTACGTCTGCATTCAGTGATGGCAAAAAACCATCCAATTGTAGAAGGACAGTAAGGAAAAATAAAAACGTGGTTTGTTTGTTGGTGTTTTGTTGAAGCTTTAATATTCTGTAATATTATTCTATTAACATGCATAATTCTCATTGTGTTTTGTAGCATTTTATTACTTATAGAGTATTTTTGGCTTCTCTAAAATTAGGAAAAAGGTTTCCTGATGATCTGGCCTGAGCAACCAGTGAAATACGTATAGGGACTAGCTCTTTTCCCCCAACAAATAAATTGCATTTTTATTATAAAACGTTATGGGTAATTAGCATAATATTAAATAATTAAGAAGATTTTTATTTTGTGAATATCTAATTCAAAATGTGAAAAAACCCAAATACATTGAAAACGTATACAATTTTACCCTTTAATAATACTGAACACTTGGCAGCACCTTTTTTTTTGTAAACGGTAACGAGGAAAGCAGAACTCTATAATAATAGAATTTTATATAAAATTCTAAGTTGTAACATTATAAACCTTAACTCCAGCACTATAAGAGTAAGAGTTCATATTTTAATACTTTCAGAACAAAAATTAAAACGAAATATTGTCAGGAATCAGACGAAGTCACGGGCACAGCTAGTTTTGTAATATGTTGAATCTACATACATATGTAAATGCTGTTTTCAGCCAAATATGTATATCATTCTTCAAACTTCACTCTAAAATGTATTAACAAAATGGACAGTATATAAAATTAATTAGTTACCTAGCGTTTACATTTGACAGTACTATCATGACAATAAAAGAATATGTATTAGTTGTCAAAAATGCTGACAATTTTCTACGTAGTATAGGCATCCAGATATATAATAAAAAATATATAATAAACAATTTTTGACTTTTTTCTTTTTTAATTTTTTTCTGTACACAAAATTTTAATTATTGTTAGCATACGTCAAATCATTGTCCTATTTACTGTCTTAAAAATATTTAAGACAGTAGTTAAGACAATTAAGAAAGTATGCATGTATTAGTAAAAAGGTGCGTATGTATTGCTAATGTCATAACAGTACTGTCTAATGTTAACTCACTGTTACATGACCACAAATATTCTAGAAGCGTTTGTGGCCACGAACGCTAAGAGCTTTTATTGTTTTTAATTTTGTTTATTTTTGTTAATAAAGTTTTAACTTATAGAGAAAAATAATTTTTTAAAGTTATTGAGACGTATAGATTAACGTGTAGGAAAAAACCGACTGTCTCTTTTGATATGGACATACCCGTGTTATTTACGAAAAAAACGTGTTCTATGAAAACTAAAACATTTTAATTGAAAGAAAATATTGTTATGCTTAAAAACTGTATTTTTACTGTATTGAATTTAAAAGACTTTACACATGCATATGTTTGATTATTTAATTTAATATTTTATATGTATTTTCATTTTCCATTTTCCACTTGTTTGTTCAAAAGAAAATTTCTGTATGTATGACAAATTTATATATCTAAAATGCACTTACGATTAAATTCAATTTTATAACTTAAATTGTAAATTCTAATACACAACAAGAAATCAAACTTTTATGCATTTTTATTGAATTTATAAATACAACAACAAAAAAGAAAAACCATGTATTTTCTTGAGTTTAATATATTCAATGCATTTAAATGGACAATTTTAAAATGTATTATTAAAATATGTATCGCATGGTTACATTATTTTATAGAATATTAAAAACAAATTATTATTTCATAAATATATCTTCATATAACATATGTATATATGTATATGTATATATACTATATGTATGTATACTAAAAAAAAATATTATTTACAGAACATTTTATTTTGTATTGCAATTTTTGTATGTAAAAATTAAAAGTCTTATCCTTAACTTCAATTTAATTAAAACTTTTTCTTTTTTTGGGCTTAAATTTTAAATAACATTGACACACATCCATACATACATTATCGGACTTAGTTCCGACTTAAGTCTTATCTATTTTTAGTAGCTGCTTAAATTATTGTTCGTCTGTTTAGTTCATTTAGTTCATCTGATTAGTTGCAACTACAAGTTTCGTTTTAGCTGAAACAAAAATAGCAACAAAAAAATTGGACATTTCGAAACTGGTAAACTTGAATAAGAAGCATGAAGACGAATAAAGTGCAAACTGGCCAATTTAACAGGTGACAGCATGCACCACAGAAATGCTTGCTTGATATGCTAAATGTGGATACATCGATACTGCTTGTTCTATAAAGTCATGACTAAGATAAAATTCTTTCTAATCTATCTTTCTTTCTATCTATTTTAATTTCTTTATAATATATACGAGTATGTATAATTAAAATAGGAATTTTATTTAAATCGATTTGTTATTAGTATGTGTTTTATTTCATAGCGGTTTGGATACTTTTTGTCTACTAAACTGAAGGGTATAAAGATTTAATTATTGTTTTATTTCTCCGCTTTTAGTTTATTATTTTTTTTTAGTTTTCGTTTATTGTCATCATCATCTTTGTAATTTTTTGTTAATGTCTTGTTGTTGTTTGTGAGTACATAAATATGGTAATGCTTAGAAATATCATTTAATGTGATTGTATATTATTTATTATTTTAATAATCTTTATTTGATAATGAGTCATTGTTAGAAGCTGGTTCACACTGAAGTTAACACTGTCAAAGACATTAACAATTATAAAAATTTAAATTTTAAATAATTTGTTGTGCAAGGAATTTACTAGATTGTAACTTTTTTAACTGTCACAAAGGGACCATTAGGACTCAAGTCCTAATTCGGAATCTGATTACAGAACCGGCGACCTTTGTAACCAAACCTTACTTTTTTTATTAATTGTTTTTTTCTGCTTAATTTTTTATTGCGATAAAAATATTTTTATATTTTGTATGAATTAACTTCATATCAATTGAAACTCTAAAACTCTTGGAATTGAACCAATCAGCTGACAAAAATGTTGAGTTAATTAGTCTCGACGAATTGGTTTCGTTTTCTATTCTTTTGATTGCAATGCTTAACCATGACACCTACTAGTTTTAAATTTTTTAACATTCAATATTATGGAATTCAAGTCTAAACACAGACAAGCTGCCTAATTAGTAAAATTATTTATACATATAATAAAACAAGAACACGCTCATTTCTGTACATGTAATATTTTTTGAAAATTTTGTTGCTGGTGCAGTTAATAATCGAAATGGAATACAAAATAGCAAAGTTTTCCAGTTTTACTTTAGTACCTTGATTCAAAATAGATACTTTTTCCGCAATATCTCATTTCCAAAACAAAATACGCAATTTTACCGATTTAGAGGTTCGGCAAACTTGACAACACCTTTTATTTTGGAAATCGGGATATTTTAAACATTATTTGCAGAACTCTACAATAATATTAGAACTTTATATAAATTTAAGAATTTTATCCAGTGATGGGTATCCCGATATAGAGAAAATATATAAACCATAACTCAAGCTCTATAAAAGTGAGAGTCTTAAAATTTGCTGTAGAATACTTTTAAAAGCAAATCGAACAAAATATTGTCAGGACGTCCATGACGTGGCGGGCGCATCTAGTTTTTCAAAATCAAAATATTTTGGAAATAACTCATTCATGCTACTCCGATTGATCCAAAATTGGCATGAAATTGAAGAAGGAAACCATCCAGGTACCACAGGTAGCGCTATGTGGTTCCAAAGTTGCTAATTACCCCTGAAAATTTTTTTTGAGCTTGGCATTTCTTAATTTTTTTGTTTGTTTTTTCTTTTTTTTATTATACATGTACTAAAAGGTCTAGTTGATACCTATTAATGAGGTTTTAATCTCCAAATAATGTTTTTAAATGAGCGAGTTATAAGCATTTTAAAATTAAAGTTTTTGATACCTTGCTCCAGTTTTTTTCAAAATATTAGGGGTTTTCACTATGGGTAGTGAAAACTGAGCAAACGATGCAAACGTGAGCTAATATGCATCGTTTTTATCAACACAACAACAAAATATACATACTTGAAATTTTCTTCGTTTTGCTTTGTTTGCACTAGAAAAACCATGGCAAATATATTTGTGCATATTTACTCAGATGCAAATAAAAATAAACAACATTTTTTTAATTATTTGTAAAAAGGGAAAAATATTAAATCAATTTGTTTGTAAAAATCACAAATAATTTTATTTATTATTTTCATTTTCATTTTAATTTTTATGTTTTTATTTTTATTTTTATTTTTATTTGTATTTTATATTTTTCTTTTGTACTTTTTCATGACTTGCCAGATTAAAAAAAATGCTTTGCACAAAATTACAATAATTTGAAAAAGTACGCTCACGATCCACTTCAACATGCACAGCAAATTTACAATATGCAAATTTGCACTATAACCATCGTGAAAACCCCTATTTTAAACAATTTTCAGCAAATTTTTAAGAAATATACCTTATACCTTTGTGTAAGCTAACAATAAGTACGTAAAATAGGTAAAATTTAAGGTTCTAATTTACAGATTAAACCTTCATTTAATAGGTATTAACTAGATCTTTAAGACCATGTATAATTTTTAAAAAAACAAACAAAAATTGAAGAAATGCTAATATCTAAAAGAATTTGCAGGGGCAAGTTACCCAACCTTGAGACCTTGAGATACTCCTCTGCTATGCTCATGCTAAATTTTTGATCAATCGGCCTAATCCTTTACAAATATTTTGATTCCAAAATATTTTAATTCCGCCCCACTGTGCTAATGAACAAATAAAAACAATTTAAATTGGATAAAACCAAAAAAACACAAAACTCCATAAACTCCACCTTGTTAAAAATAAAAAACACGCCATAGTTGTTTTTATTGTTTAAACGCTTTTTATTAATTGGAATCACTAACTTTAAAGTTATTTGTCAGTCTTATGTTATTTGCGATTTGTTGTTTTTGTTAATGATGTATGTAACCTCCACTTAGATCCTGATAAATTTGTTTTGTTCGAGATTTTTGTAGTTTTGTATGTTTAATGTGTTTTTTTAATCTTGAAAGTTACTCTTTGGTTAATAGTTTTTTAAATAATCGTTTTGCAATTGTATTTTGTATGACAAATTATATTTAAATCGATAGGTCTTGACTTCAATTAAATAAATGCAACAAATCTATGCATAAAAAAGATTTAAAAATATAAAAATTTGGGTTAAATTTAATGAAAACTGTGTAGATATGTATATATAATTTTGTATGTCCTTAAAAAACGTCCAACAGAGATTTCAAAGCCATCAACAAAAAATTAAAAAAAAAAAATAAAAAATATAGGAGAAATTTATAAATGAATAAAACAAAGTCTTACAATCGTTTAAAGCCAAATGTTGATAAATAATAAAAACATCATGTATGGAACGTGTGCCTGTGCTGGATTTAAATAATGTCTCCGGTACATTTTCATGCACTTATTTGTAACCGTTACGTATGAGTACGCTCAACTTTACTATTAAAATTTTGTTGCAAAAACAAAACTAAGACAAAAATATTATGATAATATTATAATTTGAAAGGAATAAAACAAAACTGTTTTGTCGAAAATTTCATTTAATTTAAGTCTTAACCATTTTATGCTGCAACTGCAACTTACTGCCAATTGATTTAAATCTTGTTGAACTTGAGTGTGTTTATTGTTGTTTCTTTGACTGGAATAGCTTTTAATAATAAGAAAATAATAATGATTTTTGTTATTATTAATTTATGCGATTTTACTATATAATATTTCATTATTAGAAAAAAAAAATTAAATAATTGTAAATACAACTGCCATATACTCAGTTCTACTATTTAAGGTGCAGCCCAACAAAACGCATTGGGTGAAGGCAAAATGACGGAGGTCAGTCATTCATTTAGTAAGTTGTTTTGTATATGAAAAATTGTTTGTTCGTTTAAACTACGAATGTAACATTTTTACTTTTTTCAGCAAACATAAAAAAATTTAAACAAGCATAAACATGTTTGGCAACTCAAACACCATAAATACATACATTTTTTAATAAATTGTTTTTTGTACAACAACAAAAAAATATAATTAAAAGGATATGACAATGTGCAAAAATAAAAAAAACAAATAACTCAAATACTCGCCTTCTTTAAGTTTCGATGGGCCATTAAAAAAGAAAATGAAGCTTAGGACTCTAACGTCAAACAAAGTCGGCTGCAGCATTTTATGTTTTAAACAGTAAAATCCTTATCTTGGTGTTAAAAACTTTGGGAAACTCTGTTTTGAAATGTACAAGCAAAAAGAACACGTATCTAAAACTAGATTTTTCTATGGTATCGTTAAAATTGTTAAAAGCCAAGGCCGAAGAGTTTTACACTAATATTCTAAAATGTCTATGATACAATTTATAGCTTTATCGATTTCGTAAGTCCTTAAAGGCTTAAGAATATTTTTGTAAAAAATAGTTAATTATTCAGACTTATTTCTGATAGTGAACTTAAAAGCCGATACATACTTCCTATTTAATTTTGATTATTGTGTCTCATTAATTATTCTACCTTTAGCATTTAACTAATTAAATCTATGTAAGTAATCATGGTTCCTAGGGGATTCTGAATATTACAGCTACTACGTTTATAAAGGTAAATGGTAAAGGCCAAACAAATAGAAAAATGAAAACTAAAAAAATGAAAAGAATATGAAAACATAGTTCCACAACACATTAGGATTTCAAATTACCCAAGCACCCGAATAAAAAAAAAACCATACTCTATGACCCACAGTCTCGAAAAAATTCTTTCAATTATAATTCATATAGAAACAAAATTTGTTTTTATTTAAAATGCAATTATATCAAAGACTAAATTCTTTCGATATCTTGGGCTAGGCAATCGATATACAAAAAATAAAATAAAAATAGGAAAAAAGGTTTCCTGATGATCTGGCCTGAGCCACCAGTGAAATACATGTAAGAACTAGCTCTTTTCCCCCAACAAATAAATTGCATTTTTATTATAAAACGTTATGGGTAATTAGCAAAATATTGAATAAATAAAATATACATTCAAATTTCATTGGCACAGAGATTACTAAAACTGTGTTCCTTTACTTTTATTTCTTCTATTGGAAATGAGATATTTTCGTGCTATGCATGACACCACCAACATATTCCAATAATATAGTTAAAAAAATGTATTTGTTTGATGCTTTTTATCTATACTTATAATAAAACAGTAACTCATTTTCTGTCTGTTTATCTTTTTCTTTGTGTTCGCATCACGTAAAAACTACAGGATGGATTGATATTAACAATATTTTGTGATTAGGTACCTTACAGGATACTTTTTTTACGCAAAAATATCTTATTTCCAAGAGAAAGTGGAGAAAGCGCAGTAAAATTACGCATATTTTATTTTTGAAAGCAGTATATTTTAAGCAATGTTGCGAAACAGATGGCGCTGTTTTAAAATAATGAGTAACTTATTTCCTGATGGTCTTTTACAGAGCTTTGCAAAAATTTTTAGAATTTTATATACATTTTAGTATTTCATCCAGGTATGGGGACCTTTATATAAATTAAATTCGTAAGAGTCTCAAAATTTCGTGTGGATTATATTCGAAGCAAAATCGAACAAAATATTATCAGGATGCACACAACGTGTGGGCTCAGCTAGTTTATACATATTCTAGGTTTTTTTTTTTAAATCTAATTTGAATATTTTACTATGAATTTTTTCACATAAACAAAATATAGCCTACTGAGTATCAGGTAAATATTCTAGATAATAAATCAAAGTAACCTTAGTTTCTGTGCAAATAAGTTGGAGCAGTCATGTTGTTAAGTCTGTCCATTTGATTAGTGACATTGTATAACACACAGTTAATACAAACACAAATAATTAACATCAGTCACCTTTCAAACACTTACAGATTGTAGAAGTACTCCAATGGAGTGCACAGTGTGAATAAATATTATTTATGATAGATATGAATTTACATAATTTCAAATTTGTAATTGAAATTTCAATTGTTAAACAAACGCCCACACTTTACAATTAACAACAATAAAAATTAATAGACAAAAAATTTGCAAAATCACCGCAGGCTAAATGATTTAATACATTTCATTAACATTTTTATTGTTAACTTTTTTTAGTTATAAAGCAAGACATTTTTCTTCATCATTGTGACTAATTTAAGGTTTAAGATTTTATTTAATGATTAATCTGTAGCTAAACTTTTCGTTTAAAGCTTGGACAGCATTGCGGACGATACTAACCTTAAGGGTATAAATCGTTTCTGAACTATTCGAATAGCATCGGTCATTAACGGCATCCTACTAGAAAAAATCTAAATGCGTTAAATTGCAGCTCCGATGCGGCCAATTGACATTACCAAGACGACTGATAACACAATTGCCGAATTTAATGGGCAAAAGAATATATTTTCCATTTCAGGCCATAAAACACCGTTACCTATAGCGCTCTCTATTGTCTAAAATGGCGAGCTTTTACCAATAGCTTTTTTGAAAAATGGGCCAATAACGCCACCGCTCCGAAATCCACACCAAATTGTCTTTCTCTGTTGATGCATAAGTTTCAACAGGCATACGTGCTTTAGAACCAGAAACCGTCAAGGTCTTAGAACACTGGACTGATAGGATAATCAATTGTATGACTTCGCATCACGGCAGCTATATGAATGAAATCGTGTTCCACGAATAATGGGAATATTTATAATTTCTAATCAACCCACAATATACCAAAAGGAATTAGGTTTGGTTTGGTTTGGTTTATTTTATTTAATTTAAAAAAATACTTCTATTTAGATATCCCGTTATATTTAATCAGTTAGCGACAATTCAGTGAAAACTTTTTTGAAAAATCTATTTCATAATTTTAGTTTTTAATAACAATACTTAAATTTTTATAAAGAAAAATGAAAATCGTTAAAACTACAATCCTTGTCAAGGTCATCATTAATAATGGGAGTATCAAAAATTAACTAAAAATCCAAGATATGTACATATGTATGTATATTTATGAATTTAATATGGAAATAAGAAATAAATAAATAAAAATGATATTATTTTCAAAGCATTAGCTATTTGAGAAAAATTTGATATCAAATCATTCTCAATTTAAGATTAGGTGTTTGCTGGGTTAAGTTTGGTGCGTGGGTATGTGTGTGTGCCATCTTTTAATGAGTTTTTAGTAAAAAAAAATAATAAATAATAATTTAGAAAATCGTTTTATTAAATAAACAAAATAATAAAAAAAGAAAGAATTAAAAAAAGTTCGACGCCTACATTGTTTTAATGAAATACGATTTTAATTTAGTCTTATTCCTTGTATCTTCGAAACAAATTAATACACGGACAAACATTCAAAATAATAATAAAAAAAATTCTCAATTAATTTATTAATGGTTTCCCAAGCAACTGGTTAACAATTAGCGACCCAAGTAGTAATTTTATCAAGGTTAAAACAAGATGAAATAAAATTAAAATAAATTTAACTAACTTTAATTACTTTATATTTAATTACTTACATTTGAAAAAATATATTCCGAAGGTTTGCGCGGTGGCGCCATCAATATTTTAGGAAAGTTGCCGGAAACTCATTAACTTAAAGTAGTTTTAGGAAACCCAGTATTAAGTTCAGCTCAGGTATGATCTGTAATTCTTCATCTCCTAGAAATTTAAATATTTTACATGTTGGTGTTAGTGTATGAATATTTACATTTTGAGAAATAAATAAATTTGATTTCTAGAAATTTGATGTGAGGAAATTACGATTGTACATAGTAGAATGGTTATTAGCTTATGCACTTAAATCTACATATAAGAAAATAGTAACTTTTTTCCTGTCTGTTTGTCTGTCTATCTGTCTGTGTTCGCATCACGTAAAAACTACTTGATGGATTTTAATAAAATTTTGTGAGGAGGTACCTGATTCAAATGTAGGATACCATTTTCCACAAAATATCTTATTTCTAAGAGAAAGTAGAGAAAAAGTAGTAAAAGTATGTAATTTGACCGATATGCATACTTTAAGGAGCCTTTTATTTTTAAGGGATATTTAAACACCTTTTACAGAGCTTTACAACAATTTTTGGAATTTTATATAAATTTTATGCAGGGATAGGTACCTTTTAAAAAGAAAATGCGTATACGTGATGTACTATAAAAGTAAGAGTCTTAAAATTTGGTGTGGATTACTTTCAAAGAAAAATCGAAGAAGATATTGCCAGGACGCACGCAACGTGTGTTTGCACAGCGTGTATCATATAATATTGATTATCTGCTTATTAAATAAATGAAAAATATTTAAAGAAAAAAAAAAACAATTAAATTATTTACAAAACTACACAACAAGGTGAAAGTAAAAACGACACAGCCAATACCGAGTTGAGGTAGAAAATGGTTTAATTGGCTTTCATGCGCTACCAGTAACAAAATTTACAACATTTTCCAACACTACAAACAACAGAAAACCAGATAATTTGTAAATTTTTTTCTATAATGCTAGTTGTTACTGTTGTAACAAGTTAAGCATATATCCCGATAAAAAAACCGATCCTAAACAACCTAATTATATTGAAGTTAATTTTAATTGAAGTTAATTTAAATTTTTTATACCTCAGACTTCGATATCCAGAAGTCGATAAAATGTATTTTTTCATTGTATTGTATTGAATTTTTTTTTTTTGATTTAAAAAATAATGTAAACTAAGTTTAACAAAAACAACTCTAATTTTTTTAATCATATCTTACAAAACAATTACAAAATTTATTCCTACTTTTCTTTAACCAGAAACCACAACAGAACAAACGTCTGTTTCTTTTAAAAAGTTTAAATTTCAAACTGAAATTCAATTAAAAAATCCAAACAAACACGTATTGATTTGTGGAAGATTAGTTAGTGAAAATTTATAAAAATTAATGTACAGACAAAATAAAAACGCGGTGATTTTTATTTCTTTTACATTTCAGGTTCCAGTTAGACGCTATATTTGCAACTACGATAATTTAGTCGAAAGTGTTTAACAACATCACAACATAAATTAATGTGTCTTGTTTTCGGATTTATTGACTGGAACACAAAACCCAGCAACATTTAGAATACCTACAATGCGAACACATACTCACAATCTTATTCATTCCCAGAGATCCGCTCAGGAAATACTCTAATGCATGACATATAACACAAAGAACTCACGCACACGTACTTAGTCTAAACACATTTTAAACAAAACGAAAAACAAGAATAGAATCATTTCGTTGATGGGAAAATGAGTGTTTCGAAATTAAATTAAAATAATTTTTCTAAATTCGCATTAGTTTAAAGTAAAATGGCTTAAAAATATTCTCAACTTTTTTTTGTAAAATAGAGAAGTAACACTCAGGCAATTAATGCCTATATTAATCGCGTTACTTCCTTTGGAATGGGATAGACGTGGATAAGATAGATGGTTAGAGTGGTAATAAAATAAATCTTCACTTTCGGCAACACTGCGATATTCGTATTAGGTTAAAGGGAGTATAGTCAATTTATAATTATATTACTTCACCGGCGATTTAGTGCTATATATTGTAATAAAGGCGAATGACGCCACTGTGATATGTACTATTGAATTGAACTGGTAACCAGGCTTTAGTGGTCAACGTGCTAAGCGCAAGTTGCCATGTTTATTTAATAATTTTTAATTTCTACATTGGAATTTAGAATAGTAGCTATTAGCTATTTTGTAACCATTTTAAGAACACACATTTCCAACCCTGGCAGTAATTAACTAACAAAAGCAAATGTGTGTGAAAAAAATTAAGCCATTCATACAATTTGTGTTTAGTATACATATTACCGATTATACACTGGTAGAAATTAAATAATTGGGTTATTATTAATATGATTATTATTAAATAGGTTATTCTTATAAAATAGATTATAATTATTATTTTACTTTTTTTTAATTACATACTTTTATTAAACATTTATGGAAAAATCAGTAAAGTTAGAAATTCAACAATTAGTTTATTTGACGCCTTGACTTAAAAATATTTTCCATTGGTCATTTGTATCTTCTTTAAAATGACCTGAAAACATTTTAAAAACAATCCATCAATTATAATTTAAATATAAATTTTTAATGTTAGTGTTTCTATTTTTGTTTAAAAAGTGTTCTAAATATACAACAATCTTTAAACGTTTTGTACGTCCTTGAGCGATTTCTTATGTGCTGTTTCTGTAATCCAATTGAACAAATCATCTAGAGAATTTGTATAAGAATGACACAAAAAAAATTAGTGCTTTTCATACAAATTTTCTAACCGATTTGTTCAGTTGGATAACAGAAACAACACATTAGTTTGTTTTTTGTTGAATCATTTATAAATTAGTTATTATATTCGAATTTTTAAGATGTGTTTGCTTATGCTTTAAACATGCAGACAATAGCAGCTATACCGCTACACGACTACAAATTCCATTGGCTACAATTGTCGCCGTGTAGTCAGCTACTATACTACATTGAAGATGACAGCTACATCGTAAACATTGTTGTAGAAAAATTTATGTATTTTAATTTTGTAAAATAAAATAACTTTACCAAAAAATAGTAAATATGTGCTCAAAACCTTTTGATTGTAAATGAATTTGTATTTTTTTATTTTGTGACATTTTAATCTGTTGAACAAAATAAAATTGCCATATACAAAATATATAAATTAGCCTTAATGGACTACAGCCACAACGGTGGTCGTATGTAGCCACGGCTTTAAAATAATCCGCTTTCTATAAACGTGTGTATTTTCTTTTTACATACATACATACATACATACATACATACATACATACATACATACATCCATACATCCATACATACATACATACATACATACATACATACATACATACATACATACATACATACATACATACATCCATACATCCATACATACATAAATACATACATACATACATACATACATACATACATACATACATACATACATACATACATACATACATACATTCATACGTATGTACATTTTTGTGAATGCTTAATGCGAACATTTTGTTATGACCTTTTCGTTTATGAAAAATTAACAAAAGTGTAAATACTCATATAAGCACTTGCGTAAAAAGAAAATATTTCCTCATTTATTGACTTTTGATTAGAAAGGAAAAAAAAATAAATCATCTCACTCATGAACAAACACAAAATATTTTCTATTCTCTCACACATGTATGAAAAGAAGCTAAAAAATCTAAAAAAGATTACATACTAACACATGATTGAGCAGTGAGTGAGCGAGTGTGCATTTCCGTACTCTGGTAAAATTATTGTACGATAAATAGAATAACAATTAATTATATTAATAGATTAATAATAGAAGCGCCATAATAATTAATAATATAATTATGATGTCAAGTAATTAAGGAAGCTGTTCGTGAATACCACCATCTTATACATAATATTCCATGTTTTTTGGATGAAACATTCATCATAAGATCACTTATATATAGCTCGGCAACGCTATGCATTAAACATTAAGCAATCATTTTAAAAACAGCATCTAAAAGTTCAAGACTACAACCCAGCGAAGTAAATAAAAACGAATAGCACCTTAAGAAAACATTTTTTAAGTATAAAATATTAGAAAAATAACAAATAACAAATAATTGACTAAGTTAATTAACAAAACGACGTAAAAGAGAATTAATAAACTTTTGTTTAAAACCAGAAATGTAAAAGTGTCATATCAAAAGATTAAATATCTTTGTTAAAAAACAATTTATAAATGAATTGTGCAAATTTTAAAGTCATTGTATGAGGCTTAGATGAATGATAAAAAATAATTTCGAAAAATCAAATAAAAATATACTTAAAACTGTCTCTTTTATAAAAGAAATATTAGAAAGATGGTGATGAATAATTTATAAATCTACCTATTATTAGGCGATATTCAGAATTTTCCTATAAATTTAACGATAGTTAAAGGTAACTTAGAGACAATTGACGCTTTAAAGGACAATATTCGTGAAGCCGTTGGTGAAATACAGCTGCACACAATAGATAATGTGCTTAAAAATTGGACCGTTGGTGTAGGCTACGGCATGGCCAGCCGAGGCAGCCATTTGAATGAAATTATTTTCCATTATTAACCGGAAGGATTGTACTTTCAAATAAAAAAAGAAATTTGAGAAAATATTAGTAGTATTTTTTATAGCATTTTCAAAAAAAAAGTTATTTGACGGACCCGTTAGAAAAGTAAGAAATGTTTGGTTGAAAGAATTAGAATGTCAATGCTAGTGGAATAAAACCTAAAGGCAGGCAAGGAATGTGGCTGCGAAAATATGGCAACTTCAAAGAAATAAACGTTAAAAGTCAAAGATATAAAGATAGACAGAAAAATGAATAGAAATAAACAGACCTACTTTTCTCGTAAAGCTAATTCCAAGAAAGCAAAACAGAAATCGCTGTAAATAATCTACACAAATAATAAAATAGTCTGTCTTTCTGTTTTTGTTCGCATCACGTAAAAACTACTGGATGGATTTCAACAAAATTTTGTGAAGAGGTACCTCAGTATCATAAATCCAAAAAAGGATACCTTTCTTCCGCAAAAATATCTTATTTCCAAGAGAAAGTGGAGAAAAAGCAGTGAAGGTAAGCGAGATATGTTAAACACTGTTGAACAACAGATGGCGCTGTTTTAAAATAATCACTAAATATGAATTACTTACTACCAAATAGCCAATTGAATAAAATTTTTATTTGATTTATATTTTGACTTTGTGGAATTATATTTTTATTAAAATATTTTACACCTTTTAAAGAGCTTTACGATAATTTTTAGATTTTTAGATATTTTTTTAAATACATTTTTATATAAATTTAATAATTTTATCCAGGGATGAGTACTTTTATATAATGTAAATACATAAGAGCCTTAAAATTTGGTGTGGATTACTTTCACACCAATGTTGTCAGGACGCACAATAATAAAACTTCGAAAAACAGAATGAGAAATTAAATCTCAAAAAAAAAAACTAGAGAAGAAATCAAAAAACAGGTCAAATTTAAATATATTTAAATTTCTATTCAAAATTTTAAATGTCTGGTGTTTCTAGACCAGTTATAATACGCCGTTTGAACAATAAGTATGTTTCACTTGTTTAGTAGTGATTGTGCAAAAATGTTTTTCATCCTACTTCTGGTATAAATAAATCATTTTAGGTTTATTACAAACGTACTAATTGTTCTTAGATTTTTTTTCTTTTTGTAGCACACTGTGCCAAATCTAACTGACATTTGGAAAACTAAATGTGATTAAAAATTGTATACGAATAGATTCTGCGATTTATAGAAATTAAACATTTTATATCTTCTTTTTAATTTTTTGAAAAGTTGAGACGAAGAAAAATTATACCACTTTTTTATTTAAAATTACAAAATGCATTGAGATACATATCTCAATGTACATACATAACCTCATTATTACTCAGTTTTTTTCTAATGATTGGTATTCAGAGTACTGTTCAGAATTTAGGATAATTTAACACCTACTGTTTGCCCTAACTGTTCGTTATAAAGTTTCAAATAGTAAATATACATATATTTTATAACAGCTGAGTTTCTTTGTTATTAAACGAAATTGCTTTCCTTTCTGAGCTTTTGTTTGTGTAAACTCTATGTATTCATTTGAATTCTGTGTTCGAATATCAGAACAAATACCACCACATTCGCTACTATAGTTGCAAAAAGAACAAAAGAGCAAGGTTCAATATTGATCCAGTTTTCTAGGGAATCCAATAAAAAACTTAAATAAGCTGAAAAGAAAAAACAACGGCCAAATAGTTAAAGGTCCTTTGCTAATGAAGGCAAGGGAGTGACTGTATATGTGTGTTGAAAATGACAAACAGTGGGGTTAGGTGGACTTATAATTGAACACATACATACAACATTAAGTTCGTAAATTTAACAAGCAATTCGGAGTCATGCACGCACGCAAAACACACTTTTTTGTATTTTGTTTTGTTGCCAGTTGTTTTAACGATTGTTCGCCAACATCGTTTTAAATCACACATACAATACTAAAGAGTGGCAGTAGTAGTTAGAAGATAAAAAATAAAAAAACACAAAATTTTATTTCTGTATACTTTTGTTTGCTTTTCCAACATGTAGCATTAAACATGACGAGAAATGAAAATGAAATTGAGCCAGCCGCCATTCTGCCACGTCAAACTGGCGCCACGATTTTATTACGATGGCAGTATGGCTGCTTAAGGAATTGTTGCTATTATTTTAATGTTTGTTGCAAGATACAAACACAACTACCATTACGAAGCACACATACAGACACAAATAAGCACAAAAGTTTAACAGAAAATTAAATGTCCTTTTTGTGTTAATTTCTAGATAAGTTAACAAAAAGAAACCCCTAGTAGATAGGGTCCAAAATATACTGACATACTTTGCAATAAATATATAAAATAAGCTATTAAAAGAGTCCCCCTACAATTTGTACTGGTATTTACGTTGCTTAGAATTTTGGAACATTTTGCACAACGAATCATTTACGTTTTTGACGGCCTTGTCGTTGTTGTGGTTTTTAGTACTTTCTTCCTTACTTTTAGACGATATTTTCTTTTTAAATGAATGTGATTTGCGAAGGCGTTTGTGTTTTACATTTAGTTTTATTTGCCGTATTAAATATGTATGCTGATAGCGGAAGATACCAACAAGATTCTTATTTCACTTTTTTAAATGTTATCATTGTGTTATTAGTTTATTTGTAAAAAGGTTTTTCAAAAAGTGAAAGAAAAAATTCTGATTTATTACTAATGTGGAATTAGCCTTTGAGGGAAAAAAGAAATAAATTTATCATAATCATACGTACGGGTGTACAATTTTAACATCAAGGCGTATCAATGTTATTAATCATATGAAATGTTGTTTGTGTTTATTTGTGTGAGTATTTAATTTTATCGTTTCGCTAGTTTTATTGTGCGGTTATTTTAATTAATTCTTATACATATTCTACTATTATGGCCTTCAAAGGATATTAATACATTAAATATTATATCAGAAAAACATTTTGAACAAATATCTAGGAAAATATGGGACGCAAGCTGGTGAAAGAAAGGTGTCAGGGGTCAAAATTGCGCGTTCGATGTTTTCCGATAAAGTACATAATTCTGGACGGAAAGCAAAAAAATCAGATAAAAATATAAGAAATTGATAAAGTTATGTCGTTTTGAAGTTTTTAGTTCAAAAGTATAGTTTTAAGACAATCGAGTTTAAAGTTCGACAACCAACTTGTGCAAGACTACGTAACTAAATATGTTAAATATGAAATAAAATTTATTTTGTAGTTGATCCGTTAGGTGCAACAGAAAACATGAAATTTTGTTTTGTTCCGTACTGAAAATTTTACCCTGGCAAGATAAGGTCCCTTTCGTCAGCTTGCGTCACGTATATAAGTTTAGGAATGATAATCTAAAGTTTTACTAACTAAGTACAAAAAATAGATGAAATGAACGATAATATGAATAGAAAGCAAATGAAAGCAGTATTAAAAATGAATATATTAAAAACGAATGTAAAAATATTATTACATTTAATCCTAACTCCGAAGCACAAAAAATGTAATAGGTTGGGGAAAAAGAAATCCATTATTTTTTCGGTAGATGGCTGTAGTGATCGATATCTCCTAAAGTAGCAAGGTAAACCAAGTGAACAAGCAAACTTGTCCTGTGAAAAGTAGGTCCTAGTCATAACCCCTTCTTTTTATATGATTGCAATAAAATTTTATAATAGTAGTTTTTTGTTTAAAAATGTATTTGAAAAAAAAAAAATATATGAAATAAAATACACACACACATACATATGTATGTATGTATATAAAAAAGAAAAATTAATTTATGTGAGTTTAAACATGAAAAAAGCAACACAATATTATACAATATTTAATACTGACTTTTCAAAAGACTTAAAGACAGCGGGATTGCAATAAAATTAAAGACAACAAGATTCTGAGCTCTTGACTACATTTTTTATTTGTTATATTTTTTTTCTTTCTTCTTCCTTATTTATTTAGTCAGTTTTTTCTCTACAAAATAATTTCGTGAAAACTTTATGTATTCACTAAGTAACAGTCATTCATAATTATTTACCACTCAGATAACAACAAATTTACACCGGCTAATGAAAATGAAATGCAGAAGAAATTCTTTAGATTAAGAAAAAGACACCTTTATATGTAGTTTCTTTAGAGGTGCGGTGCGAATAATTAAGAGATAGGTAATTGAGAGAGCTAAAAAGAACAACAACAAATATTGTATGTGTTTAAATTTTGTGTTGTTGAAGGGATCTTTATGGTTGTTTGCAAGGTGGAGCAGTGTCTAATGAGGTTTGTGTAACATTTATAATTACTTGTGCGCTTTGTTGTTGTTGTTTTTGAAACTGCTAAAGGCTCTATAAATCTACTTTTGTTGTTGTCTTACACTTCGCCTTGTTTCCCACCCTCGCATTAAAACACATTAATGTTTTTGAGCAATAAAAATTTACAGTGTTGCCGCAGCCACGATTCTTTTCACACAACCAAAGATTAATTTATTTATTGAAAATTTAATAATAACATTAATTTCAGCACTAAATAACAATAATAACAATAAAGAGGCCTTAAGCTTTAACCAAGGATGTTCTTTTTATTTAATCACAATGAAACAAAACAAAAAACATAACTAAATTAATCACAATTAAACAAAACAAAAACAAAAATTAAACAAAATAAATAAATTTAAAAAATTACACTAAAAACAAAAAAAAAATGTTTTATAAACCAATACTTTTTTAAACATATGGATGTACATACATATTCCTATTTTATATTTCAAAAAAATTATATATAGCATTTGTTTCAATTTTAATAAATAATAAATTAATATTTATTCTGGCTTAAGTTCTTTATTATAAAGACATAAAGAAAACTAAAACTGTACCAAAAATAATACATTTTCTGGATCGCTACATGCATTGTCAGCACTTTGCGTATCTATCTACGAGGTAGTTTCAATTGTAATATTTCTCTTTATTTATACAAACTAAACGAGAAATAGGATATGAGAATTTTAAATTCTTCATTATATTTCATAAGTGAAAGAGCTTTTTTGGAAATTATGTATGTATGTATGTATGTATGTATGTATGTATGTATGTATGTATGTATGTATGTATGTATGTATGTATGTATGTATGTATGTATGTATGTATGTATGTATGTATGTATGTATGTATGTATGTATGTATGTATGTATGTATGTATGTATGTATGTATGTATGTATGTATGTATGTATGTATTTGCTTAGTTCAAAATATATCTGTCGTAATAATATGTATGTATGTATGTATGTATGTATGTATGTATGTATGTATGTATGTATGTATGTATGTATGTATGTATGTATGTATGTATTTGCTTAGTTCAAAATATATCTGTCGTAATAAGGAAAAAGTGCTTAAGTCTGATTTTAAGTTTAGTAGGAGAGCAATTTTAAACCATAAAATTTATTTAAACTTTAAATATGCAAGTCAAACGTATGTTTTCGAAAAGCATCTTAATATCTACTAAAAGTACGGAAAATATCTTGTAGCTTCTTAAGCTTTTTCCCAAATGCAATTAGACATTGAAAAAAGATAAGAAAGAAAAGAAAGAAAGATAAGAAGATAAAAAAGGAAAGATAAGACATTGAAAAAAAAAAAAATAAGAAGAAAGTCATTACGCTATAACTTCGTGAAAAATGGTACAAAATAACTGAAACTTCGCACATGGGTACCTGGTGCCAGTAACCCAAATTTTGCTTAAGTCGACTTAAGCAGTTATTCCTTGTCATAGATATAAATTCTATTTTTATTCTAAATCTTTATTTGCAAAAGATATTGAGGTTATTGTTAGAAAGGTCAGAGTATTTTATAGGTTAGATATCATTTTACTAAAATTATTATAACAAATGAAATATGTATATATTTTGTCCTAAATAGCTGCAAATAAAGTAAGCTTTATTATCTAGCAATAACTCTTTGAGAAAACATGACATTTACAGTTGATTTACAGCAACTTCAAATGCCAGATAGGTATCTGAAGATTTCCTTTATTGTTACTAAATGAGAATTATTAATTTAAAATATTTTTTTTTAGTTAAAAATAGCTGACAAATTTATGATGTAAAATAGTTTAGAGGTAAAATTACAACAAAATTTCTTGTCTAGTCCCGTCTTCAGATGAATAAACAGTAATCGGCAACACTGGGTTCAGTGCAACATATTTGTTAGTTATTGTCGTTGTTTGTTGTAGTTGCCGTAGTATTCGTTTAATCAAATAAAATATCGCCTTCGGGTTGGTTTGAAAGTTTTGTTGTTTTTTCTTTTCATTTTTAATACATTTTGAATATTTTTGCAATTTTATTTTGCTCTAGCTACATACATACATACATACATACATACATACATACATACATACATACATACATACATACATACATACATACATACATACATACATATGTATGTATATGCGATTATATATGTATACTGACTAAATCTACTGTTAAAACTTCGCTTGCTCGTTGTTTGTCGTAAGTTTAGCGGAGTCGACGGAAGGATTGGTTTCAGCCAATCACCGTTCAGCAAAACGTGATCATTGGCGAATCGTTTTATGCCGATGATGAGAGTGCGGGCTAAAAATAGAATTTTCACATTCACAAGCATTTGACGAGTCTTAATGACTATTAGACCCACTTTCTGACTAACATTTTGCCGTTCTGACTTGGCGTGCGCTATAACGTTGTATTGTTTTCTTAAGTATTTATGTATGTGTTTATTTAATACGTGTGTGTGTGTGTCGACGAAATAGATTTCTGGGTTTTTAGGGGGATTGTTGCGGAGCAGCAGCTACGGACTTTAGTACATGTTGGCATGTTGCTGTTACGTTTGTCGACCAATTTGGCGTCTCCACTCACTTGTAGGTAGTCATTTAGAATATGTGTTAGTTGTATAGATTTTATTAGTTTTTTTATTTTGTCTTATTTATTTATTTCTATTCGCTGGCATTTGTGTTTAAATGTTTTTATTTTTTATATTTTTTTTGTGTTGCTTTTAATAGTGTTTGTACTTTTTATTTATAATTTTCAACATTAGACCGGTTGCGGTTGTTTGCAATTTAAATGTTTTTACTTTTTGTTGAAAAGGGAAAGGAGGAGGAGGCTGTTTAAAATGATTTTAGTATTTTGTGTGTCATGTGTGCTTCACGTATGCGGCCTAATTGTTTGTGAATCTTCTTGATCCAACAAGTATCTTTTTGAGTATTTTTTGTGTCTGTTAAAAACAATTCCGGCTGCTTCATTGTTTTTGTTTTCTTAATTTTTCTTGTTTTGCATGCCAAATTCCAGAAAAGTTATATTTTTTTTGTCATGGTGTAAAAAAGTGACTTGACACAATCCCTAATAATTTTAACACAAAATATCATGTTCTGATGGTTAGGGGAAAATGTTTAACTGACCGATAAACAATCAGACAGACATAGACTTACATTAATACTCGTACATTTGGCTTTGGGTAATGCAGAGAGGAAACTTGTGTACTTAAAGTCAGAAATTATGTAGGTCATCTTTAATTAAAATCGTGCTCTTCAAGCAATCTGTGTAAATTATTTTGGAAATTGTTTTAAAAATAATCAATTAAATTTTTACACAAATTAACTGCTTTTTAGGGTTCCGTACCCAAAGGGTAAAAACGAAACCCTATTGTTTTCGCTACAATGTCTGTCCGTCTGTCAGCGCCTTTTATCTCTGGAACCGTAATAGGTAGACTCTTGAAATTTTCATAGATGATGTATAGCTGTTGCCGCTATAGCAACAAATACTAAAACTTATAGGGTGTTCCGATAGAGAGGTGTTGTTCACGAATATGTGTTTATTTCTTGAACTGTAGGAGGCATAGACTCAAGATTTACAAACAGTAATTAAAACTTAGTTCGCTATATAAACAAGTATAAAAAAATAAACCTAAAAATTAAAGAGAAGGTGTATAACTGTGGCCACTATAGCAATAAATACTAAAACTTATAGGTTGTTCCGAAAGTGACGTGTTATTTGCCTTTATGTCTTTATTTCTTGAGTTATAGGAGGCAACCACTTAACCAACCACAATTACAAAAAATTAAAGGGTGTTCCGACAATGACATGTTTTTCACGTATAGTGACTTATTTTTTTAATCGTAATAACTAAATTCTTGATATATTCATAGAAAAAGAATTTCCATTGCCGTTATAACAAATAACAAAATTAAAGGGTGTTCCGACAGAGACATGACTATTACTTATTATTATTTTTTGAACCGTAAATGTAGACTCTTTAATTGTTTACAGTAGATGTTGTACTTCGGCCGCTGTAACAATTACTAAAGGGTGATCCATCACGCATATTACCTTATTTTTTGAACCCCAATAGGTAGGCCTGATATTTTTATAGTGTATTACCATGGCAGTTATAATAACAATTCCTAAAATTTAAAGGGTGTACCAATAGCGATACAATTTCGCGAATGACTTTGATTTTAAAAGTAAAGGGTGCTCCACAAGACATGAAAAAATTAACAACTTGAATTTTTAAAGGCGTACAAAACATAGTTCGGAACCCTACGTGTGTGAGATTAACTCGCACTTGACTGATTTTTTTATAAAAGCGTCAAAACTGTGAATTTCTTTATCCATTAAGTGAGACTTCCCTCTTGTTTGATTTTACACCTACCTCAAAATTTTAATATCGAAATGAACCTAACATACCTATTTTTTTAATTAATTTACTTAATTTTCGATTTAAAAAAGTTTTTTTTTGTCATAAATTTTATATACCTTAACATTTTAAGAAATACGGAAACACTATTAACTAAAATTTGATGTGACCTTATCTATTTAAATCGGTAAAATCGGTAATTACACTAATTTTCTCTATTTTCTCTTCGAAATGAGATAGCAAGATACCTCCTCACAAAATTTTATATTAAAATTCATTCGGTAGTTTTTACGTGATGCGAACAGAACGACAGACAGACAAAAATTCTAAAAATTGCTGTTTTATATTCCATTTTCATAACTATCTACAACAGCAAAAATATTTTATGTACAGAAATGTCCTGTTACAGTTTTATTATATGTAGATATAATAAAGATTATAATAAAAAATACGTCACTTTTTTAAATTTTTTAAAGATAAGAAAATAACATTAAACAGTTTACGTTCGTTTAATTTTTTTTAGAGATATTTGAGTGGAAGTTTTTCTTTATTTATTTATTTAAAAAGTTATTTGTATCAGTGTTGCCAGGGCAAGGCTAAAAAAAGTTGTGCTTTTTTCCAGAAAGTTAAGTTGTTTACTGATTTTTTCTTTTTTAATGTTTTATTTTTCAATTCTTCCTCTTTTAAATATATGTGACTTTTTTTTTGGTTCCGATAGTTTTTGAGACGCTCTTTCACGTGGTGAAAACTAGAAAGTCCTAACTTGCTTAGAAGTGTACTAAAAATGTAGAGAAAGAAGAGCACAAATGAAAGAAAAACAGAATTTTATTGAAAATCCAGAATCAAGAAATTTAAAAACAGGATTGAACGCTGCAAAAACCATTTTACCAAAAAAAAAGCTGTTTTGCAAAAAAAATATTTATTTAGCAGTATTAAGTATTTTTCTTCGTCGCAAGTGAATGAAAAAGAAAAACTACTAAGAAACTGACGAAATGTATTGTTTATCTTTAACAGCTAATTTTTCGAAATTTTGTTTTTGAGTCATAAGCCACCTTTTCATAGACCGGGTCACATATGTAGTTATAAACTAACTGGTCGATGTGACATTAAAATATATTTAATAATAACGAATGCAAGTATGCAATTGTTATGTTATCAAAATTAAAATTAGGTGCTAATTTAAGAAAACGCGCTATCAGGGCTTGTACCTGTAGTTCTTGTCTTTATTCATTTATTAAATGTTACAATACAAATACATACGATTATCATAGGTATATAGTAATCATAGTAGCAAAAACCTTCACTCGTTGTAGTTACACAGTCTTAGTTGGTAATCAAACCCACAACCCCACAAGGTGATAGACTAGCACGCTATCGACTAGTCTGCCGGGGCACCTAGTTTTTTCTTCAGTAATGAAACATTTCATAAATATTACATTTTTTTAAGTCAGGTATGAAAAGTTACGAAAATTTGACTAAACATAACAACATTAGAACTACATTGTTACGTGGGGTCTTCAAAAGTTACAAAAAATGTAAAAAATGTAACCAAAGGGCATCACTGCTGTAAATGTTTGACAAAACAAACTAAATTAATTTGAACACTGAACAGAACTAGATAAAAACTGATAATTTTACCACAATCAAAAACAATATAATTTATTATTTTATGAAGAAAAATTTTTCTAAGTCGACTTATAGTGATTTGTCAAAAGTCTACAGATATGTATGTATGTAAGTTTACAGATATGTGTATACATAAGTACATATTAATATAATAATATTTTTATTTTTTTTTATTCAAATGAGTAATTAAAAATGTTGTATTAATTTTGATTTATGAATGTTGTTAAAAAAATTAAAAAAAAACAAACAAAACAACAATATTAATCCCTTTTTTAAAGCAATAAGCATTTGCATAAATTATTTACTCATACAAAATTTGTTAGGTCGTTTGTTAAATTTGTTTAGTTGTTATTTCGGCTACCAAATAAAAATCACAAAAACACTATTATTTACACAAATAACAACAACAACTGCCACGAATAAATTTCAAGGTCACCTCCTGCGCATCCGAAAAAAATTAAACTTAGAAATTCTAATACTTACGAACAAAATGTAGCAACAAACAGAAATCCGAAATTGTATGCTTTTTTTGTTTTTGTTGCAAATCATTTACATAAATGTTGATGACTAAACCTTCTAAATGCATTAATGCGCAAGCGTAACTTAAGCATTAGGTGAATAAGAGGGTGATGTGAAGAGTCATGCTTTTTTTTGTTCAAGCGCATTAAAAACAGAAATTCTCTCTTTAAAAATAAACAAGAGCTTGAATAAATGTTGACCTTCAACTTCATTATGAAGTAAAAACTCAGAAACAGCAACAACTACAGCCAAAAAATATACTGCATTTAAGAAAAAAAAAAAAAAAAGTTTTAATGTGCTTGTAGTTGTTGTTTTTTTTTACATTTCACATGCATTATAATGCCATACCGGCATTAGTTGTGAGTTGGTATTAGTTTAACTCGTTAGTTATGTTTGTGTGCTAAAGAGTGTGTAAAAGTATGAAAAGTGGAGAGTAAAGATACAAAGCTTTAGTTTAAACTAAAAGCTACAAGTTTACAAACATTTGTGCCTTTTGTTTTTTTATGTATGTACATACATACATACATAGTTGTCTAACCCAGTCTTCGTTTTTAAGCAAAAGTTTGTAGGTATGAATGTGTGAGTTGTTTGACTTTTTTATCTTTTTTACAAAACAACGTGCTGTGCTAATATAATGTACTTTTGTACTTTGTGTGAATAGCGTTGTTTTGTGTCTTTTTTTTTTAAGAATTCTCAATTAAGCAGCACACACACACACATATATGTACATACATAAATGCATATGTATGTAGTATATACACTAAAAATTACAAATGTTTGCAAAGCGACAAACAAATTTGCTGTGAAACAGTGGGAGTAACTGGTTAAAAAAGTAATTACTAAAAATTAATAGAAAATAGGTAGAAACAACTTTAAAGCTTTTATTTAAGTCATTAGATAGATGCCTATACCAAAAATAACTAAATAATTATGACAAAATTATGGACCTTCTTGAGAATCTGACGCCTGGGTAGAAATCATGCAATAATGGCAGTGCTGTCTTTTCATGCAAATTCTGCTTTAGTGGAAGAAGTTAATAACTATCTGGTATCATTAACGGACTAAAATAAAGAAGTGGGGTGCATAACAATAAAATCCATTGATACAACGTTACCCAAACCGATTCTTGTGATATTCAGGTAACTTCACTTAGTTGTAAATAGATATACCTATCAATTATGCAGGACTTTTGACCTTCGCTTTTTGTGATTTTCTATAATAAACATACATTATACGTGTTGCTATTTTACATTTAAACCACGAAAATCAAATGAGTTGCTTGCGTTGCTTCCAACACGTGCATACAATTTGATGTGTATGTGTTTCGGCACCAGTGTTTTAGATTTAATTTGGAGAATCAACTTTGCATGAATGTGTTTTTACGCCTTTCTTTCTGAATAACGCCGAAACTGTTAAGCATATTAATAGATTATAGTCATTAATATATGTATCTTTGTTTTTTATCTTAAATTAAAATTAAACGATCCATTCTTAAGTTATAAAACAATAAGTGCTGCAACCAGCCTCTTCAAAAAACACAACTTAAAAATAATTTAAAAACATTGTCAATGGAGCTTAAAATTTCGTCTCTTGTAGTAGTTACGGGACGATCATAACACATAAAGAAGTTATTGTGATTATTTTAATTCCTGCCAGTTGAAATCGTCACAATTTTTATCATCATAGGAACTCAGTGTGGGCAACAAGTTAAAAATAAAAATCAGAACAATTGTAGGGAAGACAATAATCTAACGGGTTATCTATGTATCCATATCTATACATATAATAAAATAGTAACTCATTTCTGTCTGTCTGTCTTTCTTTCTGTCTGTATTCGCATCACGTAAAAACTACTCAATGGATTAAAAAAATTCCAATATAGGATACCCAATATAGGATACTTTTTTCCGCAAAAATAATATATGGAGAATAAGCACTGAAAGTACGCCGATTTTATTATTTATATTATAAGGTTCTGCATATCTTAAAGCATCTTTTATTTTTTAAAGAAGTATATTTTAAGCAATATTGGTCAACAGATGGCGCTGTTTTGAAATAATGAGTAACTCATTTCCTGTCTGTCTTTTACAGAGCTTTACAATAATTTTTAAAATTTTAGAATTTTACATAAATTTTAGAATTTCATCCATGGATGGTTATGTTTCTATAAAGTAAATGTGTAAGAGTCTTATAATTTGGTGTGGTTTACTTTCAAAACAAAATCGAATAAAATATTGTCAGGAAGCAAAACAACGTGTGCGGGCACAGCTAGTTGTATATAAAAATATTAGGTTTGGAAAAATGTGAAAAATATAACAAACGTCCAATTTGCTTTTCATAAATCTTAATAATACTTTTTAAATATTCGAATTTATTACTGTAAAATAAGTTAAAGAAATTTTTTTAATTGGACCAAGAGCGGATTTTAGTTCGTCTAAGGCGGTCTTACAATATTTTGTTCGATTTTGCCACACTAAATTTTAAGACTGCTAGCAACAAAATTTAAAAAAAATATTGTAAAAAATATGTACAGAAATGGTCCCGTTACAGTTTTTTTATATGTATGTGTATTTTTTATATGTTATCATTTTACTATTAATTAATTACTTTTAACTTCGTTTTAAAAACGGTTATTTCTTTATTATACTCAACTATACTACCAGAAATTAAATATGCCAGAATTAAAAGGAAATAAAAACATCGTTGTGCAGCCAAAGGGTAAAGAAATGGTTTAAAGAAGTTGACATTCAAAATAGAAAATATCCTGGTACCCGCAGATTTGTCGTTTAGCGTTTTCGGTCTAAAAATAATATAATAAAAATATGTATTTTTAATTCCTAACTCTACCAATATCCACTGTACAATTAAGTTTTGTTGCTAAAGTGCTTCATGTCGATTTGTTAGGTTTGTTTTTTAAAACGTAATAACTTCTGCGTTTGCGCCAATTAAACATATGTATGTACTTTGCCGAATAAAATACAAAAAGTGGTTGATTAAGAGTTGCCAGAGTCACTTTTCACAACTATAATCAAAAATTATGCAAAATTTAAAAATAAAGTTTACATTTTTATAAGATTTTTAAAATTGATTAACAGTTCACAAAATGAAATATACACTTTCAAATATATGTATATAACATTTAGCCCCCAAATTTATGATACGAAATAATTTGACGGCAAAATTTTATAAAATATTTTTCCAGCATTAATATTTTTGTATAATTTTTGAAAATTCCACAGCAATTGGTAACACTTCATTTTTTATCTTTCCCCCAAAATAGAGTTCTTAACTGCGTTACTCTCATGTTCATGTAATGAAATTATATCTATTACCACTTCTAATCATTAGAAAATTTGCTCAGATAGAAACACTTTTATACATGAATGTATCTGTATTGTATGCCCGAACACATTTAATTACAGTCAAACACATGATAGATACATACACTCTCGTATATCTATTACTACCATAAGAACAGTTTAATTAAGTATTTGTTGTTGAGTTTTACTCGGTTTTATGGTTAAGTGCGACTTTCAAAGCTTCTTGTTTCTTTTTATTAATTACAAAAAAAAAAAAACTTAAAAAAATATTGTGGGCTCTCCTTTCTCATACGCTCTGGATCTCTTTTTTTGTTTGCTGTATTTGTTTTTTTCGTATTTGTCTGGTTTATTATTACGAGGGCTTTTATAGCGGTTCGGTTTTGTGTTTTTTTTTTGTTCATTTTTGCTGTTTTGGAAAACATCAAAACAATAAGTGTTTCAGTTCTTTTTAAGTTGTAGTCATGAACGTACTCGTATCTTGTAGATTTTGGTTATACATAGATACTTTTATAATAAACAAGAGAAAATAAAAACACACCTTAAGAGAAAAGCAGATATAAACAAATAAAACAATAATAAAGGAAGAATAACTAAAAAATCATTTTGTTTATTTAATAACATTTGCATATAAAAAGTTCTCGCAACGAGAGAAAAAAATCAACCCCTACAATAAACAACAACGACTAAAAAGCTACAACAAAATGTATCTAAAATAATACATTCTTGTACGGAATGTCTTGAGTGTTTGTGTATTGTGTGGCCAAACGAACAGATGAATTGTTCTTTTCGAAACATTTCGTTTTTTGTTTCACCTATATGACTGACTGTTGTTTATATTCTATCTGCAATAGAATTGTATAGAATAGAATTAATACTCGTTTGCTCGCTTGCGTTACGTTAAGTTTGATACGGTCGTATATCCGCTCGTATGGTTCGTAAAATTTGTTTACATTGTATTGTGTTGTGTGTGCATTTTTCGGGTTTGAACATTTTGCTAATTCTCGTAACAATTTATTAGATTGTGTGTCGCCCAAGTGAGCAAACGCTTTGAATTTAAGCCAAACGTCAAGTTGTCAGAAAACACCCCTACTTCCCACTCTCCAACCCATCAGTCACAGTCATTCTCTTGTTTAGAATTATAAGTATAGAACATGTTCATCATATAAAAATACAATATTGTTTTTCGCAAAACGTTGACGAGTGTTTAGCATGAATATAAGCGTTTATTTAAGAAGCTGAAATTGACGCGAGAGCAACACCACAAAATATTCAAGTTAAAAATTAAATTATTGAATTAAGTGAAATGCCTATTACAAATTAAATAAAACTTACACATTAGTGGCCTTTAAGCAAATATTACAAGTTATAAAAATGTTTAACAAAGTGATAATAAAAGAAATGTTTTCCTAAAGAAATTTTTAAGAAGGTGGCCATGCTGTAGTCTTGAAAATTAAGTTTTCTTATAAGGCGTGTAATTCCTTAAGGAATGAACCCATTTATGCGCTTTAAATATAAAACAAAAGAGCAAAAGTTAAAAAATCGAATAAAGTGCCTGTTAATTAGTCTTATAAAGTTTACTTAAGTGCAATTTGAAATGAAAAACAAATAAAAATAAAACTTCAAAGAAAAAATCTAATAACTACATTATAAAAAATAAGTATAGAAGGTAAAAATACCATTAAATACGTTAACCACAGTGCCCTTATATAATAAAAATTACAAAAAAGATCAAAAAGTGATATTTGAAATTTAAAACAATCGCAGGACTTCTTCAACAACATAAAATATATTATTCAGATTTAACGTTTCAACACATTAAACGAGTTACATCATTTGGTTAAGCTTATTTCGTTTACTCCGCATCCATCTTTAACTACTGCACAAAATAAATAACAAGAAAAATTATAAAACTATACTTTTTGGATATATTTTTTGTCTTCAACATACAGTCAGCTGTTTAGCAACAACAAATAATAACGGTAAGTATTGAATAGGTGTTGCATGGAAATACCAGTCTAAAGGTTAAAAGTCACTAAAGTAGAATTATTCATATTCTATACCACAGTTTTCTCTTATAAGAAACTGGTTCTTATTTGATTCTAAAAAGCAGGGCTGAACTAACACATAAAACCAATTCCGATTTTAATTTGCCAGAAGTTAGTCTTAAAATATTTCCAGTTTAAATTACAAAAAATAATCCATAAATTCAATTTATTTTCTATCCACCCTAATGAATGATAAAGTTCATGTGGGTGCTTAATTCAAATACCCAAAAAGCACTATTTTATATGTATGTATATTAGAAAGTTTTTACTCTTTTCTGGAAATCTGCATTTTTTATTTTAGTAGTTTTTCAAGTCGTTAAAATTTCCAAGAATACTTTATTTGCTTACTAATTTGTTGTTACTAACAAATTATTCAAAATCACGAAAATGCAAAACTGTGTAATACCGGAAAGTAAAACGTTTTTATAGACACTAAGCACATTTGACGATATGAAAATGTTGAAGAAAAAGAAAGATAAAAATAATAAAGAAATATTTTTTAAAACAATTAAATAAATGAAATAATATTTTGTAGGTCTTTAAATTGAACATTTATAATTACACAGTGCAACAGTAAAAAAAAATACACAGACTTGACAGCATAGGGTAGTAAAACTCTATTGGTGACCAATATTTAAAGAAAATTAAAAAATATTTTTTCTATACTTTTTTCAGCATAACTTGCAGGGACTTCTAAATTTTCACTAAAAATATGTGGGAAAATTATAACCACTGTAAAACCGAACAACTTTGAAACGATTTTTTCAGAATCCCATAAATAAAAGTGGGCCATAAATAAAAGTGGGTCATCAAAATGGACAAACTGAGTACATATATGGTTTTACTACCCTTAGGTAGTAAAGCCGTGTATTTTTCACAAAAATTATGATTTGTTGCACTGTGTCATATTTGCTAAGAATAGAATAATTAATACGACAAATTTAAGCTGAATAAAAAATGCGTGTTTTTTTTCAAAGAAAGCAGCTGTTTTAACTGTGTGTGTGTAGGTATGTGCATATTGAATAGAATGTAAATGTAGGTGTGTTAACAGGTGTTTTCTTTTTTCTCACATTTTCATTTTGTTATTTTTTATGAGTGTCTAATACAAACGAACTACAAAAATTGTTTAAGTATAAAACTCAATTTTTGTATAAAAAATAAGAAAATTCATAACCTACGTGGGCTTCATATTGATTGAATTTTTCTTCATTGTTTTAAATAAAATATATGGCAATGCAAATCTGTATTTCAACTATCAATTTATTTGTAGACGTATATATATTAATTCAACTAGAAATTTATTTCAAATTTATTATAAACACACGCATTTTAGGCATTTTTTAATAAAAAATAAATTTTCTAATTTAGTTGCTGGAATTCGTTAGTGTTAGTGAGGGGGTTGCTAATGTTGAGTATTCGGTTAGCCTAATAATTTAGTGAAATTCACTGTTCGAATAATTGAAAACTGATTATTTTTCAATAATAAATGAAAAGGACCTTTTCCCTTTATCTTGTAATAACTTAAGAACTTTTTAAGTTCTAGACGTTTTTATATCTAGTTATTTATCGGCTTATTTAACCGCTAATAGTTAAATTTAAGAATAATTTCGAACAAAATATTTTAAACATTAAAACCATAAAAACTTAATCGTAAACTACAGATTAAAATAGCTTTGAGAGGTTGCTTATTAAGCTTTTTAATTCATTTAGTTTTCTGTTTTATAAATAAAATAGGTATGTGAATTTTATTTGAACTATTTTTATTTTAATAAATTAATTATTTAGGCTTAAGTTCTTAATTATAAAGAGATAAAGAAAAATTAGACACCAGCAGAGCAGAATCAATTTTCTAGACAGCTACGTCCATCATCAGTACTCTTCGTATCTATCTACAAGGTAGTTTCAATTGTTATTTATTTTCTATTTAAAGAAACTTATCAAAGAAATAGGATATGAGAATTTTTTTTTTTAATTTTTACATTATATTTCTAGGAGATAGAGCTTTTTGAAATTTGTCCCGAATTACACTATGCAACTTTTATTGCTGCAATCTTTCTCGTTTCTTCTTTAATGTTGCATTTGTGTTTATATCGTGCAATTTTTATTGCAGCAACTTGTATGCATGTATACATTTGTTTACATTTTAAACTTCAAAATTAAAACTACGAATCAGAGTACAAAACGAATTTCAAAACGAATTTCAATTCAATTTATATTCCTCTCTCCCCTCTCGCCTACCAATGGGAATCGCAGCGACAAAAGTTGCATAATGTAAATCGGCACTTTGGTTAGCAATTAACAACAATTAGATATTTTTCATTTTTTTTTATTTTACAAATGTATATTTTTGATTAACACAATAGTGTTGGAGTTAACAAAGTCAAAGCCGTGCCCGCTTTGTTCGCATAACAGTTTTAAGTTATGCGATCACAGACAGACAGAAAGTTACAGTTTTGATATTTTTCTAGATTACTTAAAATATAGATATCTTATAAAAATTGTAATACAACTGAAAAGGAAAATCTTTCTTTTTATTACTTACAAAATAATATTTACAAATTAGTTTAATTAGGAGTATCGAGCTATAATACAGTTGATGCAAGGATTTCACCATGTATTGTCAAGCCTTAGGAGTCCGTCTTCACTAGCCATCAACATGTCTTAACGAAAGTCAAACTTCATATAAAAAAAACATTATGTTTAATACTGTTTTTTTTTATATGAAGTCGGACTTTTGTTAAGACATGTTAATGGCTAATGAAGATGGGGATAATGTAAGTTTTAACAAGATTTATAGGCTTTAAAAAAGCAAATTTGAAAACACACAACAGAAAAAAAAAACTATTCATGACAAAAAACTTTTATTGCAAACATTTCTTAATTTCCCACCCTTTAGTTTCTTTTCAATAAAATTGACAAACGATACTGTGTTTTACACCCATACATGCGAAATATGTATGCATGTACATATGTATTTGTATACGTATTTGCGATGTACTCCATCCGTTCTGCTACTAATTCTAACAAATTTTTATTTGGTGTGGCGCAACTTGAAATTTCCGTACAGACATTAAGAAAATAAGAAACATAAAACAAGGAAAAGCTTTAGCACAGACGATTGATTTTAGTTTCAACACATGTAACAAACATTTCTTCCATATCAACGTATCATTAAATTCTGTATAGAATTAAAGAAGAAAAAACAACAACGAGGGTGGGATTTAGTAACAAATAAAATAAAGTTGCAAACATTTTAGTTTCAGTATCTAACACATGTGCCTAAAAGTGGTTTTACACGACGTGTGTTTGTCATATGACTTGTCAGTTTGATAACCCATATGTAATTTCATGTGTTTGTCAAAATAGGCATTTTACATACGGTTTATAATTTTTGCTTTTAAGCGTACATGTGTAATTACATCTGACATAACCTATAATATATAATTTTTCCGCCACACAGTTTTGTATTGCCAACCACAGTTGATGCAAAGATGGAAACGTAGTGCTTTCGCCACGTTTTTAGTGCTTTTGGTACCACAAAAAACATAAAATAGCAAAATATCAAGTTGGCATTACAGGATGTCAGATGCTTTGTCACATCAAAATAGAACACGTTTTAAATGAAAAATGTCATATGTATTGTACACATGGAAAATACACATGTTATGTTTGAAAGGGTTCACACGACGTGTATAGAATTTACACATGGAAAAGTGACAAATACACGTCGTGTAAAACCAATTTAAGTGCGAGTGCGTGTGTGTGTGCATAGCGAATAGCAAAAATGAAAATTCTTTATTGTTGTTGCTTTTTTTCGAATTCGATTAGAATGCGTTGTTGAATATCATCTATGAATACCAATGAGGGTGGTGGTTCTATGATTTTCACAGATGATATTAAATGCTTTAATACCAGAATGCAGAAGGCAGGGGAATATAAAAAAAAATATCTTTTAAGAAATTGATTTAAACGATAAGGGATTCTTCTTGTCAGTTTTGCATTATAAATCTATGAAGATTTTTTTATTTTTATTTAGCTAACATGTGTGTTTGATTAAGTCAAAGTTCTGATCTACTAAAAACTTAATGCTACATTAAGTATTTATGAACAAACATTTAAAGTTTCCGTATTTTAAAAAAGAATGCTATAAATGTCTAAGAAATTAGGGCGTATGCTGAATAGATTTATGCTGATACACATGAGTACGACGGCCATGTTAAGATGCGTTTTTTTTATTTTTTATTATAACCCAGCCTAGAGACTCTATTGAAAATGTAATGCAGTCGCCTGTTGTGTATTAGAATTTGTATGAAACTACAAACAAACAAATTCCTTTATAAAATTTTATATATTTTTAAAGATTAAAACAGAAACTCTTCTTTGTTTGATACTTAAATTACGATTAACGGCCATATGAAAACGAAAATTAAAAAATAAGCAAAACAAAATCTTACAAAAACGATAAATTCGTCTTTGATAAGTAAAAATTCCCCAAATATTCATTTACCATTAAGGCCATTATCATTACCGAATATTACTACTGTGGCGTTGCTGGCACTGTCACACAGTTCCAAAGGTTTTGGCTTTCAAACAGACAGACATTAAACAGCATTACTTTATTTTTACAATTATTTATGAGCCGCGTTTTTTTTTTCATAAGAAAAAATCATAATATAACTAAACAATATTTTTAAGAAATTTTAAAAAGTCGCTCATATATTACATTTACCCACAAAAAGTTATTTTGAAAGTGACGTACACGTATGTGAAAAGAAAATTTATGATTTCAAGAAAAATTATGTTTTCTTTCATTTTTCTCCGTTAAAATGTGCCTCTAAACGCCTTTAAAAACCTGAAATTGTTTTGCAAAACTCTAAAAGGCATTTTAAAGAGACCTTAGTGTAGGATATCGTATTTTGGTTTGCGGGGATTTCTTCAGTTTGTGTTGGGTTGATTGTGTTTAGACATTTGGGTTGGACAGCTCACTCTAGATCAATCAAAAATAAATCCCATTTTTTAGTATTTTTTTGTGTATGTATATATATATGTACATAGTTTTGCGTGGTCTTTTTTGGGGTTTTTATTTTTATTTATTTATTACATGATTTTTTATGATTAATAAATGAAACTTCTAATAAAATTAGAATCAACCAAAAGAGAACAAAACATGACTATTAAAAAACATACGACTTTATATTTTGCGGTTGTCATTAAATTTGTCCATAAACGTGTACTTCTGCATATAAAATATATTCGTAGTTTGTAAAACAAAATAATAATAATAAACAAAAAAAATTTTGTAAAACGAAATATTTTTTGCTTGGTTGTCAATCATAATTTATAATATTTAATCAAATTTATAAACATTTTTCCCTGATAACAAACAAATCGCTGCGAAAGAATAAAAATAAATTACAAAAATGTGAATCAATTTAGGTTGTTGTCGTTTATGTTTCATAAAGCAGACACAGTGGCGAGTAAAAAATAAAAAAGTAAATTAATTATTTAAACAAATAAAATGTTTTAAAAATGAAATATCTATAATTTAGTCAACTTATGGTTTTAATAAGTCTGAGTTCAGACACGAAAATATTTGGATGGGATAGAAACACTTAGCTTGAAAGGATATTAAGGGTGGGGAAAAGAGTATCGGTTTTATTTTCGGTACTCGGCGATACGCTTTGTTGAAATGTTTTTTGCTTTTTAAAATTAACTTCAATAATAACAATAAAATGTTGCCAACACATTCGTTTGTGTGAACGCAAATGAAAAAACAAGGGAGAATTCTAAATGTTTTTCTTTCAAATGTTCGCCCGTCTAAACTGGGAATAAACGTTGGCTTCTCGTTAAATTCTTACTGTTTAATAAACAATTTCTAAGCAAATTCACAAAGAGTAGACTTGTTACTATTTAAAATCAATAAAGCCGCATTAAAATACATCTTTGCAAGTCACATTTTCATTATTACATAAAATATTAGACCAATTTCATAATTCTGCGACATTTTGAAGAATCAACATAGCCATTTCTATAAATTTGGAAACAGCAGGGGCTAAATCTGTTGAGTATGCTGGATCGGGTAGAGTTCGTAGCCCAATTCGTGAATGATTATCACAGTGACGACAACACATGTGAGTGAACACATGCGTTATCTTCATAGAACAGCACTTTTTTCTTTGTTAGATGTGAATATAAAAATATAATTCCAAGGATTAAATTGACTACTTGTGGTGTGACGGCCTTTTTTGGGAGACCTAAATGTTTGACGGATTTCGTGCTGGTATACCACCATTTTTAACCATTAAAATTGATGATGATTCAAGCCTTTTATTGGTTTCAGCCTTGTATTTATCAGGTTGTTTGCTTTTAGTTGCTGTCAAAAATAAACTAATAGGTGCAGCTTCCTCAAAATTAGCCAGTTGTCCAGTGACAGATGACAGTTAACGCAAGTAGTATTGCATTGAAGGTTACTGCACTGAAAACACAACAGTGAAAAATAAAACTGCAATTGGCGCTCGAAATGTTCCAAATACTGTAATTTTGGAAATTTTAATTTGTCTTACTTCGCCAATTGCACTACGCCTTGTTGCAGTCGTCAACTTTAGAAACATTTCAAGCGATATTAACTATTTTCCAGATTAATACAAAGCAATAACACAGTTTTCTTTGGATTGCATTTGGGCAACCCTTTTTTAAACGCGACATTAGCCATTTGGTTGCTAATGCAGCATGAACTTCGTAGCATTTCGAGCTCCGGCCCTTAAATAATGATTTTTTTAGAGAAATATATTTGAAAGAAGTGTTTTGCAAAACCTGCCACTTTAGCATTGCTGTCCTTCCCTCATTTTAATATTAAAAATTTTTTTTAATTTTCTACATTCTCTTACTTTAAACATTTATTATTTTCTTTCGTGTCTTATTTTTATATTATTGCTATAACCGAACAGAAAAATGTTTATGACTAAACTTTTAAATTGTTTTTTGTTAATTTTTTATTGTGCTGGTGCTGGTGCTTTTGTTATTTTTATTATTATTTTTTTTGCTGGTTGCTTTGCTGGAAACCCTCATTAAAGTGTTTAAAAAAGAGTTTTAGAACATTTTTTTGATGCTAAAACTGGTTTTATTGTTTTTTTGTGTGTTTTGTACAAATGTTGATTTTTTATTTGGTCTTAACAAAAAGTAGCGGAAAAACAAAAATTTTATAAAGAGAAATATATCTAATTTGCGCGTTAATTAAATTACACTGCGAATAAAGAAATGGGGAAATATATTTCAAGCAACTGTGAAAATTTTTGTATTTAGTGAAACATCACTTCTTAGTAAAAACATATTAAATTATTTAATATGAAACTTTCTAGCCTGAGTTCATTTTCATTTTCCTTTTGATTTTTTATATTCCCTATTCCTCTCAGTGTTTTTGTAAATTTCTTTTATCATTTACATATATTTATTATTTTTATTTTATATTACTCAAAATAAAGAAATTATATTTGTGTTTTCATGTGATTTTTTTCGTTTAACCTTGAAGTTATTTCTTATATGATTATTATTTTTTAGCATTAATATTAAGATTAAAATAAAAGTCTGATTGATATTTATGAATGTATGTGCGTGTCTGTTTTTGTCTGGTTCCAAAATAAATGTCATAAATTTTTGGTCAAAGGGTGTGTTTGTGTGGTAAAATTGTTAGTTTTAAATTTTATATTTGTTTAAAAACAATCCCTTTGATGTTTAATTTATTTTATTTAGCTGCCACGAAAAAATTATAAAAAAGTTATTTATGGAAATGTATTTATAAATTTTAAATTATTAATTATAAAAATACTGAATCAGTTTGCAAAAAAGCCTATTTTTTGCGTTTCACGAAATTCAAAAACCTCTAGTTCTCTAGCTCGAGAACAGCTAAAATGGCAGCACTGCAATATAGTTAAAGCCAGTAATGCCTACCAAGGAGAGCATTTTTTAAAGTAACGAACTAAAGATCTTTATTTTATGTTTTTATAACATTGAAAGTCTCTAAGGATTTTGAGCCACATACATATATCGTTGGTCCCAAATAAAAAGGCCCTAACTGAAATATTCTTAAATTTACAGGGGAAGGTAAAAACATAATAGAAATTGTAATATGCACAATGTAATTTGTAATGTGCAACTGCTTGTAAAAGCGTTATTTTTTACACTATTGCAATAAATATTTGTGACGAGGTGTACTGAAAACTCAATTTCGTAAAAAATACGAGTTAGGGCCTTTCTACCTGAGACCATTGATATGTAAATAGTTGTTGTTTTTGTTAAGAAAATAGCATTTGTTAATGGATAAATAAAACGTAAATATTATAAGTTCCCATGAAGAGTTTCCTGTAAGTTAAAGCTCAGTCTTTAAATTTTCCGTAGGAAGTTATAAACACTGTTATAAACGCTGTTCAAAGAAAATGCGTTTTAAATTTCGGAAATCGTCAATAAGATACATTTATATGTTTTATTAAAGATTTACCAGAATTTACATAAAAATCTTTACTCTTATTTTAAATTCTCACGCTAAAGGTAGTTAAAGTAATTTTAAAAGGCGGGTTGCCGTTTTTTGCTATTTCTAAAATCTTCAACCTTTTCTTCGACAAACCCATAATTACAAGTATTATAGGCTCAAATTTTTAATTTAACTAAAACTAATAACAAAATTACCATGATTATATTCTGAACTACGTTTTATGTTTTGGCCTTTTAAACAATCAAAATCATTCAAAAAAAAAAAAAAGGTTTAAAAAATCTTACTAAATAAGTTTACAAATTGATGATGGTATAAAAAATAGGGAAGTTCTTTTTGATTTCCGTTTTAAGTTTGAAAAATGAAATACGCATTTAAAAATATAAAACACAGATGCCAATTAAATGTTTATGTATCTTGTAACTTCATGTTAAAGGTCTTCAAAATTATACCTGGTAATTTTTTTCTCAAAATTTTTCTCTATCTTTTTGTTATTCTATTTTATATTTTTGAAGTTCAAAGTTAAATTCATTACGAAACAATCCCATTTAGTTTACTTATAATAACAAAAGCTACAGTGAATAAGAAGTAACAAAATTCTACACGAGCTTGTAAATAATTGAGGAAAAACAACAAAAACATTTAAGAGAAAATACTTGTTTGTGACACACGAAGCGAAAATCATCTGGGATAAGCAAAATGAAAAAGAAAGAAAACCACTCAGTACCTGCTGGCTCCAACATCTTTTATTTAATATTTTTATTTTAAGTTTAGACCAGTGGTGCTTAAACATGTGTATACTATCACATTGTATGCGCCTGTGTTAAAAGCAGTACAATCAACTTTTCCTTTCAGGCCTTCTCTAAGGCATGCTAAGACCTTCTATCGCTACGAATGAATCCTAAAATCCTTGGCACTCATTTTTTATGGCAAATACATAATTTTATATTTTTCGATTTTTCATTATAAATTTAATTGCCCTTTATCTAATTCTGTGCTGCTTGCAATTGAGGTTATTCCATAGACTGATTGAGAGTGCGCTAGTCTATCAGCCTTGAGGTTGAGGATCTGATTTCCATAAAAATTAGGAAAAAATTAAATATTTAAACTAAAAATAAAAATAAATTTAAAATCCTTAAAATTATTAGAACAAGAATAAAAATGTTTCAGAACATGTTTTCTTAGTTTTTGCAACAAAAGTCCTTTTAAAAGTCATTAAATTGAAGGCTTTCTAGCAGACAATTTTCGGAAGACCTTATGGAACGCTTGCCGGCAGAAGTAAAGAATGGAAGGCCTAATCTGCAATGACAACCACAAAACGAAAACACTAGCGCTCTATCAGTCTGGCTATTGCGGGATCGTTTACTGCCAAAGACTCTGGGTGTTTTGTGCAGACAAGACTAGTATTGCCTTTAAAAAAGGATAAGAAATTAAGTACGAGTTTTTTTTAATAAAATACCCTACGATTCTTATCTAGAATTGCAAAATACACAGTTAAGAAATCAGTTCCATTCTGAAAATTATTAAAAGAATTTTAAAATGAAAAAGGAAAAGGTTTCAGTAATTTCTTAAGGTAAAATTTATAAAATTTTATGCTTCGGTAGTTTAAAGTTTGAAGAAATTAAAATATATACGTAAAAGTTATATCTCCAAAACAAGTTTATAAAATTAATTCATTCTATTTCGGTCCTTTCTGAAAACGGCATTGTAGGAATTTCAACTTAATTTTTGTCAGTTATTTTTGCATAATTTATTAATATTTTAAGTTTGTTAGACTTATATACAATTAAAAGTCTGTAAAATTAAAAAAAAAATTTCCAATGTAAACATTTGATTTGTAAGATTTATAATTTCCACTTAATTGTTGTGTCGTTGGAAAGACATTTAACTAAACAAAATATTAAAACTTAATTTTATAAATTAAAAGTGTGAAAAAATCTTAATGATTTTGTTATTTTTACTTATTTTTACACTATTAACGCTATTCGAATAATTGTATATATTGAAAATAACAAATTTATTATAATATTCGTAAAATTGAAATTAACGTTTAATAATGATTTCTCACACCTGTAGCTTTAAAATCAATGTTATAATAATTAATCATTTAGATTATTGCAATTTATTTAGCAGCCATAAACGCTTTTAGCTAAACATTGAAATTGGCCGTCTAAGTGAGTAACTGAAAGATAAATAAAACATTTAGCCGCTTTCAGTACCGCTGGCATATTAGTTTAATATTAAAAAAACATGCACAGAAATTGAAGCGAATCGGCAAAACAAATACAAAACTAAAATCAATATCAAAAACTAAACATTTCAGACGCAGACAGTAGTAATTTTTAAATAAAAAGTTTTTTTTTTGTTTAAGTATCTAATAATAACAATAATAATATGTTAGATATAAACGCCGGCGGCAGCTGGTCAAGACGGCACCTTTTTTTGAGACTAAAATGAAGTGAATTCGACTCACCACCACTAACGCCACCCACCCCTTTTTTTCCAACCAATCACGCAATTACTGTTTGCAATAATGTTTTTGTTTTTTCCTTTACTTGATTGCTTTTGAACAGTTTGCATTCACGCCATAGAAATGGAATTTGCTTTCAAAATAAAAAAAGCTGTTAAGGGTATTCCAATCAGAGTAAAGGAAAAACTAAATTTTGGTCTTTTGCAGACAGAGTTTGTTTGTATTTGAGGTTTGTAATTTTACAATATTTTCGGTGTTAAACCGTCTTTTTAAGAGGATTACTTCTTGAAAACTAATGTTTCTATTTTATCTATACCTATAATTAAACACGTAAAAGCTACAGTTTGAATTTTAATAAAATTTTATAGGGAGGTACCTTAGTATCCTGATTCTGCAAAAATATCTCATTTTCAAGAGAAAATAGAGAAAAAGTAGTGAAAGTACGCAATTTTACCGATTTAAATTTACTGCAAACTTGACAGCACCTTTTATTTTTGAAAGCGAGATAATTTAAGCACTATTTGCAGAACTCTTTAATCATTTTAGAATAACTGAAGCCCTATAAAAGTAAGGGTCTGGAAATTTGCTGTGGATTACTTTCAAAGCAAGATCGAATAAAATATTGTCAGGACGCCCACGACGTGGCGGACACAGCTAGATTATATTTAAGGCAATTTATTGGAAATTTGTGTAAAGTTTTACAATTTTTTGAAATTCCTCTCAGAAAAGGCGAATAAGAGGTATGTATAAACAGGAAACAGTACCACAATAAAATCAGTCGAGATGGTTGCCCTGTGAAAAGAAGAAGAAACATGTAACATTAATTATAGTGGATTGCACAATTAGACCCTTCGGAAGGAACTAATTTCATAAATCAAGACTATAGACAATACAATTCCATAAGATTTCCATTAAGTTTTACATAAATTATAAATTAGCAATTTTCAATATCACAATTAACATTTTGAACCATTTAGTTTTCATTTTTTTTTTCTAATTGACAGCTGAAAATAAATTGTATTTCAGATTTTACTTCAGCTTTTGTTATACAAGCCATGCGAATATTCTCAACGATCGCTAATTAAGATAAAAAAAAAAAATTAAAAAAAAAAACATTTTCAAGTGTACAAAAAAAAATAAAAATTTATTTATTTTTACATTCAGAGAGATTTTAAAACAAATAATTTTTTTGTTGCGAAATGAACTTGAGTATAGACAAGCGAAAAAATCGAACTTAAAATCATTTGAATTTTTATTGTTGTTCTTTGAAGTTTCAATAAGCAATCTTTTCATCTAAATTGTTTCATTAATGCAGACTTTTGTTTTGCAAGTTTCCATTTCAGTATTAGAAATAAATAAATTAAAAATATTAAAAAATAAATAAAAAACTATAATTAAATTGAACCAGAGGGGTTGTAGAAACAGTCTTGTTAACAATATGACTAAATTGTTGTTGTTTATTGAATTTTAACAAGTCTATAAAGTTTTTAGTTTAGTAATATTATCAGGATTTCGGTGATCTTTAAAGTGAATTTGTTAAGTTAATTTCATTTCATTAAAAACTGTATAACATTTAAAATCAAGATTTTAGATCAGACCTCCTGGTAAAATTCAAGTGGGCGTTTATTTTGGCAAGAGTAATCGTTACAAGCTTTTACATGTTTTGCACTTAACAAAGTTTGAGATTTATCTTAAAACAAGTGTTTAGAATATTAAATTGCTCCTGGTTGGGATTAAAACAGTGGTTCCCAAACACATACTATCACATTGTACTGTTGTGTTTAAGGTGAGTATCGCTACGGCCCCTAATATTAAAAAGTAAAGCTTGAAATAAGGGGCAATACATTTTGGTTTATTTATTTTTTAATTATAATGTGTTTCTCCAAATTTCTTTTAGAATTTTTTCCCCAAAATTTTTAATGTGTTATATAAGCATTGGCAACACAGGTGCTACCCAAATAGGAGATTCCTTAAATTTATATTAGAATATAAATTTCTAATTCATTATCGTCTAGGAAATTTGTATAGCAATAACTCCACATTCAAAAGTTAAAACTTACAAAAAAATTTTAAATTACACACACTTGTTGGTTTGTCAACAAATTTTATTAACTTTATTAACTTGTAAAATTAATTCTAGCAAAAAAGTTAAGAATATTTTCTATTATTCACAATTGAAAAAAGAGTGAAAAAATTATTATTATGGTAGAAAACATTATTTAAAGTTCTTTGAACTGCAAAAAATAACAAAAAAAATCAATATCCATAAAAAACAATTTTAGTATAAAAATATTGCCAGAATTTAAGCAACAACAATAGACAAAGAACAACAGTTATAAAAGAGAAGAAGAACTCGATATTGATTCATTGTTTTTATTTTTCTTTGTCGAATTGTCAAGTAGGCGATTTGAAAGCAATAACAACAACAGTTGCTGTTGTCAATATCAAAGTATTTAAACAAAATTTATTCATAACTTTTTTTGTTGTAAATAAATAACTCTGCGTGAGTGTGGCTAAACTTTAAGATAAAATAATCTTTATCCGTGGGTGGGCGATTTTTCAAACTTTATATATTTTAATATTTTTTTACTTTATAAAGCGGAGGTGTTGTTTTACTATATTTACTACTTGAACATAAACAGTTTACAAATCCATTCATAAAAATATTAAACAACAAACCTCAGTTCCTTTTTAGAATCAATAATGCAGAAATTAAATTTATAAACAAAATAAAATGAAATGAAAAATGAAATTTAAAAAGATAAGTTTTTTTATGTTGGTTCACATCAGTAACCCAATAACGTTATTGATTAGTAGTCTCTTTTGAAAGCAACCAACCATAAAATAAAAGTTAAAAAATGTAGAAATTATGTTAAATACAATTCAACAGAAAGCCAAGAACAATGAAGTTTATTTTCTCCAAGTATGTTAGAAAATACTTTTGCTGTGTTGCAGCACAACTCCAAGGCATAGAAGAGAGCAGAAAGAAAAAGAAGTGATGACCCTACCCAATTGTTAAATTTGTTGTTTGTGGGTCATTTGCAGTTGCTACCACTGCCTTAAAAAGTCAGTTTTGAAACATAGTTTGTCGGTGAGCTGTTAAAGCTGTGGTAAAAAGCGATATTGTATTATACGAGTGTGAGTTAAACTATTAGATAGTATTACACTAGGCGAACAATGTATGGAAAAAATAAAAACTGCGGCAAAAGAAACAAGAAAAAATATCAAACACAGCTCCCTTGTTAACAATGAGTGTGTTCTTCAATAAAGATTACACTCAAAAATAATTTGGAGTAAAACTTAAAAATAAAATTAGTTTAAGCTAAGCTTCTTGATGTAGGTACCCTAATAACAGGCATATTCAAATAAATTATTTGTATCCCTATTATTTTTCAAATTAGGTGATTAAGAAAATTTTATTATGAAAATTAATAACCTGCTTTGAAAAATACATTTAACAATGTCAAGATACATATATAAGAATACATATATAAGAATAATTTTTTTTATAAATTTTTTAATATTTTAGCGATGGCTTTAGCTATGTTGGAAAAAATATTGTTAAAAGTTATGTTAAAGTTATTTTAGGTTGTTGTGTAACAGTTTATTCAAGAAAGGTTTGATTTTAAATATGATTCTTTTTTAAATTTGTAAGAGGGTTCAGTACCTGCCAGTAGATATTTAGATATTTTCATTTACATACATAAAATCTTATGATTTAAACTTTTTCTACGATATTTAAACGAACATTATAGGTATATTTTCTCGGGTGTAAAATAATGTTTGTTAAATGAATTAAGGTGGTCCCAAATGCATCATATGTATATATAAAAGAAGTTATTAATGTGCTCAAAGTAAAGTGAAAGTAAATTTCGGTAAAAATAATGATGTTTAAAAAATTCTTGCCTAAGTTTTGAATCACTAAATCCCATTATAATAATTCGCCAATAGCTAAAGTTAGAATTTTATAGGGGAGATAAGTAGATTTTCATTATAATAACGAGGGTAAGGGCCGTTACTATAACTTGCCTTTAAAGTACGTGATAGTTAAATGTTATTTTTAGCTCACTTATAATAACGAAAAACCATTATCTCTCCGATAAAATCCTAATTTTAGCTATTGCCAAGTTATAATAATGGGCCCTAAGCATTCCTACACTTTTTCAATTTCTTTGTTTTTTATTACAAATTCTTTAAATTCAGACATTATTTAAGTTTTAATTTTTTTCGGATTGTTCTCTTAAATGGGACCATCCTAATACGTACGAGTTCACGCAGCGTTCTTATGTATTTTTTAAGTACTTGTGGTCTATTTATGTAGTTCAATCCAACATTTTATGTGTGTGTCTTTTGAATTTATATGGAAGAAATAATATGCAATATCCAAAGTCAATTTAAGTGTCTTTTACTTAATTCAACAAACTTGTACAAGACTTTAGTAGTTGATTTTTTTTCACGGAAATCCGGTGACTTTTTATTACAAGTTTTATTTAAGTTTATTTGTTGTTAGTGGGTTAAAAGAAACATATAATAACAACAACAATAATCATAATAATAAGATTTTTTTATGGTTAAGTGTTAATTTATCAAACACACACTCAGCTCCTACTAACAGAGTTGTATTACTCTCATTTTTTTATAAAGTTTACATATTTATGCCTTTGTATGCGAGTAAATGTCTGGTCTTACAGCCAAAACTACCCACATTTAATCATTAGCGGGCGTTTCTAATTAATTAAGTTTGTGGTTTTTTATTACGGTTTCTTTTGCTTTTCTTTTAATTATTTGAGTTTTGTTTTGTTTGCTGCTGCTTCCTCCTGAGTTTTAGCACATAACATATTGTTATTGTTTTATATTTAATTACTACCTGTGCCCGCCACATAGTGGGCGTAATGACAATATTTTGCTCTATTTTGCTTTGATAGTATTCCACAGCCTCTTACTTTTATAGTGCTTCAGTTATGGTTTATGTATTTACTTTATAGAAAACTAACCATCCCTGGATAAAATTCTAAAATTTATATAAAATTCTAAAAAATATTGTAAAGTTCTGTAAAAGGTTTTTTGTTTAAAATATTTTAATAACAATGTAATTCAACAAAGTAAAAATACAAATTTTTTCAATTCGTGCCATCTGTTGCGAAATTTTGTTAAAATATCCCACTTTCAAATATAAAGGTGCCTTTAAACCGGATATTGCGTACTTTCACTGCTTTTTCCCCACTTTCTCTGGGAGATATTGCGGGAAAAAGTACCCTACATTGGAAACAGGATGCTAAGGTTCCTCCTCCTAAAATTATGTTAAATCCCATCTAGAAATCATCAAAAGAAAAGCACACAGATGGAAATGAGTTACTATTTTATTATATGTATAGATAAAGTTGTTTTGGTTTGTTTTTTCTACTCGTCCTAAGCTTTAATGGTTTTTTATATTTAATTACAATTTATTTGAATTTCTTTTGCTTGTATTTGTACGAATTTTTATTTAATTACGAGTCTTTATTCAATATATGAATTGGTTGTCTTTGCGATTTTAATTAAATGCGTACATATGTAAGTGTTTGTGTGTATCAATTGTTTTAATGTTAATGGTGACCTTGTTTGTCAGCTTGATAACTTCATGATGATAATAATAATGATGATGATGGTGGTGGTTCATTCGGTCTTTAAATTTAATGTTGTTCGTATTTTTCAATATGCTAATTAATATATGGTATAAATAACATTTTTAACATATTTAGCAAATGTTATTTTCATTATTTTATTTGAGTTTTTGAGTTAAAAAAAAAAACAATTAAATTTGTTTATATTTTATTTGCTTAGATTAGATTTGGTTTTAGATTTGTTACTGTCACTTGCGATAATTAATGTGTTTAAAAAAAAAACTCCCTCTACCCGCCGGTTTATCATTTATTACTTTTGCTTTCCTTTCCTTTTGATATTAAAATTTAATAAGTTTTTGTTGTTTTTGCTATTGTATGATTTATAGAGAGAGAGAGTAAATTTTCAGTAAATTTAAATTTAATTGAGCTTGTATTTTTGTTGTTGTTGATTTATTATATTATATTATTTTATTTTTATTTTTTTATTTGTAGGTATTGTTTTAGTAATTTGATTTGTGTTTTGTCTTTGTATGGGTGGTTGATAAATTTGCATACTGTATGCGAATTGGAGCAAATTGTTCGTTACGTTTCGTTAAACTTTCAAACATTCAATGTTTAGTTTTTTAATGTTGATAAATTGCTTGCACTTTTTCCGACTATTAAAAAAACTATTATATTGTTTTTAATTGGAGTTTGACAGTTAAATTTCCATTTAAAGGGACAAAAATCTATATATGTGAATATGCCTTATTTTTTTACATACAAATAAAAGTAGTACTTTTTATTAATTGGAAATTTTTGAATTTGATGGGTGCCCCGGTAGGCTAGTAAGTTGTGCGCTAGACTATCATTCTGGGTGTTGTTAGATCGATTCCCACCTAAGACTATGGTGTTTAACTACATCGATTGAAGGTCTGCGTCACTTTTCTCGGTAAATTCAGTTAGAATATAATTTGTAATTGTATTGTAACATTAAATAAATAAATAATTATTTTGATTTTTTTAACATAAAGATAAAAATTAAATATATATAATATATCTTTATTATATATCAGGTGTTCTAGTATATTTTTTTGGATTTTGTAAAATTTTGAAAAGGTAATTAGCAAAATATTAAATAAATGATTAATTAAAAAAACTAGACTTTTATTTAAATAACTAAAAAAAATATAATAAACTAATTCACTTTAATTACTTTTACCAAAAAAAAAATTATATTTTATTTGAATGAAATATTCATTCATTTAAAACATAGACATCCATATAAAAATATAAAAACGAATTAACATTTAACGTTTAAATAATCAACTATAAACTTAAATCGACTAAAGCCCGCTATTAAAATGTTATTACTTTGATCTGTGTAATTTTCTACTAATTATTTTGTATCTTGACTGTTTAATTATGAAGTTTTTTAATTATAATTATTTCATCAACTTTATTAATTTATAACATGACTACCTTATAAAGAACAAATTAAAATTTGATATATGAAAAAAAAATTAACAACTAAATATTATTAAATTATATGCCAACAAACATACGAACACAAGCACACAAATGTTGTTGAAATAATTGTTAACATTTTTAATATCATGATATTTGATATTTGATTATATGTTATAATTTTTTATTGTTGTTTCTTTAATTTTTTAAATATTTTCAAAACACTTGAGGTCTTTAAAAAATTGTTGATGTTTGTATTAAACAAAAAATTTAATAACAAATTTAAGTAGCAAATAAATAGCAGCAATAAGAACAACAAATAATTTTTATTATTAATTGACAGCTGTCACTACAACTGTAAGGAGAACGAACATGTCATTAGCCACTTTTTATATAGACAGTATTTTCAGAATTGTGTATTTGAGCTATTAGGCGCCTGTAAAAATTTATATAATCAATGACCTTTGAACTGTGTTTGTTTAATTTTAAATTTCTTTTTAAAGTTTTATGATTTCCATATGGAATCTGCAAATATTAAATCGTTTCATGGTCTTTGAAACTAAATATTTACATTTTCAAAGGAACACATTATGGGGCTTTTAAAATAAAAATCTGTCTCTTTGAGTGGTGCCTTTATCTTTTCTCCTCTGTTTTCTTAATGGCACGAGTAATTGCAAATTTAAAAAACAGAAAACATATTTTGCATTTGAAAGAACGCGAAATTTTTGTTGCGCTATTTGGTGCTTTAATTGTTAATATTGCAACTATTAACTGTAAGCAAGCGACTGCTATACTTGACCAAATAGCGGACAAAACTGTTTGATGTTGGTTTATTTAAAAAAGCAACGTTTTCTTCAAAGACAACAAAGTAAACACATTTGTATTTTCTTTCTTCGCTATCTTTCATTGTACAGACATTTGTGTGTGTATATGTGTTAATTTCTTCAAACCTTAAACAAACATGGTTTATTTCAAATGTAATACTTAAGCCTTTTTGCTGTTCAGCGTTAAATGCCCTTGTTGCATTAGGCGTGGGCGATAAAAGCCCTTTTATAATTTTTTGTTTAATTTCATTTAACACACTTTAAATGTCTTGCCTGAAGTGACAATACCAAAACTAAAGAAAATAGATAAAAATATTACAAAATAGGCTAATGATACTAAATTCTCGGCTGACTATACTTAAAACAAAATAAATCACAAAAAAACATTAAATTTACAACAATTGTTTTAAAAATCAACTTATTATTTCATTGTTTTAAGTCTGATAATTGCTTACCAAAAAAAAAAAAAGAAAAAAAATCTGTGTGTGATTTCAAATTGGTATTTGTTAGTTGTGTTTCTTAAAATAGAATTTGTTTTTTTACTTCTTAACAACAAATAATTTTATGTATGTATAAGTTATGGCTGAAACAAATGTACATATGTAAAGAGCAATTAAGAGAAGAGAGTGGGAATAGGGAAGGCAGCTTTATTTGGAAGTTGGTCTTTTATATTGGAATTATGATGACTCTTTTGTAAATGTATAAATATAATGCGTTATTTTTTCTATTTATGTCATTCTTCTATGTATTATATGTTTTGTTTCCTTTTTTATTTTAAACATAAGATTGTATGGGTGAATAAATATGTGTGTGTAATTTAATGGCTTAAAACTGAGAAGTCCAATTTTGTTTGCTTGAAACTTTAACTCAGAGACACTAGCGAAACTAGACAAAATGGCAGGTTTTACAAGTCATTGTATTAAATGATAAGTTTTGTTAACAGAACTTGTTGAAATTCTTAGAAACTTTTAAGGTTTTTTTATATATTTTTTTAGTTTAATGTGTTTAGCTATCTTCAGATTCGGCAAATATTTGAGGAAAAAAGGTAACCACTGAATAATGTAAACATATTTTTGTTCTCAGCAAACATTCATTACGTTAAACAAGTTCCTACTCAATATAGAAGAAAATATAATATTATTTACATATAATAAAACTGTAACAGGGGCCATTTCTGTATATAAAATATTTTTTGAAAAATTTGTTACAGTAAGCGAAATGGAATACAAAAGAACAATTTTGGGAATTTGTATTTGTCTGTATGTGTTCACATCACGTAAAAACTACTGGGTGAATTTTAAAAAAATTGTATGAGGAGTTGCCTTGGTATTTTGGTTCAAATATAGGATACAAAACATTTCGAAGGGAAAATTGAGAAAAAGCAGTGAAACAACGCAATTTTGCCAATTAAAAGGCAATGCAAAATTGACACCACCTTTTATTTTTGAAAGCGGGATATTTAAACCCTATTTACAGAACTCTACTATTATATTATAACTTTATATAAATTTTATAATTTTATCCAGGGATGGGTACCTCTATATAAAGAAACATATGTAAACCATACTCAAGCACTATAAAAGTAAGAGTCTTAAAATTTGGTCTAATTTACTTTTAAAGCAAAATCGAACAAAATATCGTCAGGACGCCCACGAAGTGGCGGGCACAGCTAGTATTTTATAAAAATATAAATCTTCTTTTGTTATCATATGCGTCATTGCATAAATATTTGCCAAAAAAGTGGTTATGCTTATTTCGCCAAATATTTAACAAGTCTCAACTTATGTTGCTTTAGCTGTAAAAAAATAGCGGGCATATTCATAAAAATATTTTTGTTTTATAAAGATTTATAAGAAATCTATAAAAATTTTATGTTATTTAAAATCAAATTTTTTTATGAAAATTAACTTTTTCGGTTTTTATAATTTTTTAACATTGTTTAATTTTTTTTCTTGTTCTGAACCTGTTTTTATTTTAAATTTGTAAATACTTTTTTTTATTAAATTCCCGTTTTGCCTGAATTAATTATTCATTTATTAATAAATGCTTAAAATATTTATTATATTTCGAATGTTTATTTTCTTTTGATTATTTATAAAAACATTAAAAGCAAATCAAAATCACATTTATCAAATCTTACTAAATAATTAAATTTACTTGAATAATAAAAAAGGACTTTAAGAACTTTGTTGATTTAAAGAATTTATTAAAAGCTAGCTAGCTCCGGTGCGCTTCGCAATACCCATGCACCAAAAATACAAGAAACACTTGGAAGAAAAGTATGTCCAACCATTAACTCGAAAACGCACGCTATTCTTACGACAAAACTGCCTCAGTTTCTATGGATATTGTAGTTCGCTAGCACACAATAATAATTTTTCTCTTTGTATGGCAGCTACCACGCCCACTGTTCCAATCTAGCTAGACATGTGCACATTAGTATGAGGGTTACTTGTGCCAAGTTTCAAGAGTCTTCCTATTGTAGTTCTCTAGGAAACCATAATAATTTCTCACATTATATGGGAGGTACCACGACCAATGTTCTAATCCAGTCATTGTTTTACTATACTATTCACATTAGTCTGAGGGTTACTTATGAAAAGATTCAACACTTTACCTATTGCACATCTACAGGTCTAATACCACGCCCACTAATCCCCTATGTGTATTAATATGCGGGTTACAGGTGCAAAATTTCAAAGATTTACCTATTATAAGTAGTTCTCAAGCTACTTAAAAAGTGGGCGTGGTCAATTTTTCTTTCCGTAAAAACCTAAGTTGAGTTATGATGAAGATTTAAAAAAATGGCCAAATCGGTGCAGCCATTATTAAGTGATGCGATTACCAACGAGCGACATATGATTTTATTTATCTATATAAAATCGATTTTTAAGCATTAAAACATTTGAAAAATTACTAAATAAATTATAAAAATGTATTTGGTGTTTTTATGTAGATATTTTGCTTAACTAAATTTGACAGTTTAAATAAATAATAGATTTAAATTACCATAAACTAAGCCTACTTAAAAAACGAAAACTGGTTGTCTTTTAGTTTTTTAAAATAAAACATTTAAAAAAAATTAATTTATTTTAAATGTTGTAAAGTGTAACCTTGAATTTTTTTATTTTTTTTTTTTAATTGTAAAAGGTGTTAAAAATAACTTCCGCTTTGGAAAAAGAACTTTGAATCTAAACATTTTCCAGGTTTTTATTAAATAAAAATATTTGAAAATCCCTTTTTTAGTACCGACCGGTTGTAATTGAAGAATTTTTATTTCATTATTAAACTAAACTTTTACCTTGATTTACAACGATAATTATAAATTTTCATGTTTCTTTTTTCTATTTTATTTATAGCAAAAGTTTTTACAATAAAACAATAAAAGTTTTATTTCAAGTCAACCATTTCTTTAGTTTTATGACTTTATTCACATAAAAGCAACTGAGGCCACCCTCTTGTTTCATAAAAACAAAATTATATTTTAAGTTTATTGAAAAATATAGTTTAAATGACATATAGTTTGTTTTTAATGTCAAAAGTTTAAATCTAAGGTGTAATTAAGGGGGGTTTCACCTTAAGTTGTAGCAATTCAAGCTGTTAATTATAGCAACACAAGCAGTCATTGCCACTCTATACAATTTTAAACTGTACAAGTTTCGTGCATCTTGTGGTAAATATCAAGCGATTACTTACACAATCAGCACTATACCAGTGTTGTTGCATTTAATGGTCAATAAGCGTTTTTCTGTTAAGACCGCTATAAAAAGTTTCGTCTGTAGTTTGTTATTAGTAAAAGTTGTAAATTAATTGAAATTAAAAGTCATAAAAAACTGTTTAATAACAATAATGTAACTATCCCAAGTCTGATTTTAAGAGCCATAAATGGTTTTAATGGCTCATAACTGACACACTTAGGACTAAAATTTATGAAAAATAATTATACTGATCATAAAACTAAGAAGCGATTGTTGAACACGACAATGTGGTTTAACTGAAACAATGTTTTTTTAAATGCTCAAAATGTATTAAATGTTAATCGGCACATTTTTATGGCACAACAATTTCGTGTTTAGCAAAACCATCGATATATCAAAACATCGATATTTTTCACGCAATATAAATCGATATATTTTTTTAATTTCCTTGTCAGTTAAAAGTATTAACGTAAATGAACTAATTATGCCCAAATATACATAAATCTTTTATTAAAAAATAAAACTGCTTTTAAGAATAAAATAATAATGTTTCAAAATGCCTCTAAAAAAGTCTCTAAACTTATCTGACAACTTATGTGTTCTTTTAGGTAAAAAAAAATTGGTTTGTTTTTTTTTTCTAAACAATTTTGTTTTTATTTTTTTTTTTTTGAAATTAATTAGACTTTGCACTTATTTAATTTCCTTTTTTTAATTTAGTTTATGCAAATCTATGTTGTTGTAATAGTTGTATGTGATGGCAACATGCCCCACAACGACGGCAACAAAAACAAGTGACAAATATTTGACCTATTGGCCAATCTCATACATTTTTTCTTATTTCTTGCTTTTATTTTTTATTGAGTTTTTGCCAACTGAAAGGCACTTAAATTCCTTACTTTTTTTTCTTCTGTTTTTTATTTATTTTTTTCTATGCTCTTCAATGAAATTGCTATTGGCTTGCGTTCATTGTCATGTTTTAATTTTACTGCAACTCAAAGTAAAATCAAGACACTTCAACATTGCTAAAACATGCACAAGTGGCATGCTTCTTTTCTTCTTTGACTACTTGCTACCAGCCTTCAGTAGACATTTTTTCTTAAGAATCTATTTAATGATGTCGTTATTTATTAGGAACTACATATTATTAATCATGATGGTGACATATGTACTTACATATGTATGCTGTTGATGTCTATTTGGCCACAGCACCTACTCGCTACAGATACAGATTAGTTTATAACTTTAAAGAAATATTTTGCTGTACTTTTTTTCTTTTCTAGCGTGATTCGACTGTAATAGTTTTCAGAGTTTTCGTACGACTGCAAATGCATGCTTCAAATATAATAGTTTACAGAACTGTGTTACTGAGTCAATTTTATTTACAATGGGAAGGGGGAAAATACTCATTTCAGTTTTTTTTTATTCTTTTTCAACTTACTGCACTAAAGTGGCACACTCGGTTGATGACAACTACTACTACTTCGACTACTGCTATTGTATTCTAATTTTTTGTTGTTATTGCTTTACAAAGTGTCATTTTGGCGCTTCTAAATAAAAACAAAAAAAATAAATAATTTAATTCACTCACTGCATGATGAATGGGATTTGAAAGAAAGAAAAGTAGTTGATTGCTTTTGTTAAGTTAAATACCTATTTATTTTGTTCAAATGATGAATGAATGAAAATTTTTTTTATGTATGTATAAAAAATTACATTTCGGAAAAGTCAATTAACTAATTGGCATTCAGAAACTATCACAACAAAAATAAAAAATAATGTTGGCATTTGGCCAAAGGTACAAAATCCGCTTGAGTGCACTAGGACCATCAAAAGATAACATCGCCGAATAAGAATTCAATTCTACAAATTAAGACAGGGACAATTAGAATAAAGTTATGAGAATAATTACATATATATGTAATTATTCTCATAATAATTATATATATATATATATATATATATATATATATATATATATATATATACCAGCCATATCATCGCAAATTATGTAGTAAAATGTTATTAAAGCCAAAAATATTTTATATACTTATATGAATTTCTAAAAAATTTCTAAAAAACTGTATGAGAATTCTATTAGAAGCCCCAAATATTCGTAAAAAAAAAATCGATTTATAAAAGGTTTATAAAACAAATTATAACAAAAATTGTATTAAGAAAACATTTTATAAGTCAAAAATGTTATAACATACAAGCTCTTAAAGCTTTAATATTTTGAATAAGGTGTCTTTTACAAATACAATTCTCATTTAGTTACATACTTTTTTAAACTTCTATTAATATAAATGCAAGTTTTCTGGCAGAAATTCTTAGTACGTTGGTAGGGGAGGCAAAAATGACAAAAAAGGATTTACTCTTGCATGTTTTGTTCCGTTATTCCTAATTTTAAAATTTGCTACAATAAACATTTGCAAGAAAAGGTTAAAGAAGTAAAAGAAGATTTTTTTTCAATTTATTAGAAAAAAACTTTCATAACATTAGGTCACATTCACAATATTTAATATTATACGAACCTATTCGTCTTTTTTACCCCCTCATAAATTTATTTTCCTTTATAATAAAATGATGAAACTTAAAGTAGAATGGCACTATATATGGACAGACTCATTTATTAATATTATGGAGCTGTACATCAGTTTTATCTCGGGTATCGCATAGATATACTTATAGCGCTTCCATTATAGCTAAAACGCTTATATTACAATACAGGTCTCCATGAAGGAGTAACCAGAAAAAATTCGAAAACAGGAAATTTTTCTTATAGTTCGGATCAAAAGTGTTTGTGTGTGACAGCCCTTTTTACAAGTCTGTACGATAAAATTCATAAAAGATTTCTCTCTGCGATCAGAGTTGCAATATTTTCTTTTTATATAATATATTTATATATTTATATAAAATAGTGTGGCACATACAACGCCATTTTAAAGCGATTCTGACAGTTTTTTTTTTGTGTAGGATAGTGAATCGTGGCGTTAAATAATATTTTAATTTCCTAAATTGCTTTTAACTACTTATACAAAAAAATGTTGAATATTGCTTTAAAAAAGGAAATTTCTAATATTTTTTTTATTGTTCTATACGTTTATCAAACTATTTATATTTAAACGTTATTATTTCTAATTTTCAATTTAAAATTACAAATGTTAAGGCAAATATAAAATAATTTTTTATATTTATTGTTTCATTAAAATAATTAATATTGGCCTTCAAATAAAAAATGTAAGTTTGTTGTTAAAGTTATAAAAATTTTATTATTTGGCAATAAAATTTACAAAGTAACAGTAATTATTTGTTATTTAAATTCTAAAAATAGTTTTGCTTATGATTTTGTTTTTTATTGCCTTTAAAATTAATATTATTTTTATGGTAGCTTTAGGTGCCTAAAAGAAAAATTTAAATGATATTTTCGTTAGCAGGGCTTTAAAACCCGTAACAAGATTTTTTTCAGGTTAGAGTTTTTTGGGACTGCGGTTGACATAAATTAAAAATTGTTGTATAAAGGAACAAATAAAACAATTACTTGATTGTTTTTAAGCCTTATCTAAATAAAAATTAAAACCAAGTATAAATAAAAAATAAAAATATTTAAATTAGATTAAGGCTTCACGATTTATCGCTTTGATTTCAAATAGAATTTAGTATTAAATTTTTTATTTTGTTAGTAAAAACATTGTGCAAAACTATTGAAATTAACAACCCACTTCTAAACTCTAACGTTTTTTAATTACAAAACAAATAACATTTGAAAAAACAGCAACTTCCTAAATTACCTGCATTTTTTTTTTTCGTTTTTCTCTACTGTAATGAGAATTTAATTGTTGTCTAATTTCCTTTGTGACTTTATAATGTAAAACAAATTTCATCTGTATGTAAAAAATATTTATTTAAATAATAAATTGTGCAAACAAATGCTTTTAGAAAGATTTTTTCAGAAAATTTGTTGGAGTCTCAATCCAAATTTTTAAATTCTAAAAATTTCAACTTTTATTTTTTTAATACCAAATTGTACAATAAAATATAATAATTAATTAATGTTTAACTTTAAAATTGAATGAAAAACTGTGCAAATGTTAAACAAATGAAACGGAAACAGTGGCGCCTACATTATCACATTTTTACAACTTTTTTTAACTGCGGTTTTGCAAAAAATAAAAATTAAATGCAGCGCATGTTTGAAATACATTTAGTTAAACATTAATATGGTGGTTATGATAATAACACACTTGAAAACTAAATTACAAAACGCTTGAGAAAATGCTCAAATGTTGGAAAACAACTACGAAGAAAAACAAAAGCAAATATACGAGCAACTTCTAATGCAGTACGTGACCTATTGAACGAAAAAAATATTGAAGCTAAAGCAAGTGGAAAAATGTGTAAATTTTTTAGAGAATTAAATTTAAAAAAAAAAAATATACTTCTTTACATTTTACAATGTTTTTTTACTACATTCTAGGCCAAAAGAACTTTAGACACAACTGTCATTTGTGTTTGAGGAAGTTATTATGTACTTTATTCTTTTTATTTATTTGTTATTCATGTTTAATGTGGCGCCCAATTGTCTGGAATACCCCTTCCACTTGCAAATGAAATTGAATATACTGACACACACATACATATTTATATATTTATATATACACTTAGCCATACAAATGCATATACATACATATACATACTTTTTTACAGCGCACAACATTTACTTTTTACGACTCCATAGAAATTTCTACATAAAAATTCACACTTAAAAACTTTTGCTTTTTTCGTCTCCTTTCACCACAAATACAACCTTAGCCAACTTTAGTGATATGGTTTAAAGGACGGGTTGCACATATTTTTGGCTGTTTCTATGTCCGATACATACTCCCTCTTTCTTGTTGCCTTAGAAGTGATATTTCGTTGTTCTTTGTGCGACAGCCAGCCAACAGCCAGTTAGGAAAGAGGAAAAGAAAAATCTCTCCTTACTTTTCACTTTCATTCCAATTTTAGTCATCAATATACATATATTTTATTTACACACTGATGTAAGTATATTTGCGTAGAGAAATTTATATATCTTATTTTGCATTTTTGTTCATTTGTTTATTTTGCATTCGCATTTGTTTATTAATTGATGGCGTGTTGTAAATTGATTTTGATTGATAGAATAGATGGATGGTTGGTTGGTTGGTTGGTGTTACAGCTTTAGGTCAAAAGGCAAACATTTTTAATGCGATTATGTTTAATGGAATAAATGAGAGAAAACCCTCTTATCAATGTTTTCGCAACACATCAAAGCACACGATTTTTATTAATTAAGAAGAAAATGGAAATTAAAATTTGAAAAAGAATTGATTTTTCTCTTGAAATAAAAATAGAATTTATAAGTGATGGGCTTAGCAAAAGCTTCTAGGAAGAAAAAAACACATCTTTTTTTTCGGAAATTTGAATAATATCTTTTTCGTTTTATAATTGGTCGTGGTACTTGAAAATATAGCTTTAAAAAAAACTTAATATAGCAAGGCGACAAAAACCTACTTTGTTTAAAGCTGGCTTTTGTTGAGAGTCTCGCTGAGATTGTGTGTTAGCACGGAGGCACAAGGCCTTCCGTTCTCATTCCATTCTCATATCTTTTTTTCACAGGTTGTCATCGCTGAGCAGAACTTCTCGCTTCTGCCTGCAAGCGTTCCAGAAGGTCTTCCGAAAAATTGCTAGAAGGCCTTTATTTTAATGCTTTTAGAAGGATTTTCGTTGCATAAAAAAAGAATGCATGTTCTGGGACAAGATTTTTATTGTTGTTCTAATTTTAAATTTAAATTTTTTCTTAATTTTTTGGAAATCGAACGGTCAAACCTCCACAGGCTGATAGAGTAGCGCACTACCAATCAGTCTACCGAAGCATCTCAATTGCATTAAATGAACTCTTCTGTTTTATAAATAATAAATCTAAAAATAGAAAATTATGTATTTTCCATACAAACTAACCTCTCTCTCTTCTTTGTGGGAAGGGAAGTAAGAATGTGTACTGGATCTTTTATAAGGCAGAGCCAAAAAGGGTTCTTTGAAAGGCCTTCTTATAGAAGGGAAGGGAAGTAGAAATGTGTACTGGATCTTTTAGAAGGCCTTCAAAAAAGCCTTCTTCGGAAGGCACAGAAAAATGAGGGTCGTAGCAGGTGAGAAGGACTGTTTAGTTTTACCACTGGGTGGGTTTGTATGGCTCCACTTGCTCTTTCCACACATAAATAAAAATGCTTGTAATAGCATTCAGAAGAAATTTAAAGTGCTATGTGTTTGCCGAAGCTGCTTACGGTGCTGCTCTAGAGTCGCAAGTCATTTTAGCACATAAAGCAATGAAATATGACAAATAGAATATAAAAATTAATAGTAAATAAATAAAAAAGCATCTCCCTTTTTTAAATCGGTTAAAAAATAAAGTTTTTTTATACTTTTGCATATGCATGTATAAATGTTTATTTTATATAACGACGATGTGGGTAGTAATAGATAGATCATAGACTAAAATTAAATTACAACGTCTGCGATTAAATCGAAAAAAAAATTAATTAAATTACTGCACAACTATGTACGTTACGAGTTTCTTAAAATTTTTCGTAAAACGTATTTTAATCCTAAGAAATTGTGTCAAAATAAATTTAAATTAAAGAATTTTAAAATGTCAAATATAAGTATATTAACATACATAAGAGTTCATGTAATAAAAGAAGAAGCACTTACTTCATTAGCTGCTGCAATTATCATTTTACTTTTTGGCTTTTGAAAATACATGTACATACATTTGTAAATTCGAGTAAATAGAGAAAGCAACTAAATAAATAGCATTAGTGTCAGGTTACTGAAAGAAGAAAGCTAAAAACCAACAGAAACAAAAGGACATAAACACATGCACAAGACGAAAAGGACCTAACTAACACACACACACATAAGCAAATATCCAAACTGCTATAGGTGCACACATTTGGCTTAAGGAACAAAAAATAAATAAATTAAAAATAAAAAAGAAGCCAAAACAGTTCCTTGCAACTTAAAATGAAGCCACCAATATTTTGTTGCTCAAAAATGCACATGTTTTTGAAACGGTCTTAAGCCACAAAAACTGGGTTATTTTGGTTAAAAAAATACACAGAACTGTGGAGTCGAATTAAAAGCATTAGGATGTATAAAAACCAACATACATACATATGTACTGCATAAGAAGAAGAGAAGTATAACAAAAATAAATAAATACAATTCTATGACATACACATACATAAGTAAATGTCTACGTATCGATGTATAAAGAAACTGTGTACGTATGTGAATGCCAAAAAAGGCAAATGTGTCAAGGTTAAAAATTAAAAAACCAAATTATTTGACATGGAAATATAAACGAGAATAAAAAATGAAAGCAAGAATACAAGAAAATAGAAAAAAATGTAATGCTAATATATATGTACATATAAATTAATAAGTTATTTAATTTAATACTCATATCTAAGGACTTTAAGACACGCTATGGAATATGAAAAGTTACACATTTATTTTTTTACAAATATAAATAAAATTTTTATATACTTTATAAATATATGTATGTATATACATAGCTAAAATGTGCTTGTGTTTAGTGGTGTCATTCGTACAACACTCCCAGAAAAAATTGGATTTTAACTGTGTAACGACATTCACACACCCAACCCGGCAGGATAAAGCGAAATCTACACTGGCTCTTAAACACATTAAGAACAATTTATTCCATTTGTTTTACTTATATAAACATATACAAGTAAATGGTGATCCAAATACAAGTATCGATTTAAATCAGTCTGAAATACTGGATATCAGTCTATCATACGAGTACAAACTTGCCACATCTAGGGATTGAAAAATCGCGACGTCATATTGGAGAAACCAATGCATCCTAAGAGAATGATAGTTTAGTGTAGATTTCGCGGTGGAGGCACCACTGGTCCATGTTTTTCGAAAATGCTATTGGAATTCAGTTAACGGCGAGCGCTACAGTGCCATGATCAGAGACCTTTTAGGGCCAGAAATGGATGATATGAACTTGGATAAAATGTATTTAGTTTCAGCAGGATGACACATCATGTCACACTGCTCATCAAACAATTGATCGTTTGTACACTAATTTCAGTAATCGTGTTATCAGCTGTCTTGGCGATGTCACTTTGCTGCGTCGGAGCTGTGGAATCACCCTTTAGACTTTTCCAGAAACGATCCCAGCCTTAGGGGTAACATCGTCCGAGCTATTCGTCAGATAAAACCTGAAACTGTCAACAAAATCTTAGAAAATTGGTATGACATGAAAAGCTACTGCGAAGGCAGCTGTGACAGTCACATGAATGATATTGTGTTTCATAAATAAAAGGAATATTTTTTATTTCTTACGAAGCTATAATATACCATAACGAAATTAAATTTAGTTCATTTTATTTAATTATTAAAATAAATAAAATAAAAAATTATATGTATGTGCAAGTTCAATGGGCATGATTTAACTGTGTGTTTTTCTTCGAGTGTATTTCCGTTTAAACATATTTCCGTTCTTCAACAAAACGTATGGTAGTTTTTTTTATCAAATTTAATATTCAAATTTTTAAATTAGTGGGCCACAAAGTCAGTTTTGTTGACGTACATTTGTATATTTATGTAGAAGATTTTGTCTTGTTTAGTTAATAAAATATGTCGGCTTTTTTGTATATTGTTATTTTTTTTTTTAAATTATTGGTTTTCATATTTCAACATAATCAGTGAGCTTGTTTTGTATGGCAGAAATACTCGTAAATAAATAAAAAAATTTAAACAGATGTTTAAAAATAAGAACTTAAAAAATAATGTTAATTAAAACATTTTACTTTTAGTGATAAAAATATGTACTTAGAACTGACTTGGTAATTGATCTTAAGTACCTTATTTTCGCACTGTAAATATTCTTCTTAAAAGATACTTTTTCAATAATATATTTTTTTTTTTGTATATTTAAAAAAGGTACGTATTTTTAAATAATTAAATGGAAGACACTTTTTTACAAAACAACAATTAAAAAGTACTTAAAAAGAGAGAATAAAAAAATTAAAGTTATTTTTCAAAATGCGGGATATAAATTTTTTTTGAATTGTACTTTTAAAGTACATATTATAAAAATAAATCTTTTCCATAACATCTTTCTTACCTTTTTGTAAGTTATTTTAAACAAAAATGAAATCATTGCATACCTTTAAATTTCTGCAGTATACAAAATTGTTATTCCAAATTTTTGCTCGCTGTTTATTTATTTATTTATTTTTTGCCAAAGAAATTTATGTTGAAAATTTTATTAAACTGTTTTATTATTTTTCCTCTAAAATTTCGAAAACAAGCATTTTTATTTAATAATGTACATATGTGGCAGGAAAATTTTATTGATTGTATTTTAACGCAATGTATTCCTAAATTTCAGTTCTTATCTCCATGTTTTTGTAAAGAAGTGGAAAAAAATTGTTTACTAATTAAAGCACAACGAAATTGAGGCAATTTAAATAAATAAAATAAACAAATAAATACCAATGAAAACACATTTTAAAACAACCTAAGGCAATTTTTCGAATTGGTTCTAAAATTTCAAAAGTAATAAAGAGTATTTTAGCTTTCTTTATTTCTTCCCTGTTTTAGAAATCTCATTAATGTAAAATTTCATAAAGGAACACTCATGAATGAAAACGTTCATAAATAAAAAATAATACAAACATTTATATAAAAGAACATTGATGAGAAGGAGCTAATTCATTACTTATTACATATGAATATTAAGGATATTCTTCGTTTTTCACTGTTCATGTTTGTATGGTAAAAAAACAAACAGTCATGTGTGATCGTAGGCATAGCATTTTTTGTTGTTCATTTATGGCCGTGAAAAAAAAAATAATTTTTGAAATCTCATTTACGAGAAATATCAAGTGTTGAAATTTCAATTTTCATAAATAGAAAATTCTGAACCCTGTATTACACTTATTATATTTTGGTGGCGGTTTTCTTCGTAAAATCACATTTTTTCTTTACGTTTTTAGATTTGCCAATCAGTGTAAAACAGTATTATAATTCTGCTTTACATCTTTAAAATTATTAAAAAACTAGTTCTTTGCTTGTTCTCTACGTATATTACGAATAAATTATTTATTAGGTTTGATTAGGTTTCGATTTTAAAAAATATAAAAAAAACTTTATAAAGGCCAGAAAACCTTCCGAATATGGCAAAATTTAAACAAAAATCATACGTCTGCATGCGTACAATCTGGTTAGGGTTGATTTTTCTTGATAGTTAAATTTGTGGAATATTTTGTTAATGTGACTTCTTTAAAAGCCTTCTTTAGATAGGACTTAAAAATAAATATTATAAATTGTTTAAAATTAATTTTATTTGTAAATTTTATGATTAGAGAGGCCATAAATTGTATGGCACACATTAATATTAGCGGGTTTTATTTATTTAAAATTTTGGCATATTTACAAAAAAAGCTGTTTTTTCATTGCTTCCATTATTTATTTCATTCTCAACCGAAACCGGATGATTCACTAAATGTCTGTATGGTTTTATCTGTTATTTCGTTTGGTGTATTTACGTTTATTTTTCTTTACTTTTTGTTAAATAAATAAAATTCCGATAAATAATACATATTTGCTTTTAATGTTTGTACTGTGTTTCTTAATGTATATCGCACCTAAGATGGTAGAGTTTGAGAAAAATAAAAAAGTAAACAACCCAACAAACAAATTAATTTTCAAATATACATAATTACTTAGCATAACAATAAAGGTACGAACGTTTCGGCTTTTCCCTTCCTGATGTTATTCTACGTCATATGGAAAATATAATAAATGCATCTAAAACTAAACTAATGCACATAAAACCCAAAAAGCTTAGAATGTCTTCACAACATTAAAACGGACAACTTTAATAATGAAAATGACCAATGCTAAAACCCAAATAGAGATTGTAAATACTTACAAATACCTTGGTGTATTTGTCGAACAAAATTTTAAATGGCAAATTCAAATAGAGCAGGTTCATAAAAAGCTCAGGAAAGCTGCGTATATGCTCCACCACCTAAGTTATTGTCCAAGGAACAATGTCCTGAGACAAGCCTATTTTTCCTTGGCGGAATCCTATATTCGTCACGGTATAACTGCCTGGGGAAACTCACCTACTGTAATAAACTACAACAAACACAAAATCAAATAATTAAAATACTACAACCATATAACAAACAAAGAAGAACCTTAACAACAAACCACGACCTACATAGAAATACAAATATACAACAACACAGATACAATAATATTGCTACTGATCGTCATGTACTAAATGTTAAAAATATCTACAATACATCGATTGCAATCGAATTTTTTAACGATGTCAGATTCGCAAACCAAATTGACCACAACTATCAGACTAGAAGCAACACAGAAGGAAGATACATTGTCAAAAGATTTACCAACGAGTATGGAAGAAACACACTACCAGTGATGCTACCTAAAATACTAAACAGCATACCCATAGACGTCCTAAATAAAGCCAGGATTATTAACAATGCACGGAAAAATATTTTCAAATATTATTTCATCAATCAACAATGAATTGTTTCAAAATTTTTTTTTTAAATTTTTATTAATTTTTTTATTAATATTTATTATTATAAATGTTTTGTTTTTTTTTTTTTTTCTAAAACCTATACATGTTCTCTTTAGAATCGATAACTATTATAACTTTAAATTTTTAATAGCAATGAATTCGCTGATTTCTTTTTTATGATTATATTAAACTTCTTTTTAGTCATAATTAAATTTAAAATATTATTTGTAAATTAAAATGTTTAATATTACATTATTTTGTGATTTTTAACCTGCAGAGAAGCCGAAATGGCTTCGCGAGGTCCTTCATTTATATTGTAACTTTTACTTTTTAATAAATAAATAATAAAAATAAAAAAAATAACTTTTTCTAACTTTATAATAGTGGTATTCAGTATGGGTACTCAATTGGACTAGTTTGTTTCATCACCATTAACTTTCAGCTTTTTTAAAGCACATTTTGCCATTTGTTTGCAAAGTAACAGCTTTAAATCTGCAAAAAGCTAAATTTTTTTGTGAATAATCACACTTATTTCTTTAATATGAATTGTATCTTTATATCTGGCACATGTATACAATAATTTAAATTACATTCAATCTTTTTTTTCCTTTTGGAATTCTTGTACAAATTAATGGATTTATTATTTGATTCGAAATTTGTTGTTGAGTTTCTATGATAAGAATTAAAATTTTATTCCACACTAAATAAGGCTAATAATTTTAGCGGATAATTTATTAATATTCTACTTAGCTGACAACTTTGTTGCTTAACAGCTCTAGAGGTAATAATATCTACAATCGATTTTTTTTCTACTTAATATTCTTTGTTTGCTGGGTTATTGAAATTATTTATGTATGTCAGATGTATAGACAAAAACGTGCTTGTTGTTTTTAGCAATTAAACGTAATGCATTTTGCAAATAGAAACAAACACTCAAACCAAATAATTAAGAGAAATATTAAATTAATAAATATTAAATAAACAAAACACGTTTAATGACAGTTTAAAGAAAAATAATTAAAATAAAAAACAAGTATTTATTTTTTATTATTTTTTGTTACTTTTATGTAATTGTTGTATGAATCTTGAATTAAGTAGGTGTTTTAGGAGTGAAACAAAAATTTAAACAAAAATGAAATTAATTATATTTAAAATAAATTAAAAAATTTATTATTTAGATTTAAAAGAAGACAATAACAAGGACAAAAGAATACATTTTAATATTTTGTATTATCAAAACAGTTAAAATATATAAAATAAATTAATTGCTTAATTAAAGCTTCAATTCAATCGTTAAATAATCAATTCCATTAGTTGCATTGTTGTGCTTTTTTTCTCTTAACTCACCAGTTCTGTTCGAATGCCCTCTGAATATAAAAATATTTCATGTTTAAGAAAAGTTTAAATTTTTTTATGAATTAATAATTATTCGGGCTTAATTAAGTTCTCTAAATTTTTTGTGTGAAAAACTTTGAAATTAAAAAGTTGTTTCAATTAAAATGTTAATTAATCACTGTTTTTTATCTTATATAACAAATAATAACAAACAGGGGTCGATAAAACAATAAATTGATAAATTCTTTAAAGGTTCTTTTAGTATTCCTATTAACCATTAAATTAATTAAGTTAAAATATTATTTATAAATTAATTGCAATTAAGTGGCTTAAATTATTTTTAATTTTTAATAACTTTATTGTACAAACAAGTTTTTTTGTAATTTGCTTAAGCCTTCCACCCAACATGTTTCAAACAAAGTGCAAAAACTTAAATATTTCAAATACTTTTGTGGCGTCTAACAAACGAAACAAAGTGCGTATTTCAGGTCACGGTTATTCATTAATAGTGCAACACTGCAATAAAAACAACAATAAAATGTGAATCATAACACATAAAATAAAAAAAACTCAATTACTTCCAATGCAAAAACCTGTTAAGTATTTAAAACAAAAAAGAAACCAGATACACCTTAAATTCCCAGAGGTGTAGCAAAAATCACAAATAAACTCCGTAGAAAGAAATATGTATTTGTAAGTAAATAAATAATCTAGTTGCGTTTGGACATATTGAATAACAATATAAATTGTTAAATAAAGGACATTTGAAAAGAGATGTTAAATTGCCTTTTCAGTGTAATTTCAAACTATTATTTAAGTTTTTTATGTTTTTGTTATTTTTCTTGAAATAAAATATACTTTTTCTGCTTATCATATTAGACCCCATTAAAATGTTTACAAAGAGCAATAAACTAAACGTAACTACGTGTCATTAAGCACTTCACTTCTACTCTAGCTATTTTCAAAACTTATATTTTTTACACATACATATATACATACATACATATATACATACATACTACCCTGTAGGAGATTAAGGGACAACTGCCTAAAAGCTGTAATATAGAAACCACATATTAGTCTTTGTTTCATTCTGTTTTTATAATGAAAAGAAAAAATATTTTGATGAGAAATTATCTATTCATATTTTTTGTGTTTTTAAGAGGAACTGCCATACCACAATAGACATTTAAAAACTAGTAATAAACTGGTTCAAAAGCACCCAATCGGGTCCATGTGTACTAGTATGCGTCTAGAATAAATGGTGCTAGTGATTTTCCAAACACACCCAATGTCAGCAGAAAGAAAAGAAGATATTTTCAAAGGGATTCCTTATTATTTTCATGTGGTAAATCTTTTTAATTTTACCTATAAGAAAATCCTATTAAATCAATAAGAAAACTTGTTATTCACAATTTTTTCTCCATTATCCATATTATAAGGGAGTTATTTGAAAAAAAATTTTAAGGTTCTGCTTATTACAGTTAGCAAGTAACACGTTTTACTTAACTTTGTATGGGAAATGCCACGCCCACGTGAAATCTCCAAAAAATAAGTACCCTATATTTTACCCATTGCATATGTGGTAAAAAAACTGTGAAAATTTAAGGAAGATCGGTCTACTAGTGTAGGCAGCTATAGCTTTTCGACAGTTAGACAGACAGACAGACAAACAAACAAACGTACATATTTTGTGCGTTATATATGTATATAGAAATATTTTTCTTGTGTACAAGTTTACCATCAAATTAAATTATGATTTGAAAAATTCATGGAAATGAATTTTCAATTAATTTTCCGCATAATAGAAAATTATTAATTTTGGGAGTTTTTATTTAAACAAACCATTATTTTTATAAAGTCAAAAATGTTGAAAAATTAAATTGAAGCTTGATTTTTGTTGTTGTATTTCTTGGATTTTTTTCTTGTTCTCAGTAAAGTTAAGTTTTAAGGTAAAAAGACATGTTCACAAAAGTTGTTTACTTTTACAGTGGATAAAATTTTCCCATATATTGTTAGTGAAAATTTAAGAGTACAGGGACTCTTAAATTGTTATATTATGCTGTAAAAACTGATAAAAAACATTTTTAATTTTCTTATTCAAAAAAAGTGCAAGTATAAATTATTTTTTTGGCATAAAATTATATTTTTTTAACGAATCCTCAGCTGCATTATTGCGAAAAAAGTTAAGTGCTATCACCTAGTTTGAATAAGATATTAGACAAAAATTTATGACATATTTTTTGAAGGGCCCACTGATTTTCCGAATCTTTCCAGACCCATAAATAAAAATTGGTAACCAATTTCGCCAAACTGAGTATAGGGTTTTACTACCCTTTGATAGTATAATCGAACTTATGTTGTCGCTTTCGTGTATTTTTCAAAAAGTTTTTATTTGTTGCACGGTGTAATTAAATAATAAATAATATATGTATGTATGTATTTGATTAATTGATTTTGTGAAACATAATTTAAAAAGAGGTTCCAAGGTCAACTACTAATTTACAATCAAGTTAATTATCTTTAGACTCAAGTTCATGTCCGTAAGTTTGCATAGAATAATAAGATAATTTTCTCAAATTAACTGATCAATTATATCAATTATAGTATTATATAAATACCAGCAAAATGTAAAGCATTTTCTAAAGCACTACATCTTCAGTATTTTTTGTATCTATCTATCTATCTATCTATCTATCTATCTATCTATCTATCTATCTATCTATCTATCTATCTATTTTATTTTATTTTCTCTTTTTACCAGATATTGAGAAGAAAATTGATTATATTTAAGAACTAAATACACAAAAAATAAGTTTAAAATTTGTCTTAAAATATGTATTAAAATATTAAAGCCTCGAAGTTCATATTTTTTTAATAAACTAGAGAAAAGAACAACTGTCAAATGTTTATTGTTTCATTTCATAAATTTCTTATTGTCTGTCTTGTTAAAAAAATAAATTAATGTATTTTATAAACGATAAACGCCTGTCAATGTGGGCTCTTTTAAAATAATTTTTATAAATTCCCTACTTATGTATGTATATGGAAAATGTGAATATATTTTACTTGCATTATGGTGTTAAATGAAATCCCGTCTGTTTTCAACATTATATAATAATATGTATAGTTCAGCCACACATCCGAAAAAAGAAAAACAATTTATTTAAAAATAAAGAATTTTATACCATATTTTGTGCAACACAGAACGGAAAGAGCTTCTGTTGTAAATACGCTGTCATCATGTTTAATGTTCAGTCAGTTAGTTAGTAAGTAAAATGCAGACGTGCTGTCTGTGACCCATATTCATGTGTTAAATAGCAGCATGAACTAACTGCAAGTAGTAGAGAGGAGGATAATATTTTTTTACACTTTTGCTAGTAAAAATTCTATGGAAATATTTTTATAAAACAAGCATTTCGTTTTATTGCTGAAAACATAAAACAATTTTTTAATATTATTAAAAAATGTTAGTTGGATGGCCTGCTTAACAAAAAAAAAGTACTGAGAAAAATTAAAATGATTTCTAATTAGAAAAAATTATGTGATTGAAAAACTAAAAAATATATTTGAGAAGGGCTAAAATAATTTGCATTAATTTAAATTTGTAAAAACTTCAGGGTAGAAAATAATTTGTTATTTAGGCAGCTGGTTTTTATTGTTTGTTAAATTTTGAACCACTTTTCTTAAAGGGAGTAAAAGGCATTTTCATATTTGAAACACAAAATAAAGTGGTAATAAAACAGAAAAATTTTAATATTTTTCCTGCGTTCAGCACGATTTTACACACATCTACTCGTTTCTACAAGTTTGTAATAAACCGCTGAAAAATGTGTATTTATGTTTACAACTTCCCACAAACGTGATGAAATTTCACAAAATACTCATGCATAAATAAAAATCGCATAAAAACGGCAAATACTTAAAAGGGGGGTTCATTTAAATACAAACTCGTACATATTGCGAGTAAAATTTTAAATGCAAACACATAAATAACACTCACTCTATATAGACAGCAAACATAGCAAAGCAATTCACATAAAACAGGACATTTTTGGCACAATTTGCAATTCAATAAAGAAAGTTTTCGTTGAATTTAATTTTCTAAAATACAAAATAAAAAATACTTCGATACTAAAAAGTAAAATTTATGACATTTTATTAAGCCATAATGCAGAATACTAATGAAGAATGAATGGGCTTGAAGAAATAAAGAACAAAAAATTAATTAATTATCTTGAATACGAGAGAGTTACAAAACGTCTATAAAAATAAACAAGTTGAAATAACAAATTCTTTATTGATGAGTCGTAAAAAGCAAATAAACTTTAATGTTCATTATATCTCAACCATTATCTCCACCACCACCATCACCACCACCACCACCATCACCACCACCACCACAACTTCCACTATCATCAAGACAATAATAAACGTTACTGCCGCCAGCCAATAGTGTTGCTGTATTTTGCTTAAAAACAAAACAAAAGTTTAATTAAAAATGAATATCTATTGAACTAAACACTAGTGTGACTTTTATCAAACCATTTCCTGATAGAAAAACAAACTTCACAAAACCATAAAGTGAATCATTTTTAAATTCCGCTTCCCAATCCAAAACATAATCGCAAACTTTAGCAATTAAAAGTTTAAAAAGTTTAAATTTATGACTGAAATACTATTTTGCTGAATAAGTACAATAATAGTGATCGTTTTCTCTGAAAAGTTAAAATGCCGTAAAAAGAGTATCAAGTGTAATTTGTATTCCATTAGTAACAATTTTTTTAACTATCGTAAAATAAAAAGGGTGGTGGAAAGAAGGGAATTAATTATAAACTTTGCTTTCTCTGTTGTTATTAGCTGCTCGGTGGTATCAGTATCAACTGCATTAATAGCAAAAAGATAGAGGTTGGATGGAGATAAAGAGACCATCTTTTGTCTATTTAACCTAACATCGGTGTTGTATCAAATACACTGTGCATGTGTGTGTGTGATCAATAAATTGCATAGAAGATGATGGGGTGATAGAATTATATTAAAACTGTGTAAATGATAATAAACGTTTAAAGGCAAGAATACAAAATAACAGAATAAATTTAAAAAAGAGGATGCCGAATTATACCACTGACATCATGGGTCCATTTTCGAATCCCGTGGTTACTCAATGATTTCTAGTGTCTGACTGAAAATTTACGAATACCTTACTTTCATTGAGTCTCATGCTGTCGCTAGCCTTTAACTTTCAACTGTAGTGATTGCAGACTGGCGACTGATACATGTCGACATTCTTCCTCATCACAGAGTCTATGGTAATTGCTAAAATTTGCTTAAGGCTAAGTCTCCGCAACCTTTCCAGATAATATGTGTCGGCCCATCATCCAAAGCCTTTTTACGTTAGCCTTTTTCCAGGCACAGTTTTCAAGTGTCGCCTTACAACGATTTTTAACTTGGCCAGATAATACTTGAGAGCCTGTCACCTGTCACTAACACATTTAACGATTTGTAGGCACCCATATTATATTCTTAGTCTTCCTCATTCTTAGTCTTCCTGCCCACTTGTAATGAACAAGTCCAGAGTTTTTTGTGGGAAACGAACCCACAACCCCGGACTGATAGACTAGCATACCACCAACTAGCCCTTGCGTCACCCTGGGGACTATCCGATACTTGGCTGAAAGAAGAATGAATAAAGAAACAAAAAATAGAACACAAAAGAGTAAAGTTTCTAAAGATGAATGACTGGAATAAAATTTCTCGTTTTTTATTATTTGAAATTGGTTGGTAAAATAGGTAATGTTTACAGCTAAACAATATCTAAAGTAAATAAATACAAAGAATATTGTAAAAGGATATAGCGAGCCAGCATATATATTACATTCTGCTAGTGTCTAAAATAAAATTGTTTCATTTGCTTTGAAAATAAATCTCCTAACTTGTAAAAAATATTCTTTTAACCCCTATTGGAGTGAATAAATGAACTTAATAATTTTTTATGGTAATTTTGTGTGGATTTTCGGACTTTTTCTTAGCAAAATGGGATGAACGGTTATGGTTTTATGCTAATATATATCATGCGTATTTCTTGGTACTCTATGTTAAAATATATTATATCTCGAAAACTAGAATCAATTTAGATTTGAATTCAGCGACCCAAATACCTATACAATTACTTTATATTACTTACATGTATACTTACGTGTATATTTGTATTATTATTTAGAAGAAAAATAAGAAAAAATTTTAACAAAATCTTTTAGTTGAACTTTACTTTGACATAAAAAAGCCACTACATAAATATATTAATTATTATTTCCAGCTTATTAAAATTTATTCTTAAAATGAATCAAAGGAGATTATAGTCGCAATACTACTACTCTAATATATAATATTATACAGCACATTTGTCAGTTGTAATATTAGCTTTTATTAAAATATTTTAATTGTTGTCATTTTCTTAACCGCGATAGTAACATAAATATAAGGTTTTGTTTTGTTATTTTGCCCACACACGTTGTGTGCGTCCTGACAATATTTTGTTCGATTTTTCATTGAAAGTAATCCAAACCAAAATTTAAGACTATTACTTTTATAGTGCTTTATATAAAGGTACACAACCCTGGAAAAACTTTACTGTTTTATTATATGTATAGATATATATGTAGATAAAAATATATAATTATTGAAAATACTTTTTTTAACATATTTTTACAATGTATGTATACGTACAAATACATATTTATAAAATAGCTGTCAACTCTCCATATTTTATGACACTTGTGGTGTTTTGTCCATTACTTTTATGGCAGTTTGTTAAATTTTCAAAATTAAATTCTTTGGCTTTTTTAATTTTTTTTTAATTTTCAGAAGTAAAATGCCAAATGTTTGCAGACAAAAAAACTTAATTTTTAAAAATAATGTATAAAAAACATTAGAATTTTTACTTTCAAATATACTTTATTGTTTAAGGAATGTTTTTTATGTTCCCTTTGGTTGTTTTGTTTTGGGTGTTAAAATTATAAGTGATTTTTTTTTCATTTAAGAAAAGAAACATTAACCACATTTGTATTAAACACACCCATATGATTTTTTTCTTTCCAAACTATAATGCGTCTTAATCTATTAATAAATTGTTTTATACTTGAAGAATATTCGTATAGTTTTTTTTTCTTTTTTTAACATACTATTTCTTACGCAGAAAATTTAAAAAAATAAATATTATGATTTATGAGGTTTTATTGTTGCCGTATAGAACTACTTGAAAGAAGACGCATAAAGTTGTTTTTCATATTTATTTTTTTTTTTTTTCTATAATTTTAAATATGAAAGAATTTTGCGTTTCTTTAATAAGTACGAGTATGGATTTATTAAATTTCTGTTTATTGGGCATTAGAGAAAATACAATTCGATTTAGGAAAAGAATAAAAAAAAACTTAAAAATGGAAACTAAAAATTAATTTTTAGTTTTAGAAGCAATAGCAGGCCCCAAAAAGAAGAATAGTAAATAAAAGAAAAAAAACATAAAACAAAAAAAAAGACATGTAAATTAAAAATTAATTTTTAAGTAAAATATAAAATTGTTCACAAGCAATAGTAGGCTTCAAAAGGAATCATAGTAAATAAAAGAAAATGGTGATTAGTTAGAAATATTTATGAAGGTTGGACTTTTGTAGTAGACTTGTGTAGTTTGTGTAAAAAATTCATAAATTTTGTTTATATTTTTTCTCATTAGGTAATTTTTTAACAAATTTTGATTGTAATTATACGTGGCAACGCTGGTTATTAAGAATTCCCCTGTTTATGTATTACATTTTCTAATTAAAAGTAATATACAATTTCTTACATATAACTAACGATTTGTTCATTAATGTTAAAACATTTATTAGAAACATAATTGAATAATAAATTCCGTTAGTTTTTTTGTTCTGTAATTACTTAATTGATCTAATTAGGAAGTTTTTTTACTCTTTTTATTAACAAATTTATCACATAAATTTCAATTAAATATTTTCATTCACATTTTGCCACTTTAATGAATTATATTTATAAGAGAAATATTTTTTTCTTTGCAGCTGATTGATGATTGGACGGACATTGTAATGGAATTCCAAAAACATTTTTTTATTAATTTTACAACCGAACTACCCCATACTACATGTTAGTGTGTAAAAAACAAACAACACAAACATAATATTTTGTGACAACTCGTAACGAAGGCCTTTAACTGTGATTTTAATTAATAAGTGTTTTAAACAATCAAGTAGTTTTTAGTTTATTTTTTTATTCAAAATTTTAATTTAAAAGTTCATAACAAAAATTGCAAAATGTTTAATTTAAATATACCACCATCATCGTTATTGGGTGTGGAGGGCTCTGGTGGCTTATGCTCTAAGCCTAATACACCCGAAATTCTCAATTCTCTAATTGCCATGACAAATCCCTTGGATAATTATAATTTTGCTAACAACAACAACAGCTCTACAAATACGACACCAGGCCCAGTGACAGTGCGAAATTTCAATGCAAACACACAGGTGGGTGAATGTTTACTTTAACTCACACACAATACAAACATTTTTCAAGCAGCCTTAATTAGTTTCATCTATTTTACTAATTGTGTTTTTATTATTTTTATTTATTTATTTTTTATTCTTTTTTTTTTTATTTTTAGAACACCTCCCAGGACAGCAGTCATTCGAGTAGTTCTTCTACACCTTTAGATTCACCTGCTGGTGCAAATACTACGCCCAGTGTACAACAGGTAGGATTTGTTTTCTTTCCTCTTTAACAAAACAAAATCCAACAATCTTTCATTATCTCATACAACAAAGTAAACATTTTGCTATTTATTACTCATGTTTTGTTTCATTGATATAAAAAGAAAAAAAAATAATTTTATTTTTTTTGCATTTGTGCAAATGTTTGTTAAAAAGCTAATAAAAAATTATTCATTCACAAAAAGACAAAAAAAAACACAAATGAAGCGTATTTGCTGGCTGCCATCATTTAATTGGAGATGCTTGCCAAAATGCGCCCACACTCGGCCTGGCCTGAGTTGACTTTTAGTTGGCGTGAAGGCAATTTTCGCTTTTATTTAAATTTTAAATACATTTTTTTATCTTCTTTAACAAAAATTTACAAAAATAATAATAAAAACAACAAAAAAAAATAAAATTATAAAATAGAATAAAACTGACAGCTAAATGCGTGCGTGCATCATGCACAAAAACTCACTGCAAACCAACAACCATAACAACAAAAACACTACATAAAATATTATTATAAAATACAACAACGAAAAAGTAATAAAAACATCAAATGATAATTTAAATACAACGACATTGGCCTTAATGATGCTGTTGCCTGCCTGCCAGTTTTATTTTTTGTTTTTCTATTCTAGTGTGGAACATCGCACTCACTTGAAATTCTAATCATTCTTCATTCATTTGAAAAAGCAGATAAAAAAGGAGTGAAAGAGAAAGAGAGTGAAATTAAAAACTTGCTATTTTTTTTACAAAACATAGATGCTTCTAAATGAAATGAAAAAATTTAACGCGTGCTAAATAAATTACAAGTGTCATAAATAAATGATTTAAATTAATAGGTATTGATTTTTTACTTAAATGCAAATTGCCTTTTGAGCAAACTGAAACTGCAATAATTTTGCTCAAAAGCAGTTTTAAATTCTAGTCTTCTCATTTTATTTTTTTGCACAAACAAATTTTTAAAATATCTATGAATTTTTCAAATGGCTTGGTTTAACAAACAATTAATAAAAGTTAAAAACTTTTCATGATTAAACCTGTATTTCGACATCTCAATGAAATTTAGGAGTAATTAAAATTAACTTGCATAAGCCTGGTTTTGGTTTTTACGCGATTAATGTTTACACTTCAATTTTTATGAAAAAAAACTCTGAAAAAAATATTTTTCATTGGGGCTTGAAAAAGCGTACAGTTTCAAAATTTAAGTTTTTTAAATATTGGCTCTTTATAAATATCTTTTCTTTGGAAAAAGACATTTAGAAAAATGTACACAACACTTTTTAAAAACAGTTTTTAAACAATTGTCTATCTTACTTTTATGAATACATTTAATTATTATTCATAATTATTATTCATATTACTTAAAGAATTTCACAGTTTAAAGAGAACATTCTTCAACTTTGAAACTAGCTGTGCCCGCCATGACGTAGGCGCCCCGACAATATTATGTTGGTTTATTGCTTTAAAAGTAATCGAAATTTAGACTATTACTTGTATAGTGCTTCAGTTATAATTTATGTATTATCCTTATATAGAGGTACCCATTCCTGGATAAAATTAAAAAATTTATAAAATATTTTAAAATTCAAAAACATTGTAATTCCACAAAGTAAAAATACGAATTTTATACAATTGGTGCCATCTGATGCGAAGTAGTATTTAAATTATACCACTTTAAAGATTAAAAGGAGCGCAACCGTGTTTAAAATATCCCAGTTTTAAACCGAAAATTTCAGTACCTTTAAACCGAAAATTGCATACTTTCACTGCTTTTTCTACACTTTCTCTTGGAAATAAGATATTATTGCGAAAAAAAAGTGTCCTATATATGGACCAGGATACTTAGGTACCTCCTCACAAAATTTTGTTAAAATCCATCCAGTAGTTTTTACGTGATGCGAACGTAAATGAAAAGCAGACAGTCGGAAATGAGTTCCTATTTGTTATATGTATAGATTAATTGGCAATTGCATTCACCTTAGTTTTGTAATGCTAATGAATTTTTTTCAGTTGTTATTATTTTTAAAAACAATTTGTATTGAAACACTTCCATTAATAATTATTTATAAAAACAATATCATTATCAATAACCATTGATTAATGCATTAAACACATAGACAACATCAGGCTACCTGCTACAAACTGTAAAAATTAAAATACAAACGTTTATAGGAAGACGATTATTTTGACGACAACATAGCTACATGGCTACACGACCACCGTTGTGACTCTAGTCAACTTAGGCTAATTTCTATTTTTATTTTGCGACAATTTTATTTTATTCAACGGAAGAAATTGTCAAAAAATACAAATAAAAATTCATTTACAACCAAAAGTTTTTAAGCAAATATATTTATTTGTTTTGATATGATAAAAGAATTTTTTGAAATAATTATTATTTTTTAAGTAAAATATGTTTTCTACAATATTTTCAGAGTTTTGATGTTTGTAGCAATCGTCTTCTATAAAATTCAGTAGCTAACTATACGTTGACGATTGTAGCCAACGTCATTTGTAGTCGTGTATCGCTTTAGCCGCAGTTGTATATGTGTTTAAAGTTTAAATGATTTCAAAGCATTATCATTAACAGCACCCCCGGGGGTTCCAAATGTCACTGCAGGAATATGGCAAATGCTTTGACGCGGTCCACTCGGGGAAAATAGGGGCACCAGACGCTAGGGTTCCTAGAGCCTAAATGTGGAAGAAAAGGTCTGTGTGTGAAAACATACGGGTTCTCTTCGAGGCCCGACCAGTGCCCAAAGGACTGGTACCACGGGAATCGATAGCCCCACAGAGAGCCTATCCTCTCTGTGACCGGTTATTGGTGAGGTCCCCTTCGGGGGTACACGTGGTGGCTGTGGTTTAAGATCGATTAAGTAGGTAAGGTACAAGGTCGATCAAGTGTGCTGTTGCACTCTCAACAGACGGAGTTTGGATAGTCTCCAAACCCCTAAGCAAGAGGTTATAATATGGATCTAGGCTTGCCTTGGAAAGGCTTGCCATATTATATAAATTGCTACTCATTGTGACTGTATCACACACAAAAAGCGATTGGTGGCAATCGTAAAGTGTTGTTATACTACACAATGGGGGCGCTAGTCTACGCCTAAGTTTCACTCGGTGGTAAACCACCGTGAGGTTAGGCCGAGTATGGCAGGTACTCACGTTAATCTTGTTCCACAAATTATCATTAACAGCATCATTTTTTTTTTTTTTTTTGCAAAAAACAATAGAATTTGCACTGATCAATGCTTAACATTTTCTTGTAGTCTTGAGTATTGCCTGGTTGTTATTCATCTCGTACCATCAGCATCTGTTTTGCATAGGTTTCAGTACAATTTTACAACACCATAGTATTTTTTATAAATTTTGTAAGCTTGTATCCGAATGCTATTATTTTTAATTATAGTTATTACGATCAACAGCGATCATAAATTTCTGTTTGTAATTGTAATTAATAATTAAACAATTTCATTACCACTGTTAATACCAATTGTAATTGAAAATAAATCAGTAGCATTAAATGGTAGTGAACATTTTTGTCATTGTAATTACTTCTAATAATGCCAATGAAACTTTAATGGCAATGAAAAAAACCCCAATATGCTTAAAAGTAATTTTAACAGTAATTTTTTGAAAGTGTTAATAAAAAAACAAATCAAAACTTAAAGCGGGTTTAATAAAAAAAAACAACTTATTTAAACTTCAAATTGCGTATAAGCGTTTAAATATTTATTTTACTAATTTCAACATTTTAAATGCAATTCCATAATGAAGAAATGCTTATTAATAAAGAAACCACACAGCATTAAATGTGCATTTTTCAATCTTTAAAACATCAATTTGTTTGAAAAATTATAATTTGTTTTGTTGTTTAAGACAAACTCCTGAAATATTATATAAATAAATCAAAATGCACAAATACGAGTATAAACAAAAAAAAAACATAAATATTTTTTATATTTGCAATTTTTGCTGTATGTTTCCGCACTGCAGAGTCAATATTTGCGAAAGCAATTAACACCAACTTAATGATAATAATTGATTTGGCTGCTGTTTAAAATTAGCAAAATTCAAGTGACTTTATGTGCATTTGGAATGAAAAATACTTTTTATGTTGGATCATTTTTAGCACCCATAAAGAGTATGAAACAAACCTGAAAAAATTAACTAAATAAATAAAATTGGTTGAAACAGCAAAAATGTTAATTTTTGTAGAGAATCTCAAACAGGTTGGTCTAAATTTTAAATCATATGCTATATTGGCACTGATAGATTTTTTTCTATCAGTCGAAAAATCATCTTTTCTGACGATGCGCATTATTTAAAAAAAAAATCCGCATTTGGGAATCGGAAAATCTATACGTCATTGTCGAGAAGCCAATGCATCTACAGAGAGCGACATTTCAATGTGGGTTATGGGGTCTTGGTATCATTGGCCAAGTATTTCGAAAATACAGCTGGATACGCCTTTTTAGCCAACTTTGAGCGCTAAAGAGCTATCATTACGGACATTTTATGGCCTTAAATGGAAGATATGAGTTTGGATACACTTTGGTTCCAGCAACGAGGCGTACTTTGTCACACAGTACATCAAACCATAGATCTTTTGTGGACTAAGTGCGGTGTCAGCTGTTCTGACGGTCATTTGGGTGCCTGGTCCCTTTAGACTATTTCTTGTGGAGTGCCGTCAAAGAATCATACCCTTAGGACCAATATAATTTGACTCATTCATGAGATAGAACCAAACACCGTAGCAAGTATGGCCGTAACAAAATCATTACACCTAATACTATGTAAAGCTAGATTTTTCAGGTCTTCCTCGGCGGCGGCTTCCCTGCAGATTCCAAGCGCAAGCGTGCTATATCGTCTTGTGGCCTGCAGAGTGTGTAGGCATTTTACTTCCATTTACGACGTTGAATTTCTTGGCTTACAGGCTCTTGCTTTGCTGTTGTCCATATACCAATACACCCGTTATACTCCAATTTCTGAACTCTGCAAGATTACCTTTTTTAGGAAGTAGCACGCCGTTCCTTCGACGACCAGAACTTTGATATAAGGGAATGTAATTGTTCGGCACTTAACATTCGATCTGCCTTCAAAAACTCAGAATGTATATTGTCGGGCCCTGAGGATTTTTAGCATTTTAGTGCTGTTTTAGAACTGACTACATTCCTGGGGATGTTGGCAGGAACAAATATTGGGCGTGTCTGTGTGGGCAGCTGATAAATGCTTGTTGTAATATTTTTCCCATATCAAGGTTTGTTTCTCCTTTGAAGTTCTGATCGCACCGTCGCTGTCCATCAAAAGCTTGCTGGTTGGAAATATGTTGTTTGTGAGTTGCCGCACTAATTGAAAGAAATCACTACTTCTATGGGTGTCAGCTGCAGCTTGCGCTTTGGTTTCAATCTGCCTCTGTTCCATACATAATGGGAGTATTTATTATTTCTAAAAAGAAATTAAGATAAGTTCATTTTATTTCATTTTTAAAAAGATACTTGTATTTGGACCAAGCCTGCTGGACTAAGGTAGCTTTTTAAAAGATGTCAAAAGCGTTTTTAGTAAATGTCAAACATTTAAGCTGCATTGTTGCAAATTTATGGCGACAGGTTTTCAAATAATTTGTACGAAATTTCTCTTTTTTTTTGCCATGAATCATTGACATTTATTTATGTATTTCTTGGCTATAAAATTCGTTGCATAATTGTAGAAATAAAATTTAATTCACATTAAAACAATAAAGCAATATCCACCATATGGTGATCATAATTCAAATTGAATAGTGCTGCTGTTATTACGAGTAAAAGAAATCAATAATAAAAATAATAACTACAATAATATATAAAGAAAATGCAAAAGGGAAAAGGGAAAATAGGTCTTGATTTCTAAAACGAAAAAGGTCATTTCAATAAACAACTTGTCACGATTGTAAAAACACCATCATTGACGCCACCACCAACACCGCAACCATTCAACATTCAATTACAATATAAAATTATTCCCTCCAGTCAGTAGACAGACAGACAGACTTGATGTCTGCCTCGTATCTGTTGTTAAGACAATTAATTTTATTTATGCACTCAATAACATCAGAGTATCGTATCGAAACCTGTGTGCCAGTCTGTGTTACGCACTCAGAAATAGTTTACGTTATACGTTTGTATTAATAGCATTGAATTTATATACATACATATACATAAATATGTATGTATATATTTTTTAATTCAAAAACAAACAAAATGATGTTTATTTCTTTAATTTTTGAAAAAATGTATAATAATCATTTTAACCATATGGTCGATCATTGCAATCAATAAAATGTATAAATCCAACTAAATGACTTGATTTCGTTGGATTGCTGCCGATGGCTTGCTCGACAGTCAACAAAAGACATTTCCGTATAAGGTGTAAGCAGCACCATGCACTCACTCTCACTTTACAGCAGAAACTGCATCCACCCACCTTTAAAGCAGCAGTTGTTGCATCAGAATGCTCAAGTTGTATGTTGTGTTGTGGTGTGTAAAAGATAAAAAAAATTATGCAGCGTGCTGGCGAGTGAGTATGAAAATCAAAAATCGAAAATGTAGGTCACACTTGACAACATACTGCTGCTACTGGGGCTGCTGCTTGTTTTTGTTAGTATTTTAGTGGAATTATTTACATTTACATTTCCATCGAATTGAATGCGTGATCAAGTCTTTATGGACTGATTTAAAAATATTTTTTTGCGCGGATGTTTGTTGTTGTTGTTGTTGCTGCTGCTTTTGTAGGCCACCAAATTGGCGAAGTACGTTTTTGAATTGTAAATTTTGGTTGTGGTGGCTATTGCTGCTGCTGTTGTCGTCGCGTCTGACCATAAATTTTTATTATTTTTTTTTTATTCAAAGTGACACTAGAGGCACGCCAAAACAAACCAAAAAAGGGTTATTTTTAATACACAAATGTCATATTTAGGGAGTGTCTGATCAAAAGATTATCAGTCATTATATTTAATAAAAAAACTAAAGCAAAAAAACAAAAGCTAAATTAAAAACGCCAACAAAATATGTACAACAAATCACTAAATTTATTTTTATTATTTTATTTTAAGACGTGTTCAATTTCTCTTCATAATATTTTAAGTTGTTGCTGCTGAAGCAATGATTTTAATTCAATATAATCGTGGGAATTCAAAGCTTTTTTTATTGCTATTGAAAGATTATCACTGCATACATATCGATCGATTTGTATCTTTTTGACATTTTAAATGCACAGTTGTTGCAATTTACTTTTAAGTGTAAATTATTTAAAAAATACAGACGCACACAGCCCAAATCCCAAAACCTGTGATGCCAAAATATTTTAGACAAGTTGCCGTTTTCGGCCATTTTGTAAAACACAGGTACCGAAGACAAATGAGTTTTATAAATGCCAGCTTATTTACACTCAAAAAATTTACTTTGTTCCCCGGTTACACACCTTAGCTGTTTTTATTAAATGCTTGCTTGAAATTTAGTTTTTCTTACCCACAGCTTTTGTTGAGTGTAATTTACATTTAATTTTATTAAAAATAATGACAAAAAAAAAACTTAAAATAAAATGTTAAATTCTTACGGATTTGGTTATTGGTGACAGACGAGTTTTTTTATTTTCGTTTTTTGGAGACATGTCAGATTTAAGACGCAGTTAAGCTTAAACAAACGACATGTTCTCTTTACAGTCGTCAGCCAGTTTGGTGTTTAAAGTTCGTTTCGTTAAAACCCATTCAGGGTCACGATTTGAAACAAAATAGCAAATCTTTAACCTCAAGCTTTTGCAGGATTTGCTTTGAGTTTGCAACTAAACTCCCAAATATTGTCAACTGCTTAAATACCTGGTTGAAACTTCAAATAAATGTTTTTAAGTTTCAGAAAAATACTAATATAAATATTCGCACTAAACAGATCAAATTAGTGGAGTAGATTCCACCACAAAATCATTGACATAAAATACGTTTTTGTTTTTTTATTTTTATTTTTATTTTTATTTTTTTGTAAAAATAAATATTTGCTCTAATATTATCTATTCTATTGTTTTTTATTGCAGACATGTTCACAATTAATTAAAGCTGGTCTCAAATTGTCCATACAAAGCAAACGCAAGTTGTCTACATGTGACTCCAGTTCTGGATCTGAGCAACCCATGTCGAAATGCTCCCGACCAAACGAAGAGTTTGATGAGACCACAGATGATGACAGTGATCTAAAGGCTAATTTGCCAAAGGGTCTAACTCCAGAAGATGAGGACAGACGTCGACGTCGCAGGGAACGCAATAAAATTGCTGCTACAAAGTGTCGTATGAAGAAGCGTGAGCGAACCCAGAATTTAATTAAAGAAGCCGAGCAATTGGACACTCAAAATGTTGACCTCAAGAATCAAGTGCGTATTTTAGAAAACGAAAGACGCAAACTTTTGGAAATGCTGCAGTCGCACGAACCGGCATGTGTTCATCATAAAGGTTTAAATTTACCCTCAAAATTGTTACAATCACCAGCCTATAAATATTTAGCCGATTTGAATTTAGACGACAACTCTTGCAGTTCTTCAATAGTTTGTCTTAGTTCACCTGCTAATGGAAACAATAGTTCCACAATAATGTCTAACTCAAGTTCACAGGCTCCTACACAGCGCACCGTAATCCCACCGATGTCAACTATTAAGTTTTCACGTAGTAACGGTTTCAAGGCTGCTGCTGCTGTCTCCGCTGCTCTTACAAATCCCGTTTCTATTGTATCTCAACTTCCTAGCTTAACACAAACGTCAACGCTTAACCATCATACTAGCCAACTACCCAATGGTTACTGCAAGCCCTCACCCACTGCCCAAGAATTGGGCTATTTGAATTCGCCCTCTCAGGACAGTACAAGCTTATGTATAGCCGGTTTACACACCCCCACACAGTTGACAACCACCACACCACCTACCACCCACCAGACAGTCATCAGCAACTCAGCTTCCAGCCTTTTAGGTCACAGCATGTCTGATTACATTCCAAATTGTGACTCCAGTGCTTTAGGATTAACTCTGGCACACACACCAACCACCTGCACAACGCAAATCGGCAGCAATGGAGGTGATAGCAGTGTTTTATTAGCCAGTGTGGCCAGTCCTATGTCTTGCGTCTCCACACCAACCACCGCCAACGATTTTGTCAAAAACGAGCTAGTCGATTCGCAGAGCCCCTATACCACCGCCCAATCGGCCGAAAGATTTCTGTTTGAGAGCAACTGTGATAGTTTTATTGACATCAAGCATGCAGTGAATGTCCACCAGCCAGTCAATCATAACCATGGAGGGCCGACATTATTACAAAATACAAATTTAGGTGGCAATATTTTGGATTTTACCTCCTCATTGATGGGTGGTAATGGTTCCAGCATTATTTCTTTCCATGATCAAATCTCGATTAAAAACGATTATCTACATGAGGCCGAGTTTTTGGCTCAATTAACAGGCGAGGCAGCCGAGTTCGTAGATTTGGACACGGGAGTAGCAGCAGCCTTTATGGCCAATGGTGGTTGTCTGGCCTAATTTTTTATACAATAATGTACGGAGTTTACTTCAAAATATTTTTTTTTTCTGTTAATTTGCGGGTCAAATAAGAAAAGGGAAACAACGTAAGCAGCTCTTAAGGGTGCTAGCTGAAAGTGTGGAGAGAGATAATAAAAAAAGTACGATTATACCAGCCTAGGAAACTTCCAAAACATAAAAAAGGTTTAAGGGAGTTCGATACCGCAATGTACGTCTGCTATTAAGGTCTTAATTTTATTTTATTTTTTCTTCTAAGCAGCAAACAGGTTAATCTTAGTTGGCCTAAAATTCTCTTTCTATACTTTCAAACAACTAAATTATTGTCTTCCATTTAACTTTTATTTATAAAAAGAAAACTTTAATACAACAACCCACCTTTGTTTAAAATAAAAAAACAGCATCCATCCAATCTGTACCTCCCTAATGAATTTTAACACTTCCACACCATGAATTTTTGTTTGTACTCGCACCACTGTAACAGTCTCTTCTACTATATTTTTAATATTTTGTTTTTGTTTTGTTAGTGAAAAAATGAAAAACTTGGTTAAGGCAACCAAGGTAACTCGAATACAATATGAAGCGAATTGGCAGCTATTTTTGTTTAACCCTTCAACCTTAAAGTTTTTGGAAGCTTTTTGAAGGCTCAACTACCTCAATTTGTTAAATATATTCGTTAATAATACAACACAAAAAACGCATTCCATTGAAAAGTTTTAATTTATTGCAAAGATAACAATAGTAAGAAAATCAAATGAATTGAACCTACAACAGTAATTATTATATTTAAACAAAATTATTATTATTCTTTAAGTTAAAAAGGAGATTTTTTTAAAAAGATAAAAAAAATAAATAAAATACAGAATTAACTATTTTATTGGCTTTAAATGTATAATTAAAATTTAATGATATTTCATTATAAGTGATAAAAATTAACTCAAAATAAAGTGTAATTTTTTAAAATGGTAAATTAACAACAAATTAAATAATGCCTTAAATGTGAAAATTTTTATAAAACTTTAACACTTTACTTTAACAAACATACAAATGCAACTACTCATAAATTTACTAAATGTGCTCTTATTTAATTAAAGCTTCAAAAAAACTGATATTAACTCTTCTTTTAAGGTGTATTTTGAATAACAAAAAAATTGTCTTTAAACTGAAAACAATTTAAAACTAAATTTCAATGATAATTAAGTGTTAGTTGTGTAGAAAATTTCATTTTCAACAAAAAGTGTCTTCAAAATAAATACATATATTTTTTTTGTAAATTAATGGAATAAACAATAATATTACAACAACAAAAAATACAATTGTCAAAAAAATCTATTATTGCTTAATTAAATAAAACAACAAGAAAATCAAGTGCTTTATATATAAAAAATAGTTTTTTACAATTAAATTATGAAAAAAAAAATTTGTTTAACTTTAAATAACATAACAGTTTCTGATAGTCTTTGAAAGTATAAAATAAGTAAATATTTTTTATTGCAGCAGTTTATAGGCTTTTAGCAACGATTTTTCAGTAAAACAAAAAAATTAATAATAAAATTAAAAACAAAACAACAAAACATGACAAAGAAATGCCTTCTTCCTATTTTTAAGAATAGGTTTGCTATGCATTATTAACTATTTATATACAAAACAAGAATAAAATTATACAATTAATTGTTAAAAAATTAATTAATAAAAAAATCAAATCAAATCAAAGCATCAAATTACCTCATTACAACAAATCCAAAAACATTTAAAAAACTAAAAAAATATCTATTAGAAAATCAAAATATTGTTGTTGTTAAAAATAAATAAAAATAATAAAAAAAAACTAAAAACTAACATATAAAATGAAATTTAGGAAATATAAACAAGGCTTACAAATAAATTTTTCTATTCTTTTTTTTTTCTGTCGAGACCCTACTTTAAAACTAATATTTAAAGGCAAGAAATAAAATGCAACTAAATACAAAGCTCTATTTTTCCTTTCTATAGAGTTTTTTTTTAAGATTTGCATTTCATAACTGTAAAGTAGAATTTCCCAACTTCTGAGAACATAACCTTAAAATTCTTTTCATCAAAATCAAGTGGCGCATTTGTGAATAAATAATTAATCAATAATAAAAAGAAGAAAACTTAATCTTTAGAATTTAAGAACCATCCAAACTAATATAATTTTTATCATCACTTTAAAAGTAAAATTAACTACTTGGCTGTTCGAAGGCCGCATTGCGCTACCAATGTACCTGTTAAATCAAATTTAACTGTAATAAATTTCACCTTTCATTACGTTTGTAAGTCTTGTTGAAATTTTTTCTTAACACAAAAAATACTACATATAGATATGGAATAAATGGTTTCCTTAACATTTATAAATTAAAAAAAAAAATAAAAATATTTTTTTTAAGTATTAAATTATTTTTGACCTGAGCAAAAATATAAAATTAATATTTTCTTTATTTTTCTTTATTTATTTTTTCTTTATTCTTATTTTTTTCTATTGTGTTAAACTGTTGCAATATTTATGACAATATTTTTTTGTTTATAATTTTTAAGTTTTCGTTGATTTATTTCTGTTATTTGTTTTCTTGCAAATTTGTATTTTTAACAAATTTTTTTTTTTATAAAAAACGTAATTTTTTAAGCACACTTAAGACACCTATTTAAAATATATTTAATATTAATAAAAAAACAAAAAAAAAACAAAGAAACGTTTCAAAAATACACACCAATATCAAAACAAACACTAATATTATTAACTAATTACTAACTGTATATTATTTATTTCTTCTGTAATTTTCTTATTTGAATATCCTTAATATATAAATATAAAACATTTTTACTCTCTATGGTCTTTATTTATAATTTAAGCAATATTTGTATAAAAAGAAAATAAATATTAAAAAAAAATTAAACAAAAAAAACAAAATTGATGTGTAGATTTGTGTAAATTTGTGGAAAAACCTTTAAATTAAAAATTATTTAAACAAAACTTGTTTGCGAAATCAATAAGTTGAATATAAAATTTAAGACACAAATTAATTATTAAATGTACGATGAAGAAAAATAAAACAGAAATAAAAAATAATAATTAACATTATTAAAAACAGTAAATAAGATTGTTGTTTTTCTTTCTGTGGAACGAACATAGGGTATATTTGAGAATAGCCAAGCTGTGCTAAAGACCTTAAGCTAATTTGATCTAAAGTCTAGGATAGTCATGTATGTGTGTCATCTCTGAATGAACTAACATTAGCTTACCTGGGACCCGACGTAAATTAAAAGGACCAGAATCCTACTGGCTACGCTAAGGGGAAGACTTGGTCTCTGGGTCTAATACTAGATTATTCGTCCTTCGAAAGCTCTGACAAGGCTCAGACAAACCAAGCATTTTATTACGCTACCTCGGGGTACATGTAACGACTACTGTAACTCTATAATAGTGACCTAAAGTTAGTTATCTGATGATTTCTCACACAGATATCATTACTTTACACTACATTACATTTGATTACATTACATTTGATTACATTACATTTGATTAACATTACATTATTTATATTACATTACATTAAAACAAATACGTCACTGGTTTAATGAAAAATCTTTATTATTTGAAAACATCCGCTTGTCAAACTTCTATCCATATTGGCTGTTTGCTTTGACCTATGATCTCAGTACAATTTTCTTTTACACTATTCTATTTTTCTTATGTGACAAACATTTATGACAGATCTAATTACATGTGGGACAATACAAAAAACAGTCTTAAGTACTAAAGCAATCAAGTAACTTTAAATATTCCCTTATCGCCTGTTGTCATTATTAAGTGCCTGCTATTGATTACGACAACGAGAAAACAGTTCCCAAATCGGTCAAAAGACTTTTACGGCCTCAATAGCCGAAATTTTTAATTTGATCTTTGATCTAAAAGAACTTTAGAATACCTAGTGTTGCTAAATCACTCGCTCTAGAGGCAATTCTTGTAAACGCAACGAGAGTTTAATTGAATTTTCTAGATCTCTTGGCCAGCCTCATTATCGAAGACGTATGGTACATTGATGATTCCAGCCCGAAATTCTCAGCTTATTGTGATCCGTTTTATTGTATAGTAGTGTTTATCGACAATCTCATGTGCGTGTCTAGTGTTAAATATTTTTTAAATTTTATTCAACAATAAAAACGCGTTGCTTTCTTGTGCAATGTTTCAATTGATAATTTGATTTTTAGAGTTGCCAACACTTTCCCGCAAAAATGGTAGCAAATTAATATATTACGGGTTTTTTGGGACACCCGTTGTTATTCTTTTTTATATTCCACACTTTTGATGATGATTGGTTATGATGATTTGATAATGATGTTATAACAAGTGTCATTTTAAATGACCTTGACTACTTTCGGCTGTTTTTTTTTTTTTTTTTTTTTTTGTTTAATTTAATTTAATTTCATGCCATTTATTTTGTGTTTTTTTTTAATTTTAGTATAAAATTAGTAAGGTTTCTAAGTCACATACAATTAAACACGAGAAACTCAAACAAACGAAAAATCTGAATGAAAATAATTACGACAATTTGTCTTCAGTTCTAGTGTTTAAATTTTTTGTTTTTTCGGCAATTTACTGGCTGACGAGTCTACAAACGAACTGCTGCAAAAATTAAGCTTTAGTGGAGTAGATTTCTATACTCCTACAGTTAAGGAAATATACATACAAGTATAAAAAAATAAAAACATCATAAAAACAATGCAATAATTTAATTTGTGTGTCTGACTCTTCATAGCACACATATGTATGTAAATATGTATGTATGTAGTAAATGCCCCCTTTTGTATTTCAAATTATTTAACAAGGTCATGGGGATAAACATCTGTTTTCAAAATTACAATTAGCAAACCAACAACACGAAAAAATAATAATATAGGTACATATATACAAGAATGATACGAAGACAAGTTGTCAAGTTTAAAGTTGTCAAGTCTGTAATCAACAAATTGCTTCAAATAAATACGTTCAAAAAAATCTAAGTAATAGGCAAAAATTGGCAATCCTGCAAACAAACTCTCAACATTTTTGTTAAAAACTCTCATACTTTATAGTTATACTCTCAGTCAGAATTATTAGCCAATAGACATTCTCGTGACGTCATTCGGCCGACATGCGCAGAAAAGTTCAATTGTATTTTCGTGATGGAGTAACCTTGTCTTCTATCATCCTTGGGTATATGTATATACATACATATATATATTTGCAATTAGGGCTAACGCTAAAAAGCCATTAGTGCTAATAGCTGAGCTGATTTGTTTATATTAATTAGATAAATTACTGTTATTTTAACACAAAAAATACTTTCATCTTCAAAAATGTATTTATACGATAATTACAATTAAACATAGGTATATTACAATTTTATTAAAGAACTGAATTAAGAAAAAGCCGGCTTTAAAATCCTACATTCATAGTCGCCATGGTAATACAAACTCTCTATAAATTCGACGTGTCTGCTATTACGGTTCAAAATATAAGACCATATGCTTCAAATTCACGACCTCTATGGGGACACCCTTTAACTTTAACTTTATTTTAAAATTTGCTGTTATAGGAGCTATAGTACTACACAATCTGCCATATTAATAAATCTTCTGTGAAAATTAAAGTGTTACTTATTAAGGTTCCAGATATAGAGGCCTGTGAAAATAGCAGAGTGGGATATGAATAATGCTACGGTTTTGCCTTTTGGCTGCGGAACGTTAATTTAAACTGTACTTCACATGAATTTGAACTTAAATTAATGATTTAAAAACAAAATATTTCAAGTTTTATTTATAATTAATTACTTTTTTAGTTTATTTAAATCAAAATTCACAACAATAACAAAACAATGTAATATGTAATTTTTTTATACATAATTGCTAAGAAAAAACAAACATACTTTCTTAAAAATATTAATTAGTTATAAAAATTTAAATTACTTTGAATTTCATATGAATTTCTTTAAAAATATAATTAAAACTATTTTAATAAAATAAATTAGCACAAATGTATATAAATAAGTATGTTAATATGAACACATACGAAAACATTAAATAAAAAAATTCTCCACCGTGACAATGCTCCGCTATTGAACATTGCCGTGACCAGGATTCGAACCTGGGTTACTACGGCCACAACGTAGGGTCCTAACCACTAGACGATCACGGCTACTGGAGATATGTTCAAATAAATGACTAATCGCATACAAATGTGTGTCTCACAACAGCAATTCACCCTCTTGTTTAGCCAAATAAATAAAAGAGTGGTGATTTAAATAAATTGAATGGTGAATTTATTGTGTACACGGCGTACAAAGAAAACTGTATAAATTGTGGTGGTGGGATTTTTTAATTTGTGTCCAATTTTTATTTTAATTAAAACAAATTTGTTGCATTATACCTACAATAAATTAAAACAGTACAACGCAATTTTATTCAACCTGAGACTGAGTTGCTCAGATATGTAAAGTAAGAAATAAGTATTTTTTAAATGCCTTAGTAGATACTTTTATCATATTATTTATTTGAAAGCCAGAGCAGTTTTTTGTTGCAATTATTTTAATTGAATCTGTTTAAAACTTATCTATACATATAATAAAATTGTAACTAATATCCGTCTGTCTGTCTGTCTGTCTGCTTTTCTCTACGTTCGCATCACGTAAAAACTACTAGATGGATTTTAACAAAATTTTGTGAGGTGGTACCTAAGTATCCTGGTCCCAATATAGGATAATAGCACTAAACCGCCGGCGAAGTAAAATCATTATAAATTGGTTATGCTAGCTTCAAACTAATTTGCCTAAAGAACACCAGAAGCGCTTGAGAAGCTTTACTATCGCACTAACCATCTGTATTATCTGCTCTATCCCTTTATAAAGGAAGTAACACATTTAATATAGGCCTGAGTGTTACTTTTCTTAAAAAAAAATATTGAAGGACGCTGACAAAGTGGCGGGCACAGCTAGTTTTAAATAAAAAACTATTTTTTACCTTACTATACTCTTGCAGTTTGAAATCGCCAACTGTTGGTGAATGTGAATTACGGAACTGCTATTCGATTTTAAGTCCCATCGCAAGTTTTAAAGCAACACGATTATTCGGACATGAGCATTTACTTTAATTTACTTAAATTACTTGCATAAATATAAAAACGTGTATTTTAGTACTTCATACTCGTATATCAAACAATACATTATGAACACATCAAAAAAAAGTTTTTTTAAATGGTAACTTTTTTGTGCGAACCAATGCGACAATTTACATAATTTTGTTACAAACAAACACTCAACTTATAAATTTATTTATAAATAGCCCTTGTACATAACTGAAATAAGCAAAACAAACTTATCATTTTCATATCGCTAGGGACACATCAGAGACGCACCTTTACTTTGTGAAATAATATTAAGCGGCTTTTTTTTAATGTAATTAATAAAATTAGGATTTTACGGCAAAGGTTTTTTTTTCTTTTTAGCCAATGACACAACTTTTTCGCTTAAACAATTTAAATAAAAGCCCAATTTATATAAAATTACCCTGACCTACATACAAACAATATATTCAGGCAAATGAATATACATACATACCTATAAATGTTTGGTATATTTAAACCAAGTTGGTATATCCTTTAGATTTAAAATTTTTATTATAAAGGATTTAAATTATAATCGCGTTTAAAATAAATTTTTATTATTGTTAACTTGTTGTAATAAATTTTGTAAATTAAGATTTAATTATATCAATCTTTATTAAATGAGTATGTAGGTATAACTATTGCACAATCTCAAGAATATAGAGGCAACAACATCCAAGTCTTAAAAATTAATCAAAAATAAAAAACAAAAATACCTATGTAGTACATACATACATACTTTTTTATACAAATACATTTTTGAAGTCAGGCTTAAGTTCATTATATTCTCTCTAAGTTAAAAGAATATTAATTTCAAATTAGGTGATTCATTTTAAAGAAAACAATTTAAACATTAAAAATCGTGGATAACCCCGCAAACATACTTTTTTTAATTTTTTGATTATTGCCAATATCAATATGTATTTATTAATATTAAAAGTTGCCAATCATATCGTGTGATATGAACATACATACATATTTACATATGTATGTATGTAGTTAATGAGATTAATTATTTTTTAGAACTAATAACAACACAAATCAGGTTCATAGAAGCCAACCTTTGAAGAATTTTTTATCGAAGAAGTCACTAATTCATAACTTTATGGGCGATGAATTAATCGAATTCATATATCAGAGTTCCAAGCGGTACGAAACGTGCAACACAAGTTATTAAATAATAATTTGTCATGTGGAAATATTAAGATATAATATTCTAAAAGTGTTTATTAGTTTTAAAATAATTTTAAAGATTTTATCTTATGCGAAGTAGGTATTTGTTTACTTTTTTGTATTACAGGCACCACATATACCTATAGCCTGAAGTTAAAATCATAATTTTAATAAATGCCATTATTGCTATAGACATTTAACACGGATAATATACATACTTAGGTATGTACATGATGTCACTTCTCCCTCAATGCCTAGATCGCTAATTAAAGTTTGGCGTGTGCCACAAATATCACACTTGACAACCATTAAACGAATTATTAAACCAACCCAACCACCCACCCTCTTCTGAAGTTAATTTGTAGAAAGATCACTTGAAGGTTTCGTATTAGTTGTTCTTTTTTAAATTTGCAATATTAGTTTATATAACACATAAAAAATCAAAGTCTGTTCTTGTTTTCAATATAGACACATACACAAGTACATACATATGTATGTAAATACATAATTTTTTGTTGGCTGCCGTTTTATGTTAAAAGCGATATGTGACACCAACGCCAAGTGTTTGGGGCATTTCAGTTTTATTGCTTTTTTGTTTTTATTTCTTAGTTTGTGGCTGATTTGGAGTTGATTTCAGTTGAATTTTTAATATTTTTCAAAATAATCGTGATCTTGTCGTTAGACAATAAAGTAAGTACACATATGTATGTATGTAGTATGAAAATCCACAAAAGTAACAGCAACAACAGCAATACAGAACGAAAAGAAATGAAGTGATACAACGAACTTGATTAACACTTCAGCACCACAGTCTGAAACATTAAACACCATTAAATTATGTAATTTTCAGTTAAAAACACTTTAACTAAATACCTACATAAATGAGCAATTTATAACAATTACTTCTTCAATTTAATCCCCTTTTATATTTTCGATAACGAAAAGTCAGTATCTGGACTTCAACAAGTTACTTGGAGCCCGTTTCCTAGCTGCTGGCGACTACAGCGATAAAATCACATTCGGGGGTTGCGACTAATTACTCCAAAAGTTCATGTTTTGTTTGACGTAAGTTCAAAAATGGTTATGAATGTGATTACGACTTGGCAACACACATATTATCCTACAGTTAAAAGAAAAACAAATACCCGATGTTATTGGTTTTGGTGTGGGAAAGAACATCTTAAGAAAAATGATAAAACAAAAGTTGCGACATCACTAGCATCATATTCATAATAATCACCGACTAGACTGTGTTCCACAAATTAGGACTTATGTGTTATTAGCTACAGATTTCCAATTTTATTTTAAAAGAGAAATAAAATTAATGTTGTTCTACGCATTTTTCATTTCCCTATGCTACAACTTGGAACGACGGGAATAAATATATATACGCATTTTTAAAATTCAAATAAAAAATTTTATTATTCTTTTAAGAATAATGCATTTAATATATACTAAAAGATATTATTCGTCTTTGTTGTAATTTAACCAAAAACAATTTAAAAAATCAATTTTAAAACAAGTATGTACATATGTAGGTACTAAAGTTTAATTTGAATTACAATTTTCATACATACCCACCTACATATGTAGATATCTACATACATACATATGTAGATACCTACATACATACATATTTTCTTTTTTAATAATTATTTTAGCAATCAGCTGCTTTGTACACCTAATATTTTTAGAATCCTTCTGTCCCGGTAATTTTTTGTCAAAAGCCTTTACTCGGATACCGGATTTAATCTACGCACATACATATACATACATACATACATCCATGCATACATACATACATACATACATACATACATACATACATACATACATACATACATACATACATACATACATACATACATACATACATACATACATACATTTATAAGTGAACAAACGAAACTATTCTATACTTCCATCTCTTGTTTCTGTGCGTGCTTAAATAAAATACATATAACACACACAAACACTACATAGCAACAATTGGCATATACATACATATGTACAAACATATGTATTTTTTGCAATTTTCTAAAATTTTTTTTATTAATTTGTCTATAAAAAAAAGTATAATCACATTCGATATTGCATCTTACGAAATCTTTTCAACATTGGAACGTTCATGTATTCAGTCATTCTAAATTTTTAAATTAAGAAATTAATTTTTTTAATTAAGAAAAGCACATCACCAAACATCCGACAGTTGTAAATTTAAGCGCAAACTAAAGTAAATGTGCGTAAAGTAAAAGCGAAGAATGCGACTCTATCAGGGCTGTCACAGAAAATTTTTTTTTTGGATTACTCAAGAATTATAAAAAATTACGATTATAAAATAATTCCTTGGGCAGCCTACATATGCACAACATATGTGATATGAATTATAAATGGGTTTTTGTTTTTATGCTAAGTTTTATATGCTTCATATTTTTGTTTTTGTATTATATTTTTTTTTAATAAAACAACTCTGAACTTTACTTAAGATCGTTTAATATATTAGTTTTCTTTTATTAAACTAACTCAAATAATTTCAAAACTTGATCAATTAAGTTGATGGAGTTAATAATACAGAATACTTTGTCATATAAAATATGGATCCTAATATTCCCAAAAAATTCGATACTACCGATAGTATTGATAGTTTTCTATCAAACTATCGAAAATATCGAATGGCGAGACTATCGATAGTTTGCCAGCTCTACAATGTGATCGTTTTTTTATTGGAAATAAACCAATCAGCTAACAGCTGTCGGTTTTAATTTACTCGCTCTTGTTTTTATTTTTTAAGCCATACATACATATGTATAAAAGTAAATATTAATTGATTAATATTTATGAAAATATGGCTTTATATTAGTTTTTTTTTTGTTTTATGTAAGCTTTTAAAAGACTGAATATTAATTAAACTTTTTTAAGGCTGAGTTCTAAATTTTTGTTTGTTATGTGGAAGAAACTGTATTGTTTTAGGTTTTTTTTTATTTATTTCTGATCCTTTGTCTTTCAGTTTGTAGAAACGTCTTTGACGGCAACATAACATTTTCCTTCACTACCAGGTGATATTAATTTTGTATCATCCTCGGTGTTCCCTATGTTGTAACTGACTCACTGCTAACTTTCTAACAAAATCTCTTGCATTGCTTACATTACTACTATTATTACTGATGCATTACTTCTCAAAAAGAATTAATCTTTTGTTAGCCCATTTAAAATTTTAATAGAACATTAACCTGTGGTTATACATATGTATGTACATATATTACATAATAGTTTTAGACCATAGTGCGTAAAGAATTTTTGAAATATAAGCGGAGTTCATTGTACGATGCAAATGGTCTTCCAAAAGAGCAAGTGCATAATATAATAGTTTTTTTGTAATATCAAACAACAAAATACCAATTGTTTTTGGTTAGTTTGAAAGATATAACCCATTTGCATTTTCGCAAGACCATTTGCATCATACACTGAATACCGCTATAGTTCAGCTTTAAAAAATGTTTATAAATACATGCATAAATACACCAGACTATTAAATTTTTATTACACGTAATGTATAATTGGATACTACCAATTGCATATTATATGTAGTATATTTGAGTAGAAAACCGAAAGAGGTTTCTTTGCCTATACGAATATAATGTTTATATTTATTAAAGCTACTTACTATTTATACCTATTTATCTTTCTTAATGTAAATCTTTTAATATACTCATTTTTGTTATATGTATATTAAAATTAAAAAATCAAACTTGCTTATCAAACTATAACAACCAAGTGTAGGTTTGCTAATCCACGTTCAATTTTTCTCGTAATTATTAGCTAATCGCCGTTAGCCCCGTCTACATAAGGTATTATCTGTCTTAACAAAAGTCAAACCTCACAAAATTTTTTAAAATCAATCCAGTATTTTTTACATGATGCAAATACAGACAGACAGGCAGATAAAAATTCTAAAAATTTATGTTCTGTATTCCATTTCGATTACTATCTGCATTACAGAAATAGTCCAGTTACTGTTTTAATATAATTAACAAATCCCTTTTTTGTACTTATTTGCATTTTATCACCAACCATGACAAATCACCTTAATTGTGATTGAAATACTCTGTTTATTTATTTTTATTTTTTATTCTAATTTTAACATATACATACATACATGCACTTACATAAATAAAACAATTCATTAAAACACTATTGAAGGTTTGAGTCATACAAAATGTTAATTATTTCTTGTTTGGTTGCAAACAAATATAGAATGCAAAAAAAATTAATAAAAAATATACAACAAACTTGTTCGGGGGCGTGCGAACCCCTATTCAGTCAAAGCTTTTGTTTTTGTGCATCTATATTTTGCATATCACAGTGCAATGCACACCTAACAATTAGTCAGCCAATACGCCAGTCAGCCTGACAGCCATTTAACTTAGCTAACCGGCTTCAATTTTGCTTGTGCAAGTGCAACGCTTGTAATTTCTATAAATAGAACTACAATCATAGTAAAATATTAAGCAATGCATACATACATAAATATTTAGTTTTAATTTATAAAGATGAAATTAAACCTTAACCCTTTAATAGTTGGTTTAAATTTTCACATTTACATTTTTTTTTTCTAAAATGAAATAAAGGAACAAATTCCAAAAAATATTCACTTTGGGCCCACTTTATTTGATAGAAAAATTTTAATTGGTTCAAACCATATATGCCTGATAAATTATTTTTCTGATATGATACAATCTTCTACAGAGTGTAACTTGATTCGTTCCTGAGCTTATTTAATTCCCGTTTTGACGATGAAAATTTTCATGCTGCAATTTTTATTATCTTTTTCAGGGATCGTAACGGTTACAGGATTTATTAAAAAAAAACAATTTTTAATGAATATTTTTATTTTTTTTTTGCTTGGAAAATAATATTTATTTTCGCTTAGAAATTAATGATTATTTATTAAGTTTTATTTTTTGCTTAGGAAATAAATAGGTTAATATAGTTTCTAAAATTCTCTTTTTAAAATAACTTGTGTTGCATGAACGTTGCGCAAAACTTGCGCAAATCTATATAGATTTGGATAAATAAATTTTATTTTTTAAACAAAAATAAAACTCAAAAAATAACTATAATTGTCGAAGCAAAAAATTACACTTAAAAATAAGTGTTATTTTTTTTTTTTTTTGCTTGGAAAATAATATTTATTTTCGCTTAGAAATTAATGATTATTTATTAAGTTTTATTTTTTGCTTAGGAAATAAATAGGTTAATATAGTTTCTAAAATTCTCTTTTTAAAATAACTTGTGTTGCATGAACGTTGCGCAAAATTTGCGCAAATCTATATAGATTTGGATAAATAAATTTTATTTTTTAAACAAAAATAAAACTCAAAAAATAACTATAATTTTCGAAGCAAAAAATTACACTTAAAAATAAGTGTTATTTTTGAATAAAAAAATAAAACTTGAAAAATAACTTTTATTTTCTAAGCTAAAAATAAAACTCGAAAAATAACTTTTAATTTGTAAGCAAACAAAAAAAATTAGTAAATTAAATTTTTTTATAAAACTCAAACGAATAAAAATCAATTGCAGGTAAAGGTAGTCCAGTCCTCGTAATATCGATTACGTAGGTGTACTTCTTCAGCGTGCAGCATTTCTCATTAATTATGATTTTTTTTTGGTTAAAATTATAAAATTATAAAATAATAATTATTTGCGAACCCCGATCTTTTTAATTCTGATTTTACAAACTTTTAAAATCAATTATTAACCCTTTTCTTAATTTTTAACATACATGTTCCAATTTCCTATAGTATATTCATTTCAATATTAGATTTTTGATATGCTTTGCGATTAATGGGTTGCCTTGTCGCACCTAAAGAAAATAAAAATATACCATGGAATAAGCTCGGTTAGCAAAGTAAAAAGAGAAGCTATTGGGAGCAATTTAGTAGAGGAAAGCAAGGTAAATCATAGCGGTGGGAATTTTTTGCACCAATATGTCCTCGGTTTGGGTTTCTTACTTAAACCACTTACGATTGATTATTAAATTAGTAATAATCTAGTAAGCATAGTCATAATGTCCATCTATTGTTTCCCTCCTACGAGATTTAATTATTCTTTGATCCCATGATTGTTGCATTTGGCTAGTTCATATGAATTAAAATTTCAGTTTACAAGAAACACGTTGGGTTGTAATTTTGTGAAATAATGTACAATTTAAGTATCCCGTTGGTACATAATAATATTTTGTTCTCCATCCCTGCACTTAAATTTACCCACCACTTAAGCACCATGTTGTTTGCAAATACAACCCTGAAATAAGTAACCGTGTATTTATTCAACACTAACGATATCAACGTAAACAACGCCAAATATTGTTTTTTCCACAAACAACGTTTGTTATTTGTTAGTAAATTTCCAAAAAATAAACATTTGAAATTGTGCTTCTAGTTTAACGTCTTATATTATTTTAAAAAGGGGTTTGTAAACTGTGCATTAATCTTCAGCGTTTGTTGCACCAAAGTGCATTGTGAAAACTGTAAACAAAAAGAAATTGATTTTGTTTAAAATAAAGGAAATAGGCAAAACTAATAATAAACTCTGTAAGCAAAACATAAAGAGTAATAATTACAAACACTAGGAAAGGAAAAGCAATTCAAATACAAGAGGAATAAACGAAGAAAACAAAAAAACTACAAGAAACAATTGTATGAAAACTAACCTTACTTTTTTGATGGATTGACAAACAGTATACCGAAAAGAAGAAAACGTCAAAAACGCGCGTATTAAACACACAAAAGTAGAAAATATTCAGCCAGTCTGTAGGATCAATAAGAGGTCTTTGAAATAAAACAAATAATAAACTTTAATCCCAAAAGCTTAAATCTGTGAAGAAGAAACGAAAGCGATAAAAATATCTTGACATTTACTAGTTTTGTTTGAAAATTTGTAAAGATTTCGCCCAAAAGAAAACAAAGTTTTCAACACATAAGAATGGAAGTAGACGATGCAATAGTAATGGCAGAGCCTGTTGAAAAGAGAACTGTGCTTGATGGTGGCGTAGGTGACGAGGGCATTGACGAAAATGAGCAGATTACGCCAAGCGGTTCTACAACGTCTAAACAAAAGCGTGCTAAACTAAAGCATGATAAAGAAGAACCACCCGGTGCGTTAGAAATCCAAAATAATGATTCTGTGTTAACAGCTACACCATTTAAACTAGAAGTTTCTGGCTCGGAAGACGAACGAGAAGAGTGTGATGGTACTTCCAAACTAGCCATTAGACGCAAATTGCTATCCACACCTATGGAAGAGGACACAGCAGCCAAGGATGGTTTGGAGGAGTTGGAAGAAGTGGCAATCAAAAGAAAACGTTATGAAATTCGGAGATCTGGATCTGAAGATTGTCTTTTGGGATTTGACGAACTAAGTGGAGAAGCTGAATTAGTGAAAGTGGAAATTGTAGAAGAGCCAGCTGTTCCGTCAGAAGAACATCCCAAGACACCTGAAGAACTATCAGTTGAAAGTGTTGAAGCATCACTTGCAATTTTAGATGGGGCTAACGAAGCAAAGAAAAGTCCTGTAAATTCTCCCAAGGCTACTAAAAAGGTAAATTTTGCACGTTTACACTATATTTTTTAATAATATAAATAAATGTTTTAGATAACATCAGTAGCAAAAATAGCATCACCGGCTTTGCAAACTAGAAGATCAGCCTCGAAATCTCCAAAAGTTCTTAAATCTAAAACACCACCTTTAGAAGTGACATCAACTGGAAAAACAGCTCAAAAGTCTCCATCTAAACCCCATATAGTAGCTGATGGTGAAGACACAAATGGTGTAGTAACAACTCCAACAAAGTCAAATTCTCACGGAGCAGGAAAAAAAACAATTTCACCACAAGATGATTTTTACAAGAAACCTTTCGAATACGGCTGGAAACGTGAATTAGTGTGGCGTGCCAATCCAGAACAAAGCAAAGACAAAGCAGATGTATACTTTATATCGCCAGCTGGCAAAAAACTAAGAGGACGAAGTGAAATTATGCCATTATTAGAGGGTGACTTGTCTATTGATCATTTCTGTTTTACACGTGAACCCTTAGGCGCTGGTCCTGAATTGGAGACTGTGAGAAGTGCCAAACCAACTGCTCGGGCTTCTGTAACGGCAGCCACACTGGCTGCAGCTTCTAATCCTCCAAATATGGGGAAAAGAGTTTCAAAACCGAAAGGGCCTAAAGGAGCAAGTCCTCCTCCCCAAGGCTGGACACCCAGCAAAGCCCTTAAAGTCAATAATGCAGCCTTACTAAGTAGTACAGGCTCTGTTGGTAGGTCTGCTGCAGCGTACCACTCAGTACCGAGTACACCGCCCAGTAGTCGTAGGCATGACAATGCACAGGCCAACAATACTCATTTCACAAAGAATTTAAAAACAAAAAAGTAAGACTAATCTTGGTTTTTTACTTTTTTTAAATTTGTTTAAGATAAAATCTGCTAGAAATTTTTCTACATATTTTATGTTTTGAAATATAGCTCGCTCTCGTTTTGTTTGTTTCGTCAAATATTGTGAAATTTGCCACATATTATTTTTTCGTTTATAGATCAGCCGCTGCTAAAGCAGAAAGTCTGGTGGAAGTTAAAAAAACACCATTAGATGTTGATTCCAAAGAACCCTGTACTGTAGGTTGTCCAAAAGCGCAGGGGCAAGTACCACAATTACAATGTGCAAAATGTTTATGTCTACACCATCACGAATGCATGGGTCTTAATCAATATAACTCAGAATATCGCACAATAAGCAATAGTAGAGGCAAGGAGTACATATGCGAGGTGCTTTTTAAAGATTTACTCTGCTTTTAGTTTTTACATAATTTTCTATTGTCTTTTTAAGGCTTGTTTAGCTAAATCAATACCAGTTTCTATCATGTCTTCTGAGGTAATAAAACCAACGGCAAATGTGGTCAGTAACAAAAAGCCAGAAAATAAACTTCCTCAAACAATTGCTGTGGTTAAAGGCAAAAAATACGTTATGGTAGCTAGACCTTTAGCGCTGCCCAACGAGTGAGTTTTGTAAAGTATTTTGAAAAATAATCGAAAAACTATTGAGAGCGAGCCTAAATTTGAAATAAAATTAATGAAGAAAATAATTATATAAATTTTACTTATCGCTTCATTTCCTTATTTACTTTTGATGTTTTTCAGACATGTCAATGATATTGAAAATGATTTGAAGCAGATTAACGAGAGCATACGCAAGAATCGAAAACCATCTAATAATTCCTTGGAGGGATCTATACAAACTCCTAATTCCCATAACTCGGTAGTGGTTGATCATTCAAATAAATTATTTGCAACAAATTTCTTCGCCAATGTTTCATACGCTTATGATTCATTATTGTGTATATTAAAATATTTAAAAATACATGTAAGTATGACAAAACTTTAGAAAAACATATATTTTTTGTATTTCTAAATCTTGTCAATGTTCAATGCAGGAACGTCCACGTGCTGCAGCTGTTTGTAAGTTGTGGAATTTGGCTGCTAAGGATACATCCCTCTGGCAAACAGTGCGTATGAAAAACTCAAAGGTTTGCAGTTGGTCTGGTTTTGCAGGTGCACTGCGTCGTGGCGAAACCAAACAGTTAGATTTGCGTAAAATGCTGTTACCTAGTGGCCGCAGTGAAGACATGTGGAATGATTTTTGTGCAAATATCGGTACAGTAAGTTTTTTGGAAACCATAGATCTGTGCCGCTGCTCAGCCAGAGTTGTGGAGAGCTTGTTCCAGAGTAATTGCAATTTGAAAGTAATTAACGCTTTGGCCATTAATGATGACACTATAAATCTCGAGCATGTTGCCCTTCTAAAGTCCTTAGAAGAACTGCGTTTACGTACTTGTGAAGCAGGCGTTTTATCTGGAGATCTTACACCTTTGGCTTCACTTCCTAAACTGACACATCTTTCCATAACATCCATTAAGGGTTTAGGTGCCAAGAGTGTAGAAGTGTTAGGAGAATTAAACACCTTGAAATCGCTTGAATTGGGAGAATGTGGGGACTTTGATTCAACATTTGCGGAAGCGGTGTTACCCAAATTAATAAATTTGCAACGACTTCGTCTTGAAAACAGCCAAGTAACAAATGTCTGCACGTTGGAAATTCTCGATGCAGTGGCCAGATTGGTGCAATTAAATCAACTGGAGTTGGTTAATTTTGATATAAAACCTGGTTTCGATGAGAAACTAAGTTTATGTATTAACATTAATAAACTGCTCATCATTCCTACCTACATTTCTCAGTCGGCTACCACCAACCAAATTGTCCTGAGTGCCGTTCAGCAAGTGTCTGAAACTCTAAAAGTGTTTACCTGGTGCGTAACCGTTGAACTGCTGCGAGTTACGGCCCTCTATGTAGATCAGTGTGAGGAATCAACGAAAAAGGAAAAACATCATTTTGACGAATGTATACCTGTTTTAAAACCGGTACCAGGTGCAACTACTAGCGAAGAAGGTGACGAAGAAACCAGCAAGCCTAAATCACCCGCCACCACTGAAGATGGTGCTGTTGCCCCGGAAGTTCCCCAAATTGAAATCTTACCTCTCGACAAAGTGGAATCTATATTAGCGGAAAATTTACCCCATACCAAGTTCACCATAGTCAAGGTGCCCTATCATGCGACTTGCAAGCAACAGTTAGTGGAGTTAAATTAGTTGACAGTCGACACAAATGCCTTTCTTTGTTTTTTTTTTTCTATTACTTACCGCGTTAAAACAAACTACCTTCATTTAAAATACATTATAATTGTGTATTTAAAATCGACGGTATTTCATTAATACTTATTTTTCATTGGCATAGAACGAGGCACCTTCTAAAGGATTTAACATTAAAATTTTGGCGTAATAATGACTGAAATTAATTTGTTAACTTAAAATTGTAACTGTAACGCATCATTTTCTGCATATTCAATATTTACATAGCTCTAAGATTAATCTTAAATTATTACCATTAAAATTACTTTTTAAATCAGGACAAAAAAATTTAAAATCAACATCGGAAAGTATATATGGAGCGACATTTGAAAAATCTTATTACTGTTGAAGTATAAATTTAAATAATTTTATAGTAAATGAATTACTACACAATTAAATTTGTTTTCAACAAATAAAAATCAGCAGTTTATTAAATATATTTTTATTGAATCGTCTGCTTTTATTATTTTTATTTTTCATTTAATTTTTTTTGTTAAAAATTTATTAATAAATAAATAAATCGCATATTTTGATTATTCTTTGGAAAAATTTTCATTTAAAATACATAAATTTTAAGAATATTGCAAATATTTGATTAAATGAATGAAATAATTAAAAATGAGATAAGTAGATTTTAGTATTAAAAAAAATTATTTGTCAGAAGTGGGATTCGAACCCACGCCTACAGAGTAGACTGCGACCTGAACGCAGCGCCTTAGACCACTCGGCCATCCTGACGTATGTTACTTTTGTGACAATTGTTGGTTTTCTACAGCACGTGGAGAACTGATTCATTGTTGTATTGCGATATCGTCTTTATTATTTTAAACTTCAAACAAAATATTAATGTGTCGGTTTGATCAAACATAATAAACAAAATAATTTCTGTTTTTCTACACCTGATGACTTTGTTTTTTATCAAAACAACTGATATACGCAAATTAATAAGTTTACAATTTTTTTAAGTAGTGTTTTTCCGTTTTTAACGCCCACCACCCCACTACTTAGGGAACGAGATAAAATGCATGATAAAGAAAATATCTATTTATAACGACTTTTGATTTTTTTAACATTTTAAATAATTGTTTCAAACTAAAAGCGTTCCATACAATGCCTGATCAAACATGTATGACTTCAAGAGCTAATCCAGAGGTGGAACATTAAAAACCTTTGTATTTATATTGGCTACAATGATATATCCACATATTCGTAAATAACTAATAGATATTTTTAATTTATCAATCCTGTTCTGAAACTCACGATTTGAAATCACGTGTTTTATTTTACTCTGTTCCGTAAATCACACAATTTTTTATTGTTTTAAGTGATTTTAGGTGTAGGTGTACTTTCTAAGCACTTAATCTGCTGACAGTTAAAAAGAAACGGAAAACACAAAAAACAAATTTGTTTAATATAAAATATTACTGCAAAAGAAGAGTCTTTAACAATTTGCAATTTTCTTATAAATCACCTAATTTTACTACAAAACTGATAAAAGAACATTTCAAACTATATATTCCAGTAGTTTATTTTAAAATTAACAACAAAGGACTCGCAAATATAAGCAAGTGATTTGATTTCACAGACACTTTCCTAACCGATTTAAAAGCACGCGATTTCAAAAATTGTTGTGTGTAGAAAACCTTTTAAGTGATTTCAAATCACTTTCATACAAAGTGATTTTCAGAATAGGCCTGTGTTTATATAAAGTTATTGTGAATTTTTATTTTAAATAATTATATATTTAATTATGCAACTTTATATATTTATATTAGTAATAGCTTATTTAAATACCAATATTTTTAGGTCATTTATATCTAAAGCTCATGACTCAAAATTTGAAGATAATAGTGCATTTACATTACACCGAAATCTAGCAGATTTGGTATCTTTCTCAAAAGGCTTAATTTCATTAGTCTTGATTCCATAGAGAAAGCTTTCTTGCGCAAGTTTTAATTTTAGTGTAAGGGAGAGGAGTACATACTAATTTTCGTCTTATTTTCTCTCTACAAAAATTCAGGCTTACAACTTGCCCTGTAGTAAAGATGTATTGCCTTTTATTTACAATTTCACTGCATTTATTTTTTAATTTAATATACATTTTTTCTTGTGCACCATAGTTTTTTTTGGTATACCATAGTTGCGATCCCACTCCAAAAAATCGTAGTTGCATCCCTAAAGCCGCTTTCACAATATAATACTGAGTATTAAGATTTTTATTGGATTTGTAAGATAGAAATCCAATGAGAAATGTATGATTGTTAAAAAATCTAACGGTACATAACATTTCGTTTTCACATTGTCACACTTCAAATAAAATGAAAAATATCAGCAGAGGAACGAGACGAGACATTGAACGGCGTCGGCTGAGAACTGAGTGAACGGCAGAGGTCCGGGTCTTAAGTTTGTTTGTGTATTTGTCTGTGTATTTTGTTGTTTATAAATATTTACCAAACCTACAAGATGTAATAGGTCTACAAAGCAAACAGTGAATTCCGCTAATAAAAAACAAAACAAATAAAAAATAATACGTACATTCAACAATTTCTAGGCATAGCAGAAACAAAGTACAAAGTACATTGCGTTAAGACTGATAGCAATTTAAAGGCCCAACTATAATATGCATAAGCTGACTTAAGCTAATGTCAAAAAATTAACGAAAAGTCTGTCAAATGCTTAAGCAACTTATTGAAGACTTTGAGGTGGCTACAATGTACTTATATGAATCTAAAAACTATTATGACACAGTTGCACATTCGTTTTATTCGTACTTTTGGAAAATAATAATTTTTGTCCGAATAAATTAAATTTGTTAACAAAAAGGTGTTAAATAAACATATTTAATGTATCTAATACCATTCACAACATACAAATTAATAATTATTTTTAATAGTTTTAAGAAAATTTCGAAAGAAAAAGTACTAAAAAATATAGTAAAAATATAGTACTACAAAAGTACTAAAAAATATAGCGGTGTGCATCACTCATCTCATAAACAATAAAATGCTCTTTTTTGTTTTAATTACGATCATTATATAACGCCTCCCTTTTTTCTTATAGAAACTTCTTTTTTTAAACATTTTATATTAAATTTAGATATAATTTGTTCACTTTCGTTCTCCATTGCAATTTTTTATGAATGTACATTCATATGTAAAACACAAAGCACAAACAGCTGTTTCCGAAACCGATCGCACAGACTTTGCTTAAAATGGTTTTACACGGCGTGTGTTTGTCATATGACTTGTCAGTTTGAAAACCCATATTTAATTTCTGTGTTTGTCAAAATAGACATTTTACATACGGTTTATAATTTTTGCTTTCAAACGTACATATGTAATTACATCTGACATAACCTATAATATATAATTTTTCCGCCACACAGTTTTGTATTGCCAACCACAGCTGATGCAAATGTGCAAAGGTAGTGTTTTTGACACGCTTTTAGTGCTTTTGGTACCACAAAAAACCTAAAATAGCAAAATATCAAGTTGGCATTACAGCATGTCAGCTGCTTTGTCACATCAAAATAGAACACGTTCTAAATGAAAAATGTCATATGTATTGTACACATGGAAAACACACATGTTATGTTTCAAAAGGTTTACATGATGTGTTTAGAATTTACACATGGAAAAGTGACAAGTCATATAACAAATACACGCCGTGTAAAAGCACTTTTAAGCAAATGACATTTGACGAAACTCAACGAAAAGTGTTGTTAAGTACATTATAGTCTGCCACATATGATTTATATGCAATTGCACAGTTGCTTAAGTTGGCTTAATCTATCTTATACATATTATAGTTGGGCCTTAAGGCAGTTGCAGGACAAAGAAAAAATATCATCGGTAGCGTCGAACTATCGGCTGCGACTCACTCAGCTTGGCTCTTTGCTTTAAAAAACACAACCCTGATAAAATGAAAAATGTTATCGTTTAGAAAATTTTCTAAAAATGGTTTGGTATTAGGGGATGTCAAATTTCTTTCCGTATTATTTTACATTTTGATAACATACTGCTTTCACACTATCACACTTTCTCATTGGATTTAATTCTTAATACTCAGTATAATAGTGCGAAAAGGGCTTAAGTAATACCGAGTAGATTTCTTTAAAATCTAGTGATAAAGTAGATTATGATTTGTGTGAAAAATCTAATAAAAACAACTTGATTTTCCACATGACCAAATTGCAGACCAGACTCACTTTTAATGGATGCAAAGGTGACTGATTACCCTGAAACGTGCCTCGTCACTCATTGTTCGCACGTTGTTTTCCCCAAAAATTACACGTAACTTTCTCATCGTCACAGCAATCGAAGATTGATTTTAACGAATATTTTTTCATAATAAATTTGCCACGTGTCTACTTTACGACTACCAAATATGAACTTTCAAGACTAATGCTTACCAAAATGGCGGCAAAGGCGGGCACCCTGTCTTTCTCATTCTAATGTGCGTAGTCTAGCAAAATGCAGACTGGATTAGGAGAGTGAGCGCGGTACCTCACATACAAAGCGAAATATTATCGCGTACCTAGATAATATTTCGCTTTAAAAGATTGGCCACGCCTTTCTTGCAAGTGTTCATTTTATTTTTTGTGGATGGGTGTAGCGAAGCGCACCCATTAACATTGCATAATTGTTAATTATTATGTTAAAAACATCCTTTTGTATTTTCAATGATTTTAACTCATAACTTCCAAGCCTGACTTTTTATGAATAGCTTGACGTGTAACTGTGGCAGGTTTAGGTTTGATTCCAATCTCCCTAAGCAAAGTTCGATTCGAGCAAAATGTTGCAACTTCTATCACGAAATGTTAAATAAAGTTGTTTCATTGAAGTTTGTGTTTTTGTTGAGAGCAGTCGGAAATAAAAGTTGTTTTATTTTTTTTAGTAACGCGCTAAAGCAGCGAATGTTTGGTGAAAAGTTAAATTAGTAAAAAAACAAAACCCAAAGAAGAATTGATTTAAAAGAAATACCTAATATAATAAAAACTGTTAAACTTAAATAAAAAAAGATTTAAAATATGTGTATAAATTAATCAGGGGATAGTGTTTAAAAATTTTAGCAGAAGTAATAAGTTACAAAGACGTAATCCTGCTTTGCTAAATATATAATTTTTTATTTTATTTTTCTGGATTAATACTTACCAACCAACCAAACATTTCAAGGCTAAATTCCAGTTTACAAGAAACAAACTTCATTGAATAAAAGCAACAACATGAAACAAACTGCAGTTACCGAGGTGAGTTACAATTATCTCCTTGCATTTTTTAAAGAATTTAAACACCTCTCAGACGAGAGACGTGAGGCGTGAAAAAGAAGAATGGCCAGTCATTACAAATAAATTTAAAATTTTTTGGTTGATAAAGATTTGTTTAGAAAAATCTTTAAAAAAATTTTATTTGATTGTATTTAAATTGATTTAATTTTGGTTCACTTATATAATTTTGTTGTTGCTGTTTATAAAACACTTCCATGGTGCTGGTTGTTGTGGTTGTTTTCTCTTTATTTTTCTTTTCGGCAGTTTTATAATTTCCGTTAGATGATTCTGCACCTGTTGTTGGTTGTTATTTTAATTATTATTAAAGTGTTGCTGCTGTAATTACATACATACATACATACATACATACATACATACATACATACATACATACATACATACATACATACATACATACATACATACATACATACATATCTATACACCACATATGACGTGCATACTTCCATGGATGTATGTACATACATACACACACATCGATATTTACGTGCATATGGTACACCAATGCCCTACAATTTTTAGCAGTTAAAAGTTGAAATAAAAAATTTACAATTTAAAACGAAACATCGTAGGTATCTACTTAATTTGATGACGACAAACTTGGCTTTTTATAAATTTATCTTAGTTTGTACATACATATCCTTACATACATACATACATACATCCATATATACATATGTGTGTATGTATGTTCCCTTATTTCCGGTAACTTTAGGAATTTTGTGTTATCTCTTAATTTAGGGTTCTTTTGGCCACATGCAAGTGCTGACCCTAACAAGCACTCTACACTCTTGTTTATTGGACCTTTGCTTTTTGTACGTATTTTCTCCACTTACAACGTTACAACTTACAACGTTATTAATATTCTGCTTTGACTTGTGTTGTTGTTTGTCTTTAGTTGGCCTACCATTTGTGTTCAAAGTTATGTGCCGTATTGTGTTTAAGCTAGCAGAGATCCAACATGCTGTTGTATTACGTTCCAGTGACTAATTTTTAAATATTTGTTTGCTCTTATTCTATTCATAATTTGTTGTTTAAGCTGTATGGAGGAAAAATGATATGTGTATCTTTGGTACGAGAATGTGGGGTAAAAGTACCTAAGTCTGTTTAATTAAAAATAGTAAAATTAACGCGTATAGTTTTACCTTTTATAGGATTAAAAATAGTGATTAAAATGCAATTCGGCTGCTTAATTTAGAAGGAAGAGGACTTCATATGTTTATTTTTCCACAAGAATCTTAAATTCTTTGAAGTTTTAGAATACCACAAATATCACCTGCTAAATGTAGATTTTATGGTTTTGGCTTATTACGATTGAAAACAGGGGTCTAATCGCCGCATTCGATATCGAGTAAAATCTCTCTTAATTTTTCAATTTGGGATCATGATACTCGATATCGAATAAAAAGTATCGTAATTTTATTCGCAAGGAAGTGTTTTTAAACCGTGTTTTCTTGTTCAATTGTTAACTTATTATTAATCTATTACAATTTGATAAAAATAACGATTCGATACATGTCGAATGGCATAATTAGCTTACTCCACTCGTATCGAATTTGTTACTCGATACGATAGTTTACTCGATATCGAATGCGGTGATTAGGCCCCAGATTTAAATATGTATATCAGACACTAAAATTATAACACAAATGTTATTTACTTTACTTTTCTTAGGGCCATAGTTGGCTTGTTATAAATATTTTTATATTGGTTTCGTAATTTTTTTAGTTTAAAATTTAATTTTTAAATTAATATAGAGTAGCGAGCAGAACATATGCAAGAAACTATAAATCTATAACATCCACCTCCGCTTTACGAGGCTTTGTTTTGACTTATACTCATATTACGATCTTGCCGCTCTATAGTGTTTAATGTCCAATCCCTACTTTGTTTTCTAGCTACCATTTTCCTGCCTCTAGAGCTTTAATAATGGTAATCTTGCTACTGCTTCTAATATAAATTTAGTAGTCTAGAACTTTTTAAGAGGACTTTTTTTTGAAAAGCAGTTAGTAACTTAATTTTAGTGTTATAACATTACATTAAATTTTTTTGCTCGCTAAATATAAAAAATTAAATGATTTGGTTGTCGTTATTTTCAAACAGATAATTTCAAATATCATAAAATACACCCGTTGCATTTTTTCTGCCCATTACTGTGTGTTTGGACTGAGTAGCACAAGCAATTACGAATTTAAAGTATATGAAATGTAAACGATTACGCGGGACTCAGAAATAGCCAGAGATTACCTAAGCCTAAAGCTTATGATTTTCTCAGATTAATTAGGTCGCTTAGAAAAGAAGGTGGTTTAAAATGTGATCCAAGGCTTCCTTTCCAATTATAATTTTAGCATGTTCTGCTTAAAGTTTCGGAAACAAAACAAATAAGCTCGACTTGGCTTCGGTAAAAAACTATTTTTTAAGTGATAAAAAAGTTTAACAAAGTATTATATCAAGTCAATCTGTCAGACTAACCAACTTGGAGAAGGTATGTTTTTTCCACAAGAGTGTTTTTTTATTTGTAAATAATATAAATTCTCTTTTCCTCCCAACTGCAGACGTACGTGTATGTGTGTACTATTTAATTTTATTATTTTAATTTTAACTACAAAAGTATAGTCTTTCTTTCGAATAGAGATCAAGCATTTGTATTTTTTAAATACAGGTGTTGTTACACATTTTCTACCTTTATTAATTTATTCGTTTTTGTCTTTTGTTTTTTCTTTTTTGTTAATAAAAAGAACACCTCAATATAAATAGGTTGAGCTTATATTTAAATTATTATGGAACGTAAATTACTTAAAAACAAAAATATGTACAAACAATACGGTTTCACAGCAGAGAGTTAATAATGTTAAAAACCGTTTTCTGGCACGAGTTGTAAACGACTTACATATCGATACCTTAATATAGAAAGGCCCTAACTAATGTTTTTCCTACTTAACAGGAGAAGAAAAAACTTAATTAAAATTATAGTTTTGTAGTCGCAAACTTTTTTTAATGCTATTTTTTATTAAATTTAAATAATTACAAATAATTTTATTTATACATATGTATTAGAAGATCATCTATGCAAATATGCAAAAAACAACTCGATTAAAAAAAAAGCGTTAGGGCCTTTCTATATTAAGGTAACGATATGTAAGTTGAAAATAAATATAAAAGAAATCAATTAACAGTTCTACAAACAACGATGCAGTCATACATTTAGAAAGGAGTGAGTGAAGTAGCTGCTTACTAGGAATGGTGTAGGCTGTAAAAGTTATAAGATGCACTGGAAAAAAGAACTTATACACTTTACATTTCAACTTGAATTTTTTTTTATTATCCATTATCTTATTGAGTTTATCAAAAAAAAAAAAAAACACTTTTAGAAGATAACAAACAGTCTTATTAACAACGACAAAACGTTTACACAAACAAATTTTATTTAGTAGATCTTTGATTTAACAAAAGAAAATTATTATATTTATATTTATATTTATTATAAAACGATAAAAAAATCTTTTTTCCATTCATATGATTAGAACCACTTTGAATTTTTTATTTTTTTGTAATTAGTCGCATTTGATTTGTACATTAGACTATAAGTAAAAGAAAAATATTTCTTTCTAATAAACGCGGAAAGAATCAAGATCGATGTTTAACATTTGCCAGCAAATCACTGTTGGGCCACTGTGCAGGAAATTGGGTATAGTCTCCAAACTGTGCTCGAATACTTAAAAGATTAAAGAATTAATCTCTCATCAGCATTGAAAATCAGGTCTCAGACTAGTATTCAGGCTAGTATCGGAACAGTAAAAATGACCGATGCAAGCGATGACTACCTAGAATTAAAAAACAATTAAGAAATAAAAAAAGGCGCTGATTAATTTACGCAAAGAAAATCGATTTCAATTTGCTATAGAGCATATGACCTGGGACCACGTTGCTTATTGACGTACAGTTGATATTAATGACGAAAATAAATTTGATTTGGATGGCCCAGATGGCTACAATTATTATTCTCGTGATACGAAAATAGGGAAGCTATATTTAAACCGCCGTCACAGCAGAGAGGGGAGAGTTATGGTCTGGAGTGCTAAAACGTATTACGGCATAATAGATTTTAAATTTCAAAGTGCTGAATAAATGGCTTAAGAATATTACAGGACTTTGCTACATTCATTTTGAATCGACTTCATGCATTCTACAAGATAGTGCTTCTTTATAGAATAACGCAGATGCAAAAAATTATTTCAAATCAAAATGTTCGTCTTATTGTTTGGCCACCATATTCTTCCGACATAATTATAATTTAAATTTTTGGGGTTGGCTTTCCTGCAGGCTTTTTGAAGGGGGAAGACAAATCTATGATATGGAATCACGAATTCAAACGCCAGTCATTCCTTATCATCCATGAATGAGATTTCTTTGGATTATTTGAAGTCACTTTATGACTCAATAAAAACCGTATTTTTGAAGCTACTACAAGCAAGAGATCGGTTCTTATTATTTAATTATAAAACAGAGGAATTTAAAAAATAATAATTTAAATCGTTGTAGTCCTTTATATAAACAAACAAAAATAATATTAATTATTTATTCAATATTATGCTAATTACTCATAACATTTTATAACAAAAATGCAATTTATCTGTTGGGGGAAAAGCTAGCTCCTATACGTACTTCACTGATTGCTTAGTCCCCATCTGCAGGACACCTTTTTCCTAATTTTAGAAATGCCAAATACTCTATAAGTAATAAAATTCTAAAAACACAATGAGAATTATGTTAGGAGAAGCATGCTATAGAATATTAAAGCTTTAACAAAACACCAAAAAACAAACAAACTACTTTTTGTTGTTGTCTTTTTCTGTAAAACAGAAACAAACTTTATTAATTGTTGTTTCTCTCTTTCCGATAGTAGTAAATTTTTGTCCGTCCCACTTATAAAAAAAATTTGAGTGGTTCTAATCATCTGAAACCAATTTTTATAGCTTGTTTTTTCTATTTTATAGCGAGGCAGTAACACTGCTACAATTTTTAGTTTTCCATTATTCTTCCACTGATAGATGAAAAAGAAGTAGAATAATTGTATGAAGAAATGCAATATAAAGTGAAATTAAAAACTTTATATTGTATTGTGTTTATAAAAAAAAAACAATTGCAATAATGAGCCAGTTTCAACCAAAACTTACAAAAAGATGTAAAGAATAGTCGAGCTTTCAATTAAGTTTTTAAAAAAACTTTGAACAACATTTCAATATTGAAAGTTGCGTTGACAAAAAAATTGTTGGACACAAGATTTTTTCTTGAAAACTCGAATAAATTTTTAAAAATAAATTAAATAAAGTAAATACTAGAATTCAATTTTATTTTCAGCTGTTAGTCAGCATTTGGGTAAAAGTCCATTTTATAAATAAAAAAATCTATTTTAAATCCATTTTTAAAATAATTTTATTTTTCCTTATCATTTCTTTGTATCATTAATATTTAATGGTTTTTCCTTTGGCGTTTTTATAAATAAATCAAAATTTTAATAATTTGTACCGGCAGTTAACTTCCGGTTTCGTGTGAAATTTATACTCTTTTCATTTGCTTTTTCATCTTCTTTAATGACTTTTCATGATCGAATTGCCCGCTTTTTCACTTTTCTTTGCAGCAGGTTGGTCAACTATTGCTTTTATAATTTGTCTATTATTTTGGGTGGTTTTTAGTGTTTTTTATTGTATGTTTTTCTTGCAGAGAGAAAAAGGTATTTAAACTTGTTTTGAACATCAATTAAAGTTTAACTATCTACCTACAGCTATTGCTACTAATTAGAAACGCTCTTTCTTTAACAGAAAACAGTTTCATTTTATGTAAATACATACGTATGAATGTATGTTTGTTTATATTTTCTTTTTCATTCATTTTATTTATTTATGATATTCTTCTTGAACAGATGTAGCAAATCATAAACCAACAAAATAAAAAAATACCATTTAAAAATGTCTTTTTGACTGCGATAATACATTGTCAGACAGACATTTTGACATTAAGTTTATCTTTATATTTCGTCATTATTTTGTTGGAAAGATTTTTTTTGCCACTGCTTCATATGCTCTGCTTATGGATGCTACGAGATCCCAAAATAGCTTTTCAGGTGTCGACCTACATATTTTTCATTTTTGTAAGGCTAACGGGATTTTTACGACAGCTCACATATGACCGATTGGATTCAAGTCTTAACTGGATGATGGTCATTCTGTAATATTGAGGGAATTGTTTGCATATTTCTCCAAATTTAAAATTATCATTATTGGCCCAACATCTTTCTAGAAGAGATATCGACTTTAGCCTTCACCATGCTTCTCTATGCATAAAATTTAGCGAGTATAAAATTATTTATTAATGGGATCAAGGGGTTTAATTTGTGTTCATTTGCTCTAAAGCAAAAGGAGATTTAGTAAAGTGTAAATTTGAATTTTGCTCTGGATAAGCTTGTTGCCTGCTGATATGCCATATAGTTCGGTTGTTACCAAACCTAGTGACATAGTTCGCTTGGAAATACTGACAGTCTTTGGCTTTGAATTTCTTCTAATCATTGATCGATGTGCGCTGATATGTTTTAAGGCTCTAACAAACCGACCATTAGCATTGGAGTCATACAGCATTACAAATTATTTTTTTAAACTCTTTTGCCTACTCTGCTATTTCCTTTATCAATTTTCCAGTTTTCGGAACTCAAAGTAAGAGCTCCATTGGGCAAGCGCTTTATTTATATATTAAATTTAGAAAATGTTTACTGAAAAACGTAATCGTTATCGCAATAGCTATTTGCAAAGTCAATATTTATAACTAACTGGGCGTTTCCAATTAGTTGTCGCGCAATTGATCAAAGTAAGATGTAAAAAAGTATCGAAAATTCATGAGGATTAAACCCAAGCAAGTGTTTTGGAGAAACGCTAAATTTGTATTTTTTATTACACAGAAAAAAGTGTTTGCGCCAAGTTTCAGATCAAAGTTGAATTTAATAATTAATTGATTCAATTATTTATTTAATTAGACATTTTTTTCATATAAAAAAAATTAATTGAGCACTAAGTTAAAACTAATTAAAACCTTTAATTGATGCACAATTTTTTTTCTGTGTATTATCATTAGGCACTTATAATTAAGCGCCCTATTCAACAGTTCATCAGATGATCGAAGACACAATTTCTCTATCATGTATACTTTTTAGCTAAAGTATTTAATTCAATTAATTTAAATTATTTCTTTCGTACCTCTTTTATTTCTTATCGATTTTTTACATTTATTGGCTCTTCCTTTTGCAGTATATTTTTAAGCCGTTTCTGAAATGTTTCCAAAAGTTTCGTAGCAGTTAAGCTCAACAGTTTTAAATTTAAATGTTGTTTTCCAAGATCACTTTGAAGATCGAATTCTTTTTATTCTCTGCCAATATTCATATTTTTATGACCGCTTTAGAGCACAAATAATAAAGAGGAGTTGTTTTTCATGTGCAAAGATATAAAAAAAGAAAAAGTAAGTTTTCTTTTTTATTTATTGTGGCTTTTTGTTTAATTTGGTTTGGTCAGTTAATTCCCAAGCAAAAAACTCAACAAAAACTGAAAAGAGCAAATAAAAAAAAAAGAAATTTATGAAACAAAATCATATTGGACATTATTTAACCGTGACCCATTAAACTTAAGGAAATGTTGTATAAAATAATTTTAAAAGTAAGAAAAAATTCGCAAAATCTTTTTACCTTAATTCATTAAAATACGAAAGAAAGACATTTTTTAGGCAGATTATTTTTCTCATTTAAATTAATTAATTTTTTAATTAACAGCATAAAGAATATGTTTGCTGCAGTCATGGCTTTTAAGGAAATAAAAAGAAACTTTAGAGATTTTATTTAAAATACAATTTCTTTTTTTAATTTCTCTTAAATAAAAATAAATGCTCAAGATAAAAGCTCAATTTATTGAAAGTACTAGTTACCCCCAGGTGCGCTTTGCAACTCCATCAACAAAAATAAAATGAATAGTTTCAAATAAAGGTATGGCCAAGCTTGAACACAAAAACCTACGTTTTTCTAAGAGAAGTAAGGGATAAATTTAGAGAATGTCATTATTGCACTTATCTAGATATAGAATAATTACTTTGTATATTGGATATCCGGCCCGTCTCAATCGCCAAGCATTAACTTAAAATTTAACATTATTTTTAGAGCACACAATTTCAATACTCTATCTATAATAGTTCGATAGGTTCACGAAAATAATTTTTGACTTTGCATGTGAGGCGCGACACTCACTATTCCAACCCAGCTAGTTTTTCGTTCGACAAATAGGAACCTAACCTATTATAGACTTCCAATCCAGTAAATTTTTTGTGCGGCAATGCACATTACTAAGGGATTTCAGCGTACAAAATTTCAAAACTCGACCCGCTCTAGTTCTCTAATTGCATCATGACTATTTTTTCTTTGTATGAAAATTCCCACGCCCATTGCTCCAATCTCTTCCGATTTCGGTTCAGCCGATCTTAAGTGATGCAATTACCAACGAACTACATTTGATTTTATTTATATAGATTATCCAAACTAATTTTTTTTCAATTTTTCTGGTAGGGCAAAAATTATCCTTCCTCTGTTTTTCAAATAGGTTTTTAGTGGTCGGGCAACATGAGGTCATAATGGAAAATAATGAACTATTATCTTCTCTCATATTTTTGTTATTTTTCGTGCAATCCTCTTTTTAAACGAATCAACTATGTTCGGTACAGTTCTCCCGTGATCGTTTCATCCAGCTGGAGCATGAAAACTATAAACTTTTTCAAAATAATAATGGTTTGTTTTGAAAGTCTTAATTTATGAATCTGCATTATTTACGTTTCTACGGAAGAACACAAATTAAAAATCCTAGTGACAGTACTATCACGTAAAATAGCTCTAAAAATTAAACGAATATTCGACATTTTAAATTTAATAAGCAACAAAAAAACTGTAGTAGCTAGTTATCATTGCATCGTAGTCACAACTTAATAAAAGAAATCATTATTCATCGAACACATCACATCTTTTCATCTTTTCACTGAAATATAATTTCAAACAAAAATTTGTTTCAAAATATTTGTTTCAAAATATACCAAGTCTTGACGTTAATTCATTTCATTAAAAAAAAAAAAAACAAAAACATTTTGAAGTTGATTTGTCTCATTATTTCTAGAAGATGCATCTAACTATAGGGTGTTGAAAGCCGCAGTTGTCAGTGAACAAAGCTCTGTTTCTTGATATTTTATTGTTGAATGTGTGTGTGTATGTGTGGGTATGTGTGTGTGTGCTAGAAAGACTGGTATGATCGAAAGCATCTTCTTCATTTTAGCTTTTAGTTTAAAATTTCACCAGATTTTTGTTCATGACATTGTAGTGTTTTAATGCTTCAGAGATAAAGATGCCAATAATAAAGAAGTACTATTTTCCATAACACAACGTGTTATTAATGATGGGGTATCTTAGTAAAAGAGCACATGTCTTTTAAAAGCCTAGGTTTGTGTGTGTGTGTGTGTAATCCCAGCTTTAAAGTTTCAACAATTGTCTAGTTTGGCTGGTGCCACTTAAAGAACCGGTCTAAAATTGCCTGGCTTTATACTTGTGTATTTGTTAAATGTAAAATATTTACATGGATGAATATAAAAAAATAATCAGTAGCAAAATACAGCCGCAACTTTATGTTACCGCCAGATATTATGCAGTCGCACTTATAAAATTTTCCATTTATGCAAAAAAAAAATGTATTGCAGTCTATAAATTTCCCTTTTGATTACTAGGATCAATAAATTTTACTTTTTAGTGACCACAAACAAGATTTTAATAAAAAAAGTAAAATTTGAGATTAAAAATTTTTAAACTTTTAGCAGTTGTTGAGTGCAACTGCTTCAAATTAAGCTTGAGTTTAAAACCAACCAACACCTTCTTTAAACCTGCAATTATTTAACACTAACGGGTATATTTGTGGTTAAAAAAAAACTAACTGACGTATTTTTATGAGGTTTTTAAACTAATGAAAACAACTTACTGTCGAAAAACTAATTCTTTCTTCTAGAAATACGATTATGGTTATGATCATCAAAGATTTGATTTAGAAAAATTTTTACCGCAACATTTCTTTTGTACTTTTTCTTTTGATTTAAATATACAAATTACAGAAATAAAGGTTTTTAAAAAATATGTAAAGGCTAAAAAGCAGAGCAGCAGCAGTCTTGGTCTTTTAACTTAAACTCACACAAATGGCTCGTTGAGTTGGTTGCTTTAAAATGTTTATATCAAATACGCCCAATATAAGGTTATAAGCAAATATGGGAAAAAATATCTATAATCAGCTTATAATTTTTAGAGCACAACCACTGTGATTAATCTACATTCATGCATTAAAATCAAAATATCTACCTTTAACCGATACAATATTCATGATTTTCTTTCTTTCTCTCTGTTCAAATTATGCATAAAAGATTTTTTAATCTTCATTTACTTGCTAGAAAAAAGCATACAAAGTTGCTGTACATAATTAATCTATACATATAATAAAACTGTAACAGGACCATTTCTGTACATGAAATATTTTTTAAAAATTTTGTTGCTGGTGCAGCAGCAAATGGAATACAAAACAGCAATTTTGTGAATTTTTGTCTGTCTGGATGAATTTAAATAAATTTTTGTGAATATCTTGGTTCAAATATAGGATACTTTTTTTTCCACAAAAATATCTGATTTCTAAAAGAAAAAGAAGTGAAAATACGCAATTTTACCGATATAAATGGTACTAAAAACTTGCCGGCATCCTTTATTTTTTTGTCAGCGTGATATTTTAAACATTATTTACAGAACTCTACAACAATTTTACATTTTTATATAATATTTAGAATTTTATTCAGTGATAAGTACCTCTATATATGGAAAATGCATAAAACATAACTAAAGTATGTATTTATTGTCAGGACGCCTACGACTTGGCGGGCTTAGCTAGTACAAAATATAATAGTAACATTTTTATAATTTTATGTGTTGATTATTTTGTAGAAAGTATAAACAAAGTTTTCTTTAACAAAAGTAAAAAAAACATTTTTCCATACTTCACTATTGTATACATATGTATGTATATTATTTTATATATTTTCTTATATACATAGATAACAATTAAAACACAACTTGGCTTTATTCAATGTTAATTTCTTTCAATAAACCTTTATTACTGCTCCATTTTAAAAATTCAGAACAACTCCTAAGAGTTTGCTAAAAAAAAACAACAAGGACTTAGTCGGCATTTCCTAAGATATCGTATAAACACAATTGAAACGAACGGCGAACTTTACGCAGCACGACGAACTCATCGATGAAGAGGAGAAGTTCCCATACTCTGATTTTTTATGGACATTTTTATATTCTTTCGATTCCAGATTATATAAAAACAATCAACTACAGCAATTTATAAATCAATTTTTGCTTACATTTAGCAGCTGATAGTGTGACCACGTTTTAATAAAAAAAAAAAAAAAATAAATAAAAAAAAGAGTAGAAATATTAACAAACAACTCTTAAAGCCAAAATTAATAAATGTTAATTTAAATTATTTATTGCATTAAAAGAAGAAAAGTCAGAATGCTATATATGGGCTTGCCGAATCTTGTGTGAAGATAATCTATAGTTTGCTTTCTGAATTTTCGGTTCTCAATGCAACAAAGCAAAAAACAATAATAACATACATAGAGGCTATCCTTTATTTTATTGTTATAGATAAAGCCAATAATCTTACGGTGAGTGATCGTTCATATCCGCTGGAGACAATAGAGAGCATCGTAGGTATTTTGTTCCACGAGCCCCCAAGGCAAAACACGCATAAACTATCCGATTGATTTTAGTGTTTCCCATTGTAAATAGTAAAGAAGACCACAACTTCCGTTATGCAATCTCAGAAGAAGCTTTAAGTCACTCTTATTGGGTTATAGTAGCCTTTGGGTTACACACTAAGATAACCCGATAAAGCATTTTGCTTGTCTGATGACGAGAGCACTCTGCTTCGTCCCAGGAATCAGTTGTTAACATATCCAGTGGATATCCCAAAGAAGGGCTCTGGTCCCATAAATCTTAGTCAGGCCCCCAGATTGGCTAAACGGTCAACTTGACTCTCGTAGCTGAGAACCCAGATCTTAGCTTAAATGAGGTTAATTAAATTATTAATATTATGCTAATTACCCATAACATATTATAACAAAAGTGCAATTTATTTGTTGAGGGAAAAGCTAGTTCCTATACGTATTTCACTGGTTGCTTAAGAGGTTAAATAATGCTTTATACTCTTTGTCCTTAAACTTCCCTGGCTCAGATGAGGATATTGTAAACTTCCGCCTGGAAGATCGTTGGGTATTTTACCGATGGAAATGGCCCGTTGAAGGTTTGGTCCAAGAATACCGCTACCGTTTCACTATTTTCCTGTTTGGAGACGTCAGTAAACAAAACCTGGTCTGCTACATCATGCCACCAGGTCTGGTTATTCCAACGAAGTCTATCTGAAGTAGGGACATCAAAACTTCTGCCAAATAGAAGAATCGGTTGAAATACATTTTGTGCAATTAAATCTTGTGGCAATTTATTTACTTTAATTCGTCGCAGTTAGTGAAAACGTGTGACTTTTAAAGTTTATTCACTGCAGCGCCTAATTCTTATTCTAATGATTTTTCGTGTTTTTAAAAATCAAAACATGTAACCGAGAAAATTACGGTATAAAAAAGAATTAAAAATACACAACATTAACCCGATTTGGGATAATTAAACAAAAATCGGCAATACTGGTTTGTTGTGATTGAAAAAAGTTATTTTGTGTTTGTTTTCACTTCTTTTTGTTATGGAAAAGAAAAAAACTGTATTCAAAATATATATATTTTTAATAATCTTTAGTGGGTATTATTTGCTAATTTTTCTTTGTCTGCAAAAAAGTAAAATTTGCTAATAAATTTCACTTTCTTTTTCTCTGATTTGCTTTTATATTTTAATTTAATTTATATTTTAATTAAAGTATTAGGTATAAAAGAAAATACAGGTTTTCTTAGTAGCTTAAATAATAGTGTATAAAATTTACATTGGCGTAGAAAAGACATTCTGGGCAGTACAGTGCCCCCTCCAGAGTTTATCACCTTAGAATTTTAAAAAATTATACTATTTATTTAATAATATTATTTTCCAATCATAGTGGTTTTGCCCCCTCTCCCCTAGGAAATATGACCTCCTACGCCAATGACCATTTACATACGGATGTATGTATGGATTAACGCCGGCATCTGAAGATATTTTTAAGTAAAGAATCATTAGAATTATTTTAAATTCTTGTTTTATTTAACACCATTATTTTTAAGTCATATAAATAAAATACAGTGGCTTACAGCTAATATTGTGCAGTGCATACTTTCTAACAGGGTTCAGAAGTTTTCATTTATGAACATTGAAATATCAACATTTATGATATTTCTCATAAATGAGAGTTCTAATATTTTATATTTATTTTTCACGCTCATAAACGAACAACATAAAATTTTCCTACTATGATCACACATGATGTGTGTGTAACTGTTTTTGTTTAGCATTCATATATGCAAAGTGAAAAACAAAAAATATCCATATTATTTATGTGTGATTGGTGATAAATTAGCTTCTTTTTATTAACGTTGTTTCACATAAATGTTTGTATATAAATTTTTTAATTTATGAGAGCTTTTATTTGTGAGTCTCATTTATGAAATTTGAGTTTTCTTACAAAATTTGTTTCTGCATACGTCGGAAGTTGGTCATTACAAAATGTCTGCATACACATGCACACATACGGGTACATACAAATATGCGAATGCTTAATAAGAAAATTTTTTTTCACGATCTTCTTATTTGGGAGAAATTAACAAAATTGTAAATTCTTATATATATGAGCAAAGGTGTTAAAAACAAAATATTTTTCAGTTATTCTCTTTTTGTTAACTATTTTTTTCAAAATCTTCAAGTCGACTGAAAAAATTCTTTTTTTTTGCATTAAAAATCTTTTTTTTTGTAATTTATTGATATCTATGAGTAATAGACTAAAATTACTAAATATCACACTTTTATATATCTTATTTTTAGATAAAAAATCTATTTTAATGTTTTTGGCATTTTAAAAACTTGAAAAATTAATACATATTCACAAATGGTAACACTGCTCATAAATCAACAAACACTATTCTCTCACATATAAATGAAAAGAAGCAACAAAAAAAAAACGAAAATGTACATACTCACACATGAGTGAGCATTTCGGTGCTATGCTTTTTATATGAATAATGGTTTAGTATAAACATTTTCTTTAAAAAATTCGATAAGAAAGTAGCGCCTAGTATGAACGTGTTAAATTAAATGAAACATGACGTATTTTATAAAACCTTCATAATTAAAAAAAAAGGTTGGTTAAAATCATTTTAATATTATAAAAAAATAAATGCGCATTGAGTTTTCTTGATATCATTTTAGCACCTGTTCACATATAAATTACCAAAAACACTCGTTTAACTCTTGTAGAATCCAACGACATAGCACGCATACAATGGGTTGTGAATTGAACAATGGTTTTGTTTGCGTAAGTAGTTTGAAAGGTTTAATAAAAATATATACACATAAGTTCAATCAATATCAATATCTTATCAACAACAGTTGTTCAAGATAACAGTCGTACAAATTATTGCTTTTTGTTTCGATTTTGTTATTTTTTTACCGATAACTAAACAAAAAAGGTGATTTATTAAATTGTTTGGAGGCCCACATATGAACATGTACATTGTACAATATAAAAATAATTTCTGTATCTAGCTATAAAAGTCATATAAAAGTTATCTGTCAATAATAAAAAACAAAAGTTTGCAAAAATATTAAATACAACTCTTTAAATTAAAAGCCATAAATCAATATACAATTTGTACGTAATTGTCGAAAAGTAAAAAGACTCAAATAAGAAACAATTAAAGAATGAAACGTTTCTATTAACATCTTTTCACTAAATCGAAGAGTTTTTTTGCAATAATAAAATACATGACTAGTGACACCATAGTCATCATCCTGTTAATAAATATCTTTTGAACATTATAGAATTTTCAATTGATTAAGAGACACTCTGAGTATGTTGTTTAAAATGTATTTTTGTTGATAAGAAATTGTTAGCACGTAAATTAACATCATAATTATTTTTTAAAATTTAAAAAATAAACCGAAAATTTAAAATGTCTGTTTACTAATGACTTCATTCTCTCACAATTTTTCAGTTTATTAAAACATTGAAATAAAATTGCTACAATGTCAACGAAACTTCAATCAGAAGACAAGAGAAAAAGATGATCAAAATAAACATCACAATTTATTTCTTGATTTCATGTGTGTGTGTGTTTCCAATTAACATACATATGCATATTTAAGTGTGTTTGGATAAACTGACTATTGTTATTTATTTAATTCTTTCATTTTATATCAATACAAAAACTTATTTTTTATTGTCTTCTTTAGTCAAAATTGCAAAAATTTACAGATGCAATAAGTATCTTATAAGTATGGTTGTACCAGGTATAAAGATGTATGTCTGTCTGTTTACTACGGCCATCAATACTTTTTTTTGGAACAGTAACATCATTAACAAATAGTTTTGGCTGTTTCTTTTATAACAGTTGCCGCTACTTTTAAAAATTAGCATCATTAAGCATTTTTTTAAAATATTTTTGCGATGCTAGTGCGCTACAAGTCACTGGCAAGACATTTAGGTTTCAAGTTTTTATTTGTAACCTTTTGAGTGCAAGTTGCCTGGATTCCTCGAAAAATGTGTTTTAAAGTCAACATGTGAAGGCGGACAGACAGGCAGGCAGCCATCGGTAAATCGACTTCCGTATTCTTTAAGAATATATATACTCGATCAATTATCGCTCGATTAATCGTAGAATTTTAAGTCGATTAATCGAACAATTAGGAAAAATTGCAAATTTTTATTAAAAAATACTCCAACAAATTATATCGGTTAATTAAAAAATCGACTAAAATTAATTTCTATTAAAATCTCCAATTTCTTATTGATTTTTTACCTCTTATCTGTTCGTTTAAGAACAATTTCGAACTAGACGTGTTTAGTAACCATGCAGAGACAAAAAGCATACATACAACCCATGCAATCGAATATGATTTTTTTCCGAAACTTTTTCATTCAGTTTATGAATATCGTAATAAAAAAAATGAACATACATAAGGTGCGTTTTTTTTAAATTTGTACCATTTATATGCTACATTATTCAAATCTTCTTAGTAGTGTATAGTTTATCTTAATAGATAAACTGTAAAGTGCCCTGTATCTAAGGATCAGTTAAAACATGTTTTAGAATTGCTCTTACTATAAGGATTCCATAAATGTCCATATATTTATCATATTTAAACCAGTGTGTTTGAAGTGCAAAAGTAAACAATTAATATTTGCATTTCATGCAAAATGTTAGGTTTAGGCAACCTTTTACATTTATGTAAAAGCGGACTAACAACCAGAATGACCAACTTATATACCCTTTCCATCTGCAGTAAGGGTACACAAATGTTGTTACAGACTGATTTTGACTCGTATTTGTATCTTTTTCATCCTGTATTTATTATTTGGATAAAAAAAAATAAAAAACTCCGTCTAAGTTTAAGTCTGTTATTTACTTTTTAATTATTACTGTCTTTCGTTTAGCTTACAGATTGTTTGTTGTGGCAAAATAATTAAAACTTTTTTTAACTCTTAGTCTGTGTATTAAATAGACATACTTGCACATAATAAATCTTTTCCTCAATTAAATTTCATAAATACACTGAGAGACAACGATAAAAATGAAAAGCAACAAAATCTATATATTTACATATACATATATCTACTATATATTTATACATATAATAAAACTGAAACCATTTTTGACCATTTCTTTACATTAAATATTTTTGGAGATTTTATTGCTGGTACAGATAGTAATCGAGATGAAATTTAAAACAGCAAGTTTTAGAATTTTTGTCAGTCTGGCTCTCTGTTCGTCTATTTGTGTTCCTAGACAGTAGTACCTTAGTATCACGGTTCAAATATGATACTTTTTTTCGCAAAATATCTCATTTCCAAGAGAAAATAGTGAAAGTACACAGTTTTAGCGATTTAAAGGAAGTGCAAACTTGACAGCACTTTCTTTTTGTTAGCGAGAAATCTTAAACACCTTTTACAGAACTATACAATAATTTAGAATTTTATGTAAAGCCTTGGGTAATTACCCAGGGATGGATGCCTCTATAAAAAGAAAACATATAAAACATAATTGAAACACTATAAAAGTAAGAGTCTTATAATTTGGTGTGGATTACTTTCAAAGCAAAATCGAACAAAATATTTTCAGGACGCTTACGATGTGACGGGCACAGGTAGTCAGCAATATTTTTTTTATAATGCAAAGGGTATCTCAAAATTTATGCAAGATTTTAAATTAAATAAAAACGCAGGATTTTTCTTAAATTATTTTTTTTTATTGAAACATAAATTAACTACACATAATTGGGTTTGGCAAGGAATAATACATCGGGCATGTGTATGTAGCCTCTACGGTTTCGCAGCCACATATAATATCTTTTGCAAAGTTTTTTGTGACCGTTAGACATGAATGGTGCAGTATTGAATTATTTGTTAACATTTGACATGAAATAAAAATAAATAAAATCTAATGGTGATAAATCGCATAATTTAGGATGTTTATGACTAGAACGAAAGTTTAAAAGACTGAGAAATGTCTAAGCTATAACTGAATTGCTTTACGGTAGCCGACATATAGCCCAACTTTGAGAAAGATTTATGTATTTTATAATATCGTTATATCTAGGACCGGTACTTGCACAGCTGAAAAAGGTTCCAATGACACATTGCTGATTTATTTTTACATGTGGGTTTTCTGAATCGTAAAACGGGCAATTGTGACGATTAAAAAAGCCATCTCGATAAAATTGCTAGAGTTGATTTTGCTTGAACAGCGACCATCAAACTTTCATTACTTTTGAAATGTTGGTAGCTTTCAAATCATATTTTTCAGGGTTGCCAAAACTTTACTGCACAAATTATGGCAACTAAATTTTTTTTTTTTCATTTTGGAAAACCATTTATAATAATTAGAAAATATTTAGTAAATTAGAAAATTTAGTACTCAATAAAAAGATTACTAAGGAATACCAGCCACATTAGTCTTCCTATTCATGAGATATAGATAATAACGAGAAATATATAAATTTCGCTCGAGCTAAATAAATCCTTTCAATTATAAATTTCAAAAATCGCCTAATATTTTTATTTTCTGGCTTCAACTTGATAATTTTCTTTATAATTTAAACAATATTCAAAAATATTAAACAAAATACTAAATATTATTTTTATTTTCCTTTATTTCCTTTCATGATGTTTATAATCTCAGTGCATTTTCTTTTTATTCATAATTAGAAAAAGTGCAACAAAAGTCATATTAATTATTTTTTTAATAAACTGTTTCCTTTAATTAATGTTCTAGTATACAACGATAACAATTAAATCAAATTCAAAATTGTTATGCTTAAGTATTCATACCGTAAATTAAGCAATTTATTTTAACACTAGCTATGCCCGCCACTTCATTAGCGTCCTTACAATATTTTAAGCAATCCACACCAAAGACTTTTTAGTGCTTCAGTTGTGGTTTATGTATTTACTTTATATTAAGGATCTCATCCCATCTAAAATAAAAAGCGCCTTAAAGTATGCATATCACTAAAATCGGCGTACTATCACTACTTTTTCTGCACTTTCTTTTGGAAATAAAAAATTTTTGCCGAAAAAAGTAGCCTATATTTGTTTTTACGTGATGCGAACACAGACATAAAGACAGACAGACAGGTAAAAACTTACTGTTTTATTGTATGTACAGATATATTATATTATATATTCATTAGTTTTTTATCATCATAATCAAAAAATAATTTAAAATAATGTTTTGTGAAAACAAGTTATTTAGAAAGATCCTGATTAATTTAATTTAATTTTAATTTAAATTTAAATATTGTGTTAGTTTTTAATAAACTAAAAAATTTTTACAACTTAAAAAAAGTTTATTTAAAAAATTATTTTCTGGAAAAAAGTCATTTGTATGCTTTTTGAATATGTATTGTTGTATTTATTTGTTTACAAATATTTTCAAATACAAATTTTTTCAAACATTTTGTTAATTAAAACATTCAACGTTTTTTCCAGTTTATTTTCATGGCAGTTATTTCCAAGAACTATTATCTTTAAAGAACTATTATTATTTAATATTAGTTACACTGCTAAGTATCTTTTCCTTTGAAATACCTCAGAAATAGTTGTTATAAATAAATGCTAAAAGATAAAATGGGGAAGTGTTAATAAAATATAAAAATTAATTTTACATTAATTGAAAAGCTAGGGTGTTCGTTGATTGCAGTTGTAACCGAAACCAAAAACCGTTTAAAATCTTGTTTTTAATGGTTTACTTTCTTTTAACACACGGATTGGGTTTACTCATAAGCTAGCTTTTTGGTAATTTTAAATGCTTTTTATTTCAAAATTATTATTATTTCGACAAGTAAATATGAAAAAATGTAATAATAACGTTACAGTTTATTTTCTATTAAAATATTTTATTTTTAATATTAAACATATTTTTTTCACTAAACGTATACAAATATGTTGTTTTATTTTTAAATGTCTTTTCATTAACTTTCATTTAATATTCATATTATTTCTAGTTCTGTTATACACCTCGTAAATATAACCTTTTATACACATTGTTTAATCTGTGATTACCCTTAATGTTTCATACCTACATAGCTGCTGACAAAATCTACAAAGTAACCAAACAAGATTTTGTTGCTTATACATATTTTCTAGTTGTTTGTACTAGCATGTCGTTTTATTTCCTTAAGATTTTGGTTTAAGCCATGGTTGGAGTCAGCGTAATAAAGACAATGATCAAGATGACAATGATAATAATGTTGATGAAGAACGATGCTTTTGTATAAAATAAAAACATTTAAAGTTGTAGTTGTAGTTGTAAATCGAGATACAAAAGAAGTGTCATCTGGAAAAAAAATTCTAGTTGCGTGTTACATGTACATACTTGTAATTGAATCTTAACAGTTCTTAGAACAAACAGCAAGAAAAAATATACAGCTCGATTTTAAAACAACATAAAAGGCGTTTGTAGTTTATTGACCCTTTTTACTGACAAAAAAAAAAAAAAAAAAACAACAAGTAAATAGCCAGAAACAAAAAACCAAAACGAAAGATTTGCGGGTGAGAATTAAATTCTTTTTTAGAGAAAAAAAAGAAGCCAGTCAGCTTAAATTCCCACATTTGTCAAGATCCAAGTACGTGAAGAATACAAAACAAAAGCTAATTTGAAACCGATTTATAAAGATCATCTTCATGTATCTTGTCACACATGTACAAAAAATGTTTTGTTAAAAAAACGGAAGAGTAAACGGTGTGTGTGCAATATTATGCTGTTTTCTTACAAAAATATGTGGCAAAACATTCACAGACATTTTTATGTTAAATTTTCTTATCTTATGAATTCAAATCTATATCTAAACAAATGTTTCTAAAATTGATAGGATTAAAGGTGGGCCAATAACAACAGTAGTAAAACGAATGTTTTGCAAAATTTGTGCAAAATTATGTGGACAGAGAGAGACAGGGAGAGAAATAAAAATCTGATTAAAAAACTTAAATTTAATCGAAAAAAAAAACTCGTGGCAGATAAGAAATCTAAAGGAATAAAATCGGTAGTATATAACAAGGAAATATAACAAAATTTAAATAAGACTGCAAAACTAATTTAAAATCGATATTTTAAAAATAATAATATGGAAAGAGAAGACTATACAATATTCAAGATGAAGTAAAGAGGAAACGAAAGGACACGCTACTGAAAAGATTATCTTATCTTTAATATAAAATATAACATAATCTTATCAGTAATGTCAAAGATACATATATTAAAGGAGTTTACTTGTTGTCATATATTTGGGTATATTTGGGCACTCTAAAAAATTTTTTCATAATATTATGGTCTTTTCTGCCATGAGTATCATTTACGAGCGTTGAAATTTCAACATTTATGATATTTCTCATAAAAGAGATATCTAAAATTTCATATTTTTTCACGGTCATAAATGAACAACAAAAAATGCTCTGCCTACGAACACGCATGAATGAGTCTAACTGTTTGTTTTTTTACATACATGAAAGGATAAAAACGAAGAATATCGGCATTATTCATATGTGATAAGTAATTAATTAGCTTATTCTCATTAATACTCTTTTACATAAATGTTTGCAAGTTTTTCTTTTATTTATGAACGTTTTCATTTAAGAGAATTCGTTTCTGAAATTTCACATAACTGAGATTTCTAAAACATTTTGTTACTGCATAAGACCCAACAGCTGCACATTACAAAATATGTACATATGTATACACACATACATAAACACATACATAAACACATATATACATACATACATACATACATACATACATACATACATACATACATATATACTAAACGTGAGCGCAAGATGTTAAAAAGTGTACAGTATTGCAAGTTTTTGAAACGCAAATATTGATTGTATGTGTAGTCGAATATTACTAAACAGTAAATACAGAGAACAAGAGAGCAAACAGTGCAAAAATCAGTGCACCTGATTTGACTGGACAGTTTTATCAAGTGCAATAAATATGCTGAGCATTTCATATAGTTCACTAGTTCATTTTACTTAAATTTTCTTGAGAGTAAAATCTCTGATTTTTGAGAAAAAAATTAAATTAGATTTTTTTATTCATCAATAAAAGTTAAAAAAATTCAATCTACTACAGTTTTCTATTTTCAACCACTCAACGCGCAAATTAATATAAAATAACTAAAATACAAAGTACAAACCCTTGCTTTTAACATCATACATTTACATACATGTTGTCTGCTATAACAGTATTTCATATCAAAAGACACTATTGAAACAAAATATTCACTACTGAAATTTAATTTCAAACAACAACAAATATTGCAATGGTTGGAAGAAGAGCAAATGCTATTGTATGTTTTTATTTAAGAGCACAACAATATTTGTATACACATGAAATCAAGTGCAAGAAAAAAGTGACCAATTCATTATTGAACATTATGAAGTTAGAACATTAGAAGTTTTATGCTCACGTTTAATATATACATGCATACATACATATATACACATTCATATCTCGATCCTCTTATTTATGAAAAATTAACAATATTGTAAATTCTCATATATGAGGGTGAAAAACAAAATATCTTTTCATTTATTCACTTCTAAATAGAAAGGAAAAAATAAATCATCTCACTTATAAATTCACAAATACAAAATATTTTCTAGTCTGTCATACATGTATGAAAAGAAAAAAAAACTAAAATGTACATACTCACACATAATTCTGCAGTGAGTGAGCATTTTAGTACTCTGAGGAAATGCAACATAATTGCAACAATTTGTTATTTTAAAAACTTTAAGTTCTGGAAGAAACATTTCATAAATTAACTAAAACCACTTTTCTGTAGCAAAAACGAGTGTCCATTTTGCAATAATTATGCAAGCATTTCGAATGTTTAAAGAAATATTTACCGACAATATGATTCAGTTTTAATTATAATTAAATTGTATGTATTTTTTTATAAAAATATGGTTGTGTTTCTTAAGATAAGATAATATTTTTTTGTGTTACTCTTTCTATTATTGAATTTAAGTTGAAAAGAAATTAAAATAAAAATAAAAAGAAAAGTTAGATAGCAATGTTTTCTATTTCAGGCATTGATATAGGTGCATATATACATATACACACATATAATATATTTATTGTACATATTTCGTTGTATAAATAAATAAAAATGGTGTTATTTGTTAGACTATTTTTAATGTAAGGTAAACTATAAATTCCAATAGTTAAAATGTGCTTTAGACCAAACCCACCACTCTAACTCTCTTAGATTTTTTACGCTCTTATTTATCAAGTTCTATGTCAGTTCTAAACCAGAGCTGGTTGACAGCTATTTCGAAAAGTTTACTTGTTAGCGAAACGCAATTTTTAATTTTAATTTTTAATAGTTTAATAGTTTTTTCTTACATATTTAACTTAAAAAAAAAAACGTAAGTAGATGTCATTTAGCGTTAAATAAAATTTTCTCTATTGTTTTTTAACTATGTAATCAACAAACTTGAAAGATATTTCTCTAGTAAATTTAATTGAAAAATACAAATTCAGGCCAGATAGATGTATATTATATTAAACAAATATATTATGTTTAATAAATATACTAGTTTAGCTCCACTTCAGCTGAAAAAGTCGAATTCTTAATGAAAAAAGGAGTTGTTTATGTAGAAGTTTTTTTGCATATAACTTTTTTAGAATTTATATATATGAGGACTTTTGAAAAAACAGCTTAATCCCATTAAGAAATCTTGCCAGATGTTTGATTCTAAATTATAAAATTGTACGGCGCATTTTTTGTTCCTACATATCAGTGTATTTTTAATATACTTTTTTTATTAAGAATAAATAATAAAAATAAAAGTTAAGTTATTTTGCTCAAGTCTATAGATATTAAGTTGATTGGATTTTTTCGGCAGTAAATGAAATACTGTTGTCTTACCTTCCATACTTTCTTAAACGAGTCTGGGTTCATATCGAAAGCGCTGGTCAACGGTACCACAGGTTTTTTTTTTAAGATGTTTAAAGCATTCAGCAGAAATAGTGTAAGTTTTTGTAACGTAAAATGTTTGTTCTAAAAATAATGTTGAAAAGTATAGTGTTTTCCCTCTCTGCATTTAATTTCAGGTAATCGCTTTGTCACCCAACCGTTAAAAAAATAGTTTAGTTTAGTTTTAGCGTTTAACATTCTTGTAGTTTTAAGTGATTGGTGGTCATTTTGTTCTTCAGAACTTTTAAGACATAAAACTAGTAAATTTTTCATTAAATTAATTGGAAACCCATTTGGCCAAGAGCCACGACGTACTACGTACTCAAATATAAAAACGGTTAATTAAATCAAATAAATTAAAATAAACAAATTAAAAGGTTTAGGTGATAAAATATTGTCATCATGGAATCAAGTGTAAAAAGAAAATTATGTCAAATATTTACTAATTTTAAGCAAATTTTGTTTGTGTTTTACTCACATTTAGAGCGACTACTACTGGAAATTATGGTAAATACAATCAATTTTTTCCGATTATTAGAGCAAAGTTTGAAATTTTATTACAATAATTAATAACTTTGGTAATAAAAAGAAAGTTTAAAGCAGGGTCCAGAATTTTTCATTTATGAGCCTTGAATTTTTAACATTTATGATATTTCTCATAAGTGAGATTTCGAAAATTTTATATTTTTGTCACGGCCATAAAAGAACAACAAAAAATACTCTGCCTACGATCTTTGTTTTTTAGCATACATACATACATACATGAAGGGTGAAAACGAAGAATATCTGTATTATTCATATGTGATAAGTAATGAATATGCTCATCATCATTAATACTCTTTTACATAAATGTTTTAAAATTTTTATTAATTTATGAATTTTTTCATTCATGATTGTTCATTTATCAAATTTATCATTCATGAGATTTCTAAGACACTTAGTTACTGCACACGTTGGCAGATGCACATTACAAAATATGTGCATATACGTACACACACAAACATACATTTATGCGAATGCTTGATGCGAAGATTTTTCTACTATTTTCATTTTTGAAAAATTAACAATATTTTAAATTCTCATATATGAGCACACAAAAACAAAAAATATTTTTTCATTTATTCACTTTTGAATAGAAAGGAAAAACATAAATCATATCACTCATCTCTAAAAAAACACAAAATATTTTCTAGAGTCCCACACATGTATGAAAAGAAGCAGAAAAAAACTAAAATGTAAGCAAACTCTCGTGAGCGTACTTTGGTCTATATTGAGCACTAAAATATTTTTTTTAATTGTTTTAAAATTATTTTTAATGGTATTGAGAAAAAAAAAAGATTTTTCTACTATTTTCATTTTTGAAAAATTAACAATATTTTAAATTCTCATATATGAGCACACAAAAACAAAATATTTTTTCATTTATTCACTTTTGAATAGAAAGGAAAAACATAAATCATATCACTCATCTCTAAAAAAACACAAAATATTTTCTAGAGTCCCACACATGTATGAAAAGAAGCAGAAAAAAACTAAAATGTAAGCAAACTCTCGTGAGCGTACTTTGGTCTATATTGAGCACTAAAATATTTTTTTTAATTGTTTTAAAATTATTTTTAATGGTATTGAGAAAAAAAAATAGAAATTTCCAAAATCAAGCGTTGAACACTGTAAATAATCTTTAATGTGTTAAATAAATCTAAGCAGTGAGTGAGCGTTTCGGTACTCTGGTTTAAAGTGTTATAAATGTTTAGTTTTTGTTATACCTTCTGAATGCCTTACTTACAATACATATGTATGTACTTCATATTTTTAAATTCGTTAAGGAATTATGCTTCTAATATTAATCTTATTTTTAAAACTAATTAAAGGGCTTTTCATACTATAATACAAGTATTAAAACTTTTAAGGAAAATGAAACCCTGACATGATGAGTTTTTATCGTTTTTTATTTTTGACAAATTTCAAAGAGCGATTAGTTCAGAGTTGCATTTTATTCAATACTTGTATTATAGTGTGAAATGCCCCTTATTGATATTTGTTTTGTTTTTTTTTACAAATTCAAGTTTTGATATACGCTTTTTCTAATAAGTTTGAGTTTGACTTTACTGTTTGTGTTTTTTTTTTCAATAAAATACATTTTTGTTTAAGTCTGCTACGTTATGCTATTTCATAATGATAAAAAGTAATTGTTACATGTGTTGCTTTCCAAACGTGTCCAAACGTTTTATCACTCTACCTCTAATTTGATTACAATAAAATTTTTTCATCTAAACTAGTTTATAAATCCACATAAACCTTTTTTCCCAAACACCTGATGGTTATGAAAAAATTGCATTTCAATTTTGCTATTATTGTTGTAATGTTAACCTCAGATGTAAAGCAAAATACGTGATTTTTTCTTGAAAAAATCTCCATACAATTTTCATGATTTCTTTTATTGTTTTGCCAGCGAAATAATTGTTGAATAATTTTTCACGTTTTTAGCTTAAAACAATGATGTCTGTAATAAAACGAAAAATATTGAAGAAAAAGCTGTATTCGACTAGAAGAAATCCGAAACAACAATAAGAGCAAAAAAAAAAGCAAAACATTAAATTGAACGAACCAAAAACTATTTAGAACTTAAAGATGAAAAAAATAGAAAACACAAAAGAAGAAGCGTGAGGTTTGATTAATAAGTAAAAGAAATAGTTGAGAATAAGATACAAGTTATCGGTGTATGATTTGCATACGGATGCCAAAATGATATCAAAGTAATAAAAATGCAAAAAAAAAAAAACAGCAACCACATTAATAAAAATGCATGAAAATAAAGCGTGATGGTAATTGCTTTCATATTTTGTAAACAGAGCAGCTAAACAAATTGGTTAGAAAAAGTGAAAAACAAACCTTATTCTACGAAACATAACGCAATTATAAGTGATACTGATACATACAAATACCCTACAGTCGGCCAATAAAAAAATATGCGGGTGAAAAGGTCTTCGTAGACAAAGTGTGTTTTTTTTTCGTGATTGCGAAATGAATATTTTCATCTTCAGTAGTGTAAAAAAGTAGGGCATTCCGAACTTTGAATAAATCGACCATAATCGAACATAATTTGCAAAATCTTTTTTCCAAAAGTTGATAATATAAACAAAAAAAATTATAATTTTCCATTATTTTCGGGTCAATGAAAACAATAGGAGCATAAAAACTTAAACAAAAATAAAACATTCACCGGGAAGAATGATCTACAAATGAAATAATTAACAAAATGTTTATAAAACACAATAAATAGAAAAACTTAAAAATTATTTTAAACACATTGATGTTGTTGCTTTATATTTAAATTTAAAAAAATATAAAAACAAAACAGTTAAAACATTTAAACAAATCCCGCTGCTCTTTAGATATTTTTTGTGATTTTCACCTCAAATTATTATGTATTTCCATTCATAATGAGAAGACAGTTAGGCAATCATCTCAATTTAAATGTTGAATAGTTTGTAAAACACAAGAAGTAGTTTTATGTGTTTCTGGGTTAATTTCAATTTTATACATTCAATCATATAAATTGTTTCTTGTGTTCAATAAATATCAAACCGATTTCCTAGATGTGCATATAAATGATAAATGACATAATGAAAAATAATGTTACAATATCAAATTAACATAAAAAAATAAGTTGAACTAAATGCACACACACACACACATACATACACAGTACAAACAACATTCACATAGATACAAATATACGGATACACACTTTAACGGAGTGCGTTTAAACCGCAGTAACCTCAGTTTTATTTCAATAGAGATCATTTATTTTTTATGTTTGTTTTGTTAAGTTTTTTTTTGTTAACTTTATTGTTCAACAAAAAACTTTTATTTAAAATATATTACGTGTTGGAAATTTTTAATTAAGTCAGCCCCTTATGGGTGCCTGTAACTTGTAAAAAAACTTAACAATTTCATAATTTCTTTTTAACAATAAATATTCACACATCTAAATGAGGAATTGTTTTTTTTTTCGTGAATGTTGATTTGTTTAACTATTATTTTAATGCAAAAATTTAAGAAATTTATTTAACATAAAAAATGTATATGAATGACTTTAGTGCGGCTTGAGGTCTTTTTATAATAAAAACAAAAATAATATAATATAATATATATTTTATTATTTTGTCTTCTGATATTTCAGAAAAAAAAAAATTATTTATTCTAACACAACCAGTCTGAAGAGAATAAATCTTTAAAAACCCGCAGGAAGGCTTGAGATTTGCACATGTGATTTTTAAACTGTCTCCATTGCTTTTATTTCTGTTCTTCTGTTGCTTTTTTTCAATTTGTATTGTTAACATAAATGTATCTCATTCCAATGTTATTAATAATTGCCAGCTGTAGTCGAAACCAACCATACGCCCACCCAGATCTGTTTTAGTTATTGCTTTTGATTTTTTATTTTAGCAGAAAAAGGGCTTTATATGCAGTTTGGTTTTACCACCTATCACGTGCTTAACAAACCAGTTTTAAAAGCAGGAAAGCAAATTGAAAACGAAACACAAGAGACGTAGATTGACATAATTTTTGCTAGTGTAAACTACACAATGATCACTTACTTTACAGGCAAACATTGAACCCGCATTATTTTTGTTATTGGTACAAAAAAAAAAAAAAAAAAAAAAAAAAAAAAAAAATTAAACATTTTATGGGCAGTTTTAAACAACCACACAAACACATGACAGTGAAGTGTGGAGTTGCTGGCTAAGTATAAAGTAAAAATATGAATTAATCGCTTAATCCATCCACTTTAAGATACACCCTAATGTGTAGATCGGAGACATGGTTGGTTATTTAGTTTCCAAATATTTTTTTTTGTAACTCTGTGATCACTCGTTATATTAATATTCCACTGTAAAAAAAGTACACACAAGTATCTCCAAAAAATATTCTTACTTTAATATTATTTACCAAATTATATTCAAATCAAGTTTACAAACTGGAATTTATAAATTACCAGTACTGCGTAAGGACGTGATGGTAAAAATGTTCCAATCTTTAAGCTTTTGGCGTTTCTTTCCGTTGTGGACGAACGAGTTATATAATACACTAGCTGTCCCCGGCACTTCGTAGGCGTCCTAACAATATTTCGTTCGATTTTGCTTTGAAAGTAATCCACACCAAATTTTAAAACTTATTTTTATAGTGCTTCTAGTTAGGGTTTATGTATTTTCTCTATATATTTTCTCTATATATAGGTAAATTTATGTAAAATTCTAAAATTATTGTGTAGTTCTGTAAATAGTGTTTAAAATATCCCGCTGAAAAAAATAAAAGGTGCTGCCTTGTTTTCAGTGCCTTTTAATCGGTAAAATACTTTTCTTCTATTTTCTCTTGGAAATTAATTATTTTTGTAGAAAATATTTCCTCTATGTAAATACGTGATGCGAACACCGACAGACAGACAGACAAACGAACAGAGAGACACAATTTTTAAAAATTGTTGTTTTGCATTCCATTTCGATTACTAACTGCAGCAAAATTTTCAAAAAATATTTCATTTACAGAAATTGCCCTGCTACAGTTTTATGTATATATTTTTTATAGATTGCTTATTAATGACGCTATTTTTACAACCTTTACTATGGACAAACATAATTGTTTATGTTACACAATGTATATCATAAGTATAAGACTTAGTTTTAAAGCAATTTGATATTAAAACCAAAACACCAAAAGCTTTGTTTTGTGTACACAAAGGTTTTAGGTTTTACTTATTTAAATAGGTGCATGCATATATACATATACAGTGGCACAGAAAACTTTACATAACTCATAGCTTTGTTGGTTTGCCAGAAAATGGTAGGATTTAAACAGAAAATAATTATATAATAGGATGTCTCTCACACAATGAAGGTAACTTGCACTAAATTTTCTTTCATTTCAATCTATAATTGCACAGAAAAGCATACTGTTGGACAAAGATCATTTTTTGACAGAAAAGGGGTCAAAAGTTGAAAAAGAAGTATAGATATTGAAAACCTTTTACTGTCAAGTGTCAAATAAAAAATAAAATGGCAAATCCTTGCGGCAACTTTTAAAATTGGCGGACATCCAAAGCCAAGATACAGAACGTTTTAAGAAATTATAGAAATAATATCAGTATTACTTGTAAACGTATTAAACGAAACATATTGAACATAATTGTCAGAAGAATTCCAAGACAACGGCTGTTGATAGAACAAACGAATGGAAAAACTGTCAATTATCACTGTTCATCCAGAAAGAGTATGCAGTGTATTGAGAGATGGAGGCTATCATTGTCGAGTGTATAAGAAAATCTCTTTAGTTTCCTAAAAAACATATAAACAATATTCAAAACTTTCGTAAGAATGTAGTTTTTAGTGACGAAGGTTTATTCATTTGCTTCAATCGAATGCGAACAAAAAGTTTGGCATAAGAAAGCATGGAGACTGTGTTATTATGGTATGGGGATATATGTTGGCGACTGGGGAACATAAATAAATTTTTATTGAGACAATAATGGATCTATTTATGTCTTTAAACCTGCTTGAAGATAATTTAAAAGAGTTAGTGACTGAAACGGGTCCGTCTAAATTAAAAATTTAAGAAGGAATTGGACTGTGTGTTAAGAAAATCCTGAGTACAAACCAAACAGGAAAATCTTCTAATCAAAAACTAGAGATTAAATACATATCGCTGAAGGCAGCAATGGAGGAGCAACAAAATATTACTAAATAAATATTTTAAACAAAACAGAAAGTAACGCTGTGGAGTATATGTATATGTATTAGAGTATCCACATCATCGCTCGGTTCCTTACCTTATCCGCATAACATCAAAGTCATACTATTTATGAAATAATTCATACATTTATTTTAATGTCACCATACAATTCAAATTAAATTCTAACTTATTTATCGGGCATACTAACATACTTCACTCATTGTAGTGAAACACTTTTTGGGAATCGAACCCATAATCCACAGACTGATAGACTACATACTCCTATACATACTACCTACTAGCCTACTGTAGCACTTAATTCGTATTTTATATTACCGAAAAGCTCAAAATTTTGTCTGCTTATTAGAGCAAGAAATGAAAATATTAAATGGAAATAATTTTCTAACTGAAATAAACAATTTAGTAAAAAATTCTTAAAAATGATGTACTAGTTGTCATTAATAAAATATATTATTAATCAATTTTATATGGTTGTCTTTTCTTATTCTCATTTTCTCGAATAATCGACGAAATTTTTAAATTGCAAAATCGATTAATTAAATGGATTCTGTGATATGTATGTTTTCTGTGTATAAAAACTGAAATTCTCTAAATTTTTTGCATTTTTAGGATGTATGTATGTAAAGTTTTTTGTGCCACTGTATATACATATGTATCAACACTTTCGACTACATCAAAGTATAAAGTAACCAAAAACTTGGTAGGTTGGTTGGTTCTTTGAGAATGCCATAGCGCTAGAGTATCAACTTCTTTGCAACATGATTATTCTGTTGTAAGATGGCTTTCAATCTGTTTCTCTATTCTTTATGCGTGACCTTTCCTATATTTTTTTCAAGATTTTTGCTTTGTTTTGTCAGTTTAGATTTCTATAGTTGTACAAATTATATTTAGTTGAATTTCTTTTTTAATTTTTTATTATTGTTGTTGTTGTTTTCTTTGTTTCGAAATCCGTCTGTGGTAAATGAACTCTGTGTAAGATGTGTATGAATGGATGTAAATAATTTTTGTTGTATCTTTACACATGCATTTTCTTACAAATGATCATCATTACTGATCATTATGAAGTTATTTTAGATGCTGTTATTGTTATTGCTATTGCTTTTTCTTTTCTTGAGTGAGTGAGTGGCTTGTTGTTGCGAAAAATTTGTTTCTTGCAGTTTTTCTGTTTGATTTGCATACGGTTAGAAATGAACAGTTTTAAAATGCAACATAACAATATGAAGAAGAGAGTGAGTGAGAGGGAGAGAGAGCGAGCAGAAGTTTTAGAAAATTTGTAGTGCAAATTAGTTCGAAAGGAAATCACGAATTTTACTTTGTGATATACATAAATGATAATTTAACAGTTAGTTGCTTTTCTGACCTTTAAGCCACCATCTAAACAATTTTTTATTGTAAAATCAGTGTAAAAAACCAAGACAGAAACAATGATTGAAAAACACTTTGACAAAGAGTTGTCAAACTAAAGAAAATAAAAAAAAAACGAAATACACAAAAACTTCTAAAAAAGGTTTTTTTTTAATTATTTAAATCGGGCTACTATTAGTTGAAATATATAAATTAATGTTGCAATTTTCAGTTAATCAGTTTTAACGGCCGCTTATTAAAACGATAAACAAGAGATGAAAGACAATATTATTCAGCCAGTTGAAGGCAATCCAGGCTGACATATTGGAGTTACAATTTTAAATTATGCAACTAACAAAACATATTGTGTTAAAACTAATTAATTTAAATCCTTAAAAGGTTTCTTGTTTCTTTATCTGTCCAAACTAGTTTACGCCTGCTAATTAACTTTGTCTACTTATTTAATATTATTTTTGTTGTTGCTTTAAACGACCTTGCTGTCACAATTTTTAAATTTCCAATTTTGATCAGCCTAAATGACTAAAACTTCAACATCGTTTCATTTTATGCTGCCTGAATAGTCAGTGTTTTAGATTCACTTATTGGTTTCTTTATACTCTGTGACTGCGTCATCGATTGCATGCCAAAATTGTAAGAAATAAAAAAAGAAAAAAAAAAATTAAAATTAAAAGTGACTAAATACAAAAAAAAAAAGTTGTTGAATTAAAAAAAAACCGCCTGCCAAAAGCCGGTATGAGTGAGAAACTGCCATACTCTAATGTTGTTTGGAATGGAATTGCAACCACAATTTGAATGTGAATGTCATGTGGAAACAAGTTGCAAAAACTGTGTAGCCATGAATTTGTTGTTGCAGCATGTGTTTTTTGCTAAGTTTACAGTTTTGTTTTGGCAACTTTTGTTTGTTTTAATTTTTGGCAAATGCAAATGCTTTTAACAACAACTCAACTGAAAACTAAAGACTTTTACTTTTAGTTGGAAAAAATAAATAAACTTTGTCATAAATTAAATTTTATTACTCTTAAAAGCAGAAAGTACTGAAAATTCACATATGTTTTGTTTGTTTTTGTTGTTGGTAAAACCTTTAAAGTGCTTAATTAAATAATATGTATTTTTGTGCCTTCGTTTAGCCTACTAACTCTATAAAGTATTGTTTTTCTGTTTCTTTTAATGATGTCTTTGTCTCCCAGCATATCAAATTTCCTGCAATCCGTTTAATTTGTGCACTTTTTTTTTGTTTTGTTTTGTTGTAGAAAATTGATCCTTTAATGCGTATTCAAGAGGAAATTAAGGAGGTCGAAAGGCGTGAGCAGGAGTATCGACAGCTGATCTCTACAGTTACGAACATAACAGTAAACGAGTGCGGTGAAACAACGAATGACAAAGATCTTATAATTGGTCAAAATGAGAATCATAACAACAGTTTGCAATCATTAAGCCCATTACCGCCAGTTGTAAACAACTCAATGATAGCAAGTGATGATAGCAACTCCAGTATGCCCTCGTTGGCTTTAAGTGTGCACAGTGCGAAAGAGGAAGATCATCATTCAGATGATTCGGGGATATCAGCGTCTTCCAGTCCGGTAAATGGAGTTTCGGCCAACATAAAGAAAATCAATGAAGCTAACAAAGTAGTCAATAGCACAGCCACACACTCGCCTCGCTATGTTGGCCCAAACTGTTATAATATTACGCCCGAGCCGCCTCAGCAAAAATTAATGTCACGCACTGTATCTACTCCTTTACTCTGCGCTATCAAAGCACCACGTCAGTTCACCGCAAGTCCAGCTCACAAGGGTGTTATGCAACGTTTTATAGCTTCACGTGGCAAACTACAAATGCACAACAACAATAATATCAATAAGAATAATATATTTTTATATGGTAGAAATGCTGCCGCCGTATTGGGCATTAATAATCCGGGCACACCGCCCAACACACCCATGACTCCTCAAACTGCTACTATTGGTGGCGTTACTCCCGATTTTGAAGCCTACAGTCCCGTAGCGTTGTCTGTTCCTGCCGTCGAACGTGATTCAGAGGGCAGACCTATACGTCCTGGATATGTGCCAGTGGAATTGAAAATTCAACGAGAACTACAAGATTTGAAAAGTCGAGAAAGTGAATTAAAAAAAATACGCAAAATAAGACAGTCTACACCAGACCTTTTGAATTCCATAGATAATGAGTGAGTAGACAATTTTATTATTATTATTTTTAAGCATATTACGATCAGAAGTGATAGTAGGCCTAAGATTTAGAAGGAAAATTAATTATTATTGCAAAATTTCGAAAAGAAACCGTAAAGAAATCTTTAAAAAGTAGAGCCATTTTAAAGAGACGAGATGTAGATAATTATAAATTGGTAGTTGTCTCAGAAGTCTTAATTAATTAGTTAAAATGTACAATTTTTTAAGAAACAAACGTCAATACAATTTTAAAATGTTTTATTAATTCGTGACAAATGACTATGAAATATACATATGTATGTATATTCACTATTGAATATATAGACTCGATTTATAAAACTCTACAATAAGAGAATTTTATATAAAACCTATGTTACAACATCCAGAGTAATTACCCAGAGATGGGTAAATGAATGCAGCAATATTGAAGTAGGAGTGTTAAAATTACAAAGCAAAAGTTATATTCGGACAAAATATTTTTCAGATGCTGACGATATCGAGGGCTAATATCTTTTAATGGCGAAAGACTTTTTCGTTTAATACTAAAATTCTCTTTGTGAAACTGCAGAGAAAAGATCTGCAAAATTGTCAAATTTTTAAAATTAGTTTTGCCACATATAGACGGCATGGTTTTACATCTGACATGTCAAATTTCCCACTGCAAAACACGTACAGTATGCAAAATCCGTATTCGTACACCTTCAGTTTTCGCAAAAACGACTACCATTTAATAAAATAAATAACTAAAAAGACATTTTTTGAATAATTTTAAGCAAAAAGTTGTATTTAACAAAATAAACGAACAAAAAAATTTTTAATTCAATATTTTTTCTGAATTCACTATTTTTAAAAACAAAATTCATATTCGTACACATAAATTTTATGTAAAATAGTTTTAAAACTAATTTTAATATTTAGTCTATTTGACAATAATTATATAAATCCGTGCAATGGATGAGTCGCCACTAATTCTGCAGCGCACACAAAAAAATTTCAGGGCGGCAACAACGGCTTGGATATCTGTATAGTGAAGTCAGAAATAATTATACATGTACGTTTGACATCAAATATAAAAAGTGTTTTGTAAAACAACAATTCTGACAGACATACAGAATTACATATGTACACACAGTTAAAAAGCTTGTGTAAAAAACATGTCGTGTATATGAGGCTTTAAGAAACCAGATAGAAAATCTTTTTGTTTTTCTATTTCAAAAATGTGTTATTGCATTGCCCTATAACGAGACGAAAAAATCAGGAGTTTGTTGAGCCCTTAACGGACAGTCTTCTCTATGCTAATGTATTTCACAGATTAATTTTTAAGCATCTCTAAATATATTTTTTTGTACTTTTAGAAACGTAGAAACCGACGACGAAGACTCTGATGTAGAGCATTGTTATGGTCCAGGAAAACTTAGAGCCGCCAAGTCTATTGGAGACATGTGTGATGCACAAAATAACAACAATTTAATAAGGTAAATACTTATACGAAAAAAACAATCAATAAATGATTAATATGAACCACAATCAATCATTTTGTAGCATTTCTCCCCTGCCTGATTATGACAAACAACAGACACGTTCGGCTGGAGGCATGAGACCAGCAGTATCTTTGGCTCAATTATGTGATTTGGATCCAGAAGAAGCTCCTTCATCACGTGGCCTAATAGCTCAGTGGGAAAATTTAATACAACAAAATGCATAATACATTAAGAGCAAAAAACAAGAAAAAAAAAAAAACTACATAAACGGTTTTTAAACTAAAAGATCGGGTATCTTTAATTAAAAATTATGACGAGTTTAGTATTAAAATGTATTTAAGCCACGTTGCTGAACATATTACATTGAATAAACTTACGTATTTAGTTTTTTTTATCATATTTTTCTATATTTTTTCATTATTATTTCAAAAAAATATTTGAACCTTTAAAAAAACTTGCTTTATTTACATTCTCGCTTTATTTAATAATTTAATATTATTAATTATTTTAGTATTAAGAAAGAAATATATATCATTATAAATTTGTAAAAAAAAACTTTTTAAAAGAACGTGCATTTAAGGTTTATTAATGAAACGAAAGACATTCTAAAAATATAAATATTATTATTAGTTCTATTGTATATAAAGTTTCTTTGCTTATAAATAAATCAAAACTAATAGATACTTATTAAATAAAATTGTAATAAAAGCCACGTAAATTGCAAAAAGGGGTTTGTTTTTTAAATAAAAACTTTATTTTTCCATTTCATGTTAAGCGCAGCTTTAAACTGCAGTTAACATTTTAAGCAAAACTGTTAGCATTCAAGTTAAAAGCTTTTAAGTATACTTTACTTAAAAAGTTTAAAAAGCTTTTAATTCGAACTGTTAAGATTTTTTACAGCAGCTGTGTTTACTAAGCATGCGCTGTTAGCAAGAAAGATGTTCTCTTGTTTACAGAAATTTCTACTGACTTGAATGAATTCAGAGGCTTTAAGGATAAACTAGTGCTTTGTAAATGCCGCCTTATTAAAGTGGATGTTTGGTTATATATTCGGCATATTAGTCATCTGACAGGTGGTGTTGGACCATATTTACATGAAAATCAACTGACATTCAGAGCGAATTGTCAAACATAATGGAGGAGAAAGCTTTTTTGCTTTTTCTAACAGATAAATAGGTATTTTGTTTCTATGAGAGTTCGAAATAAAATTTTTGGAGTATAATTTGTGAACATTTGGTTAGAAGGTTTTTCACCAACTCAGAGCAACGTGCAAATAGATGTAGACAAATATTAAAAAAAAATTTTAAATGCAAAGTAAAAACGTGAAAAAATACAAATTTATAACAAAAGTCCACAAAAATTGCAAAAAGTCCTAATAATATTAATAAAACTATAAAAATCTGCCACAAAAAGTGCAAGAAAAAGTGTCATTTAAAAATAAAATTTAAAAGAAAAATGTAAAAATAATGTTTGTGTATACTTGTCCAGGGGGTGGTACGGGTGTAAATAAGGAAAATTTGATACTGTTAAAATTCCTTTGGATCAATTGTTGTATACATAATACGAATACGAATAAGCATATTTAAAGGCGACTGAATTTGTATACATCAACATCAAATACACAAGAAAACTAACGTTTTTTCTATGGTGGGGTGGTGTTTTTGTTGTGATGACGACGGTGGCAGAGCTGTGAAAGTATAGTCCTGCAGAAAATAGTCTTAGTTGTCTTCCGTCAAGCAAAAATGTTTTACCTTCCGTTCGAAAGATAAAGTCAAGTGTGGTAGGGTAGTTTTCCCACGGGCCAAACGAAAATGTAAAAAACTACCAACAAAGAAAAACAAAGTGTAAAAAAGCATATCCTTACACACACACACACTCCTACAGAATAACAACCAACATCCAACAATTTTAAAGTGTGTTTGCCAGTAAATAAATGGCTTTAAATCCTATATGGGTTTTAAAACTGTCATGTTTGAAAGTTTGTGTTATTTAAAGTTAACAATTGTTGGGTGAATGGATTCCAAGAAACCTTAAGTCTAATTCGACCGACTACTAGTTCACAGCAAGTGCAGTATGTCGATAAAACATCAAATATCTAAAGTCTGGTTTAAGTTTTCTTTTTCGCGTTTATGATTCACTTCAATGTTAAAGTATGCATGATAATGTAGTGAAAGAAAGACTTCTCTAATGCACAAAGTCTGCAGGCATGTACATTCATAATTGTGTTCGAAAGTAATCGAGTGAATGAATAAGTATTATGAGTGTGTAGAAAATATAAGAAACTTGCAAATAAATAAATAAACAACAACGTAAAAACAGTGATAGTTATAACAAAACACCAACAACAACAACGAATGTAAAACACCATCAAGAATTAAACAGCAGTCAGTCAGTTGCTTGCCAATTAAACAAAATTTCTAATTATATTCGAAAAACAAATAATATAAAGGATCAAAGCGAGAGTAAGAAGTGAAAAGAAAAGTAAAACATCATTTGCATCTGCAGCAACAGCTAAGCGGTACTTAACCTAAAAAATAAAAATTCATCATCACATAAATAGTAACAATAACAACTACAACAACAACAACAGTCATGCTTTCCTAGAGTTGATTGAACTCTTTTATGTTCATCTCCCTTAATTTCTAATCTGAAAAAAAAAACTAAAATCACATTTTTATATTCCAACCAAATAGAAATTTTTTATATGAAGAGAAAAAATATGAATAATTTATAGTTCCTGCTGCTAAGAATTCGCAAATGTCAATATTTAAAAGTTAACTAAAAATTAGATAGAAAATATCCTCCCTTTTCTAACGAAAAATAAAAGTAGCATAGAAGAAAATAAACTAAAATACAAAATGGAGCGCATGTGGCGTAAAGTGAATCATAGTTTTGGAGGCAATCGTTCTGTGAAAACTCATGCTCATGCTACAGATACTACGATCTCGGCAGGTGGTTTCGGTGATGGCCAGGTGGTGGTGGCAGTGGCTGGTTCAAGTTCTGCTACTGGCAGACGTTTAGCTACAAGTGGTCAAATACCACCACCCGCAGCATTGGCCGTACAATCTGGCACAGTTTCCAATAACGCAGTGCCTGAAGTCACAGAATCTTTGACGGTTAATGCTCCTATTGGGCATTTTCGCAAATCTTTGAGTCAACATGTTTTGCAGCCACGCACCGCATCATCAGAAAGGCGAAGACGCAGACGACGTAAGTCACGTCCACGTCGCAGTGGGGTCAGCTGTGTGGGCGGTGGCGGAGATAATATGTCGTAAGTACATTCTTTTTAAACTATTTAAATCGCTGTGTAAATTTACTTATTAAATTATTTAAAATAATTATTTATATACATATTTAAATATTTAGTTATATTTTTATCTTTTAAATTGTTTTTAAGCCATAATACTTCTATTGAATGAAAAAAATAAATAAATAAATAAATAAATAAAATATATTATATAATAATATAATATAATAAAAATATTTAAGAAAAAAGTGTAAAATTTATAAAAAAATTCAAAAAAATATTGTAAAGCTCTGTAAAAGGTGTTTAAAATAATTTAATAACGTTTTAATTCCATAAAGTATAAATACAAATCAAGTACAAATTTTATTCAATTGGCGCCTAATGTTACGCAATAGTGTTAAAAAAATATCCCAGTTTTAAACCGAATATTGCGTACTTTCACTGCTTTTTCTCCACTTTCTCTTGGAAATTAGATATTTTTGTGGAACAAAAATGTCATATATTGGAAGCAGGAAGGTACCTCCTCACAAAATTTTGTTAAAATCCATCCAGTAGTTTTTGCATGATGCGAACAGACAGACAGACGGAAATGAGTTACTATTTTATTATATGTATAGATTGCAGATTTTTTTTATTGAAAAAAAAAAAAAAAAATTAAAAAAAAATCTGGAGTGACCTACACTCAACTTTCAAATACCTCATGGAAACAGATATTTTTAAATATATTTTACATAAAGAATAAAAGTTCAAAGTATATTCGAATCAAAAAAATAATTATTAGCGGCTTGGGGTATGAGCTGTAGAGCATTCACAAAATTGGGGTGTCATGTAAATTACCGCTTGACCCCTCCCTATTATTCCTTAAAAAAAAGAATGTACAATTTTTTTTTAAATCATATGTTATTTTGACACTGACAGGTTTTTTGTCCGAGGTATTGTCTATCATTTCGTATCATACCTCGCCTTGGGTTTAAACAACGGTGAGAAATATTGCAAATTTATTTCCCAAGTCCATCTACAGAGAGTGATAGTTGGTAATGATTTTGGAGTAGTGGGTGGCATCATTGGCTCATATTTCCGAAAATGATGCTGGAAACGCTATTTTAATCAACGGCTAGCACTACTTGCGTACTTATTATGACTTAAGATGATAATGAGTGAAAATATATGATCTTGGATAATCTATGGTTTCAGCAGGATGGCGCAGCATATTGCACAGCTCAGTAAACAATTGGCGATGTTAATTGGCCATTCTATGCAAATAATCCAGAAACGTTTCACCCTTTTCGGGCTACTTTTACCCGAGCCATTCATATATAGAACCAGAAACCGTCTACAAAATTTTGGAAAACTAGACTGACAGGATTAGCTACTCCGAAGTCAGGAATATTTGTAATTTATAATACATCTAAAATACACCAAAATAAAAAAAGTTTAGTCCAATTTAATTCATTAAAAAAATACTTGTAATTGGACCACCTGATATGCCAGCTGGAGTAACCGGTTTCACTTAGCGAGTTAATATGAGATTGTGTAGCGGCTGGAATAAAAGAGATAAACTTTAAAATATAAGAAGAGCAAAACTTTT